>UXGC01000169.1:0-260995 GCA_900480045.1 Eurytoma adleriae | reverse complement strand
GTTGGAAAAAAGTGAAATGTGCTTTTTTTCGTTGAAGGAAAAAGTTATGTGTTTTTTTTCGTTAGAGGCGGCGATTTGTAATCAGTAGAAGTAGTTAGTAATTAGATTTTCTTGCTTCTATTTATTGGTCAATTATTTTTGAAAGCAGACCATGTATTTTTTGACTAGTAATAAATCGAGCGATTGGAATGACGTGAGATGGTATTTCTGAATATTCATTTGATATTACTGAAGCTGAAAATAATATTTAAGAATAATTTATTGATATTACATCGGGTATATCACTCGATGTGTACCCATTTAAACCAAAACGTGCTAGGGACTATATAGTGCGGGACATTACTTGCTACCTTTACCGCCAGGTGAACTCCGACACATCTTTTCTGACAATGGGTCAGCTGCCTCAGTTTTATATATAAGCCAATTAAAAGTGTAGATTGTCACACATCGAGAGGACGCTACTGGTGCTTCATTATGTGATTATTATTTGATGGATTGCAATTAATTGAGATAAGTCATGCCATCCTTGAATAAATTGCTTGAACAATTGTAATCATTGCATTCAATCGTCACTAAAATTAGATGTTAAAGGCTCTATAAAGTTAAAATATTCCAATGCGTTTTCAGGTTTGACGTAAAATTTAAAAAATAAAACGTGCATTTGGATACATATGCTGTTGGGTGCGTTCGTCATCGCACAATGCTAATGACAACCGCCACACTCGAATTACCATTTTAAAGGACAGCAGCCGCCAGAGAGCGATCCACAATTTTTAATGAGATAGAACGGCGTTTGCTCATTGATCTCCCGGCATTACCCAATTGTCGTAATTGCGCAAAATCTAAGAGACCCAGTGCCAACCCTTCGCAGTGTTACCTCATCAAAAGGCGCACGAGCGACCCGAATCGAAAGGAGCCGAAGCTGTCCGCGCGAAACCCGCAATTACTGCGTCGCGCGCGTTTCTTTCACTCTAATTGCCCCGCGCATAATGCACCCGTCCTATATCAAATCGTCGCGAGCACCTACCCCCGCTTGCGTAATCATTGTCATTGCCCCGCGCGTGCACGTGATGCTAAATTAGCGATCGGCGCGCGCCCGGTCACGCGATCGATCCCGGCGCATCATCTGTCGAAAAAAAAAAGGCATCGCCGCGCGGGGAAAGCGCGCCGCAACGAAACAAAAAGATCGAAAAATAACAACGCGCAAGGGGAAGGGGGGGAGGAAGTTAAAGAAAGGCGGCATCACGCACATAAACCAGTCGGCGCGCGAAATGAGCGTGCGCCGCGCTCATTTTAATACAAATTGTTTCGGCCCTACGCGGCCACATGTCGCGTCGTTAAGCCGGACGCCCGGAAAACGGGCGAGCGCGGACCGCGCGCTCGTAAATTCCGATTCGATTTCCGCGCGCGCCGCTGTACGCCCCCGCGTATAAATATGCGAATTCGATGAGCGCCGGCCTCCCCCCTCCCGATCGCCCGGTTTTTAATTAATCCGCGCCGCAGCGAGAGATAATCCGCGGGATTTAACGTTTCGGCCGCGGGAGAAAAGTCCGCCGATATTATTTTACGCGCGGCGCCCGATGCTATCGGACGCGGCCGCGACGATAATAGCGCGCGGTTTTATCGCGGCGGCCGGCGCGACAATCAATTGCGGCCGGGCCGCGCGGCGTAATGAAAAATTTGTGAAATTCGCAGTTTTTATCGGGGCGCGAGAGGCCGTTCCGAGGTAATGAGCGCCCCAATAAATTGATAAGGCCGCGAATGCGTTGACCAATGACGCCGAATTGCCGATGCGTTAAATGACGACTTTTTACGCGAATGAAATAATGCGCGCTCGGTATTTTTATGCGTTTTACTTTAATTTCGGCCGAATTCGCTCGACGCTTTTATCGCTCGGAGAAAAAAAGTTTATTAATTGATGAGTGGATATTTAAATAAGGTGCGGATCGTTAAATAACTTGTTTTAAGCTATCGTAATTCAAGTGCGTAATAGCCCCGCACGCGCATATTTATTATTGATGAATATACATTGCATTTTAGCGCCGTAATTATTCGTGCGCTATGCGCGTAATGCGGAAAGCCATAAATTTAGCCCGGACAATCAACATTTCGAGGCACCGAAATATTAATCCGATATTCGAACCGTTCCCAAATTCCCCGTAACTTTATTACCTCGTTATCTAATCAACAAATTCCCTCGCAACTGCGCTAAAAATGCGCAAAAAATTTCGCAACAAAACAAACTTTATAGACGAAAAAAAAGAGCGCAAGTACACGCCGTATAACATTTTCTCGAGCGCGTGCTGGTAATGCACCTCGGATCCGCGTTATAAAAGCGGCGCGGGCATTTTTCCATTATTACCGTCGTTACTGGCCTCGCGCTTTGCCGCGGCGCGCGCGGCCATTTATAACGGGAAATTTCGCGACGCATCTTGGGCGCTTGGCGTTTTCGCGCCGCGGGCTTTTTACTCGCTCGTAAACGCGCCGTGGCGCGCAGTAGCCCGGGCGCTACGGCGACATCCGACGGCGGCGGCATAAAGTCGCCTCCCCGATAAACCCTTCCCGCCGCCTCGCGGCCGGGGCCCTCCCCCGGGGGCTCGATCGGCCTCTCACCTATAACGTTTGCGCCCGAGCAGTTCGCCCTTTCCGCCCCTCGTCACGCGGCCCGGCCGCGCCGCCAACTTGGACTGATAAAACCCGCGGGAGCGGCGCGCGCACGTCGCCCACTCACACTGATTGCCGGGGGCTCGCGCCGCTGCGCTTCCTTCCTTCTTGCAGTTTCCCCACTTTTTTTTGCGATTTTTTTTTTCACTGCCGGCTGAGACCGCTCGCTCGGGTTGCTTCGCTTGTTCTTCTATTTTTTTTTTGTAATTTAAAGCGGAATTGACTTTTAAAAATTTTTCAAGTTAAGGGGAGATACAGTTACTGTATTAGAAGGATATTTGTTTTGCTTGACTTATTTTTATTGTTTCTTGAAGTGTACGTAAGAATGATTTGTTTTTTGTGAAGTTTGAAAAAAGAAGAAGAGAGTATTTAAAAGGCTTTAAAGAAATTTATTTGCCATGAATATTCTGAAAGAGTTTATTTATTGGATAGACTTCTTCTGATATTGCTGTAACAGTAAATTTTTTATTAAAAATGAACGACTCAATTTTACTTCCAGCTGCGTTTATTTTTTAAAAAATACAATGAAAAAATTCGCTTTTAATACATTTATTTGCAGTATACCGCAAAATTTTATTTTTTTTCCTCTAAGAAATACAATTTTTTACCTATAAAATAAAATACTTTACTAGAAATTCCGCGAAATTTCACCACAATAACCAGAAATTCAAAATGTATATAATCTAGCCTGAAACGCATCTACGCGCATCGCGCACACCGGCGGCTCCCTCCAACGTCGCTCTATTTTTCCAACTTTATCTCGCTCGCCCGTCCTAGCGCGCGAAGAGTCTCGCGGCTCTCGAAATGGTCTCTCGCGTTCCCGCTTTTACTACTGCGCGCTATCTCTCTTTGCATCATCGGCTTCGCTCGATGCCTCTCCTCCCTCCCCCTCCCTCCCCGCTCCCCGCGGCTTTTTCGCTCGCGGCATTATCGCGCTTTTTTCCTTTTTCATCTTTTCTCCCCGACGGAAAAGAGCTGCTCGCTCTTGCGCGTCGGTCCTCTCTTTGTTTCGCCGTCTGGCGCCATTACTCAGTCCAGCGCCTCTGTTACGCTCCCCTTTTTTCGGCCGCACTTCTTTCCCGACGTAGATTTCCGCGTCGTCGATTCTTCTTTGCTCCGGGTTATTTATTCGCGGGTGGAAATCGTCGGGAGATCGATCGGCGCCGATTGCGCTGATTTCGAGTGGCGGAAAATTTGTTGCCGCTCGCGTTTGACTCGATAAACTAAAAGTAATTTAACTGAAATATTCGATAAATTTTCTTTGTCAGGTGATCACTTCTTTATATACAGTAAAAGTTGCATTAATTTTCCGGATGTATTATCTGATCGTTGAAAATGCATGTACACTATATTACTTAAATTAGTTAGAAAGTAGTATCTGCTACAAGTTTCTACAGTTTTTTTAATTATTTAGTTAAAAGTAGGACTACAGAAATAGTTTTATATTTACAAGGAGAGTATTTAATGATCTAATTTCGACGATCTAATCTTGAAATTCTTTTTCTTAGTTTACTATAAGTAATATGAAATCTTTGCTGTGTTGTTGTTCAACTTGTATATGATTATTTATTTAATTTAAGTACACGAGTACAAAATTCGATATGAAAAATACGAAAATCCGGTGGACTTTTAAAATGAGGTTACAGGGACCATTACTGTTAAATAACCTTTTCTGATCTCTATAAAAATCTCACTGAGATACTAATAAAATTTTTAATAGGACGCACATCTCAAAATCTGACTTTAAGGGCATTTTATCTATTAGCTATTTATTTATTTATTTATTTGTCACCAAGTGTTTAAAAAAATTCTATTTACGTCGTTACAAGTCATAAAAAGGATTATATTGCCGATAAATAAGTACTAATTTATCACTACTTCGAAATTCCTCGTAATAAACTCTCAGCCATAAGTGTGTACGTATTTTCTGGTAGCCGAAACGACACGCGTCAAGCGAAGCCGACCGCAAACTCTTACCTGGGCTTCGGTATATATACCGTTAACCGCAGGCCGGCCTCGCACAAAAGCGCACGATCCATCAAATCAGCCGATCCTCCTCTCCTCTCCGTCGCGCGTCAGCCCCCGACGCGCAAATCGGCCGCAGAGCCAGCCTCATTCCACTCGATTAGATTACAATGCGATGACCCGCCGTCACGAGAGCGTCGCGCGAAGCCTCGCTCGCTCGATACCTATATAACGTACACGGACGCGCCTACGGCCGGCAGGTAATGCGGCCACCCCCCGACGTAAGGCAAACACCGGGGCTCTATTTAATAGAGTGGACGAATTATCGGCGATGTAAATTTCGCTGGGCTTTTTCGGCGATCGCTCCCCCGGGCTCGTTAGCGGCGCTCGATTATTCCCGATGAATTAAGGGGACGCGCATGACTAATAAGGGAAAAGTTAACGGAGAGCCGGCCTGTTAAATGTGACTTATCGACGTGCTTCACGTAAATGCGGTTTTGCCTTTTTTTTATTAGGGTGTCCTTTCGGTCGGGGTACAGATGTTACACGTTAATCGCTTGTAATTGCGTTTAACGTCACTCGCGTGATTGAATAGATTGGATTAATCGCGGCGGCGTCGGGGGCAGCGGTGGCCATTGATTGAATTATTAATGAAGAACGCCGTTTTCGCGAGATACTTGCTTAAGCAATTGCCTCGATGAAGCCGAAGATGAGCTCGAGGTAAGGATGCACTCCTCGGGTTTTACGACTTTTCCTACCCTCTTTACGACTCTCATAAGGTGTAGTAACGCTTTTATACTCGCGCAAAGTTTGATCCTTTTGCCTTGCACTTACGCGGCTCCGCGTTATACGCTACTGGTAGCCATTGTTGGCTACCTCGGACGCATTTAGCAACGTTTACAGCCGTATTCAACATATATGCCTATAAAAAGACGATGACTTTTAACGCGCAAAAAGGTAAATCTACGGTTAATTATCGAAAAAGGTGCTTTTATAGGGCCACGAACAAAATGTATGCGATGTAAATTTTAGCGATAATAACAGTCGAATTGCAATAAAACAAAACAAAAATGAAGAGCTCGATTTTTTGTTGTTGCTTAAGTTAACGCTCTGAATATTCATGTCTAATTAAAAATAAAAACCGGCGATTTTAGCAAATTGTGCACGTACTTTTTGCTTTATAAGCGCGCAAGAAGCATAACGTTTCGCATCAGCGAGCCTAGCGATATAATTTTTCAGTGAAAATCGTCGATTTAATAAAACACGCGGATACATCCAATTAGCCTCTGATTTATGACTTTTTTATGAGCACTTTGCCGTCACGAATGTGTCGCTGATGCGGGAAATTCTCGGTGCAAATTTAATTGCCATCGTTACTAGATGATTTTTTACCCTGTTATTTATAGAACGTTTATTAAACGAGTTCAGAAGGCCTTAATTACGCCACCGATTTTTTTTTCATTGCTATTTCAGGTTATGCAAATTATTCATCGTGAAATTATGCAAATTTTAATTATTTAGTAGTCGTGAAAATAATATTAAATCGGCGGTTCCATAACTATTTCTTTAAAAATTTCCCAAAAATGCAAGGACCAATGTTGGTGTGAAATAAAGGAAAATGTAATAAAAAAAAGTTTCTCAATATGTAATTGTCAACAGTAGACAAATTCTTTTTATGCAAAATTAAAATAACGTTCAGATTAATAATAATACTTCGTACTAAAGCACACATCCACCTCAGCATCTTGGAAAGCAGGCAGTTACACATTTCAAGACGATGCAGGGTTTGGTGGACGCCGAACCGCTGAAATGTGAAAAGGAAGAAAATCGAAGTCGGCCTCCCGAATCTCGCCGGGAAAAGCACTGGGCTTGCAGTATAAGAAGTCAGCGAGGAGAGAAGATAAAGTTTTAAATCTAAAATATCGAAAACAGTTTTCGTGCATATCGCGCGCCATAACTTACTTCACGGCGTATTACACGCGAGCGGACACAACGCCGCCTCCCATCCAACGCCCGGCGTAACTTTATTCGCCCTCCCTCCCTCGTCCCCTCTCCGCGATCGATTCCGCAGCGTTTCCTTCCTTTCGCCCCTCGAGTCGCTGTACGGCGGGGCGGAGGAGACGACTTTCTTCACCCTTTGTAAATATTTCACCGCGCGGGAATCCGCGGAAAATGGCTTTTTGTGCGCTCCCATAACTTATACGGCGCAAACAACGTGGCCGAACGGCGAGTCAAGGTTTTCCCTTATTTTTTTTTTCGGCGGAGCTAGGAGCGAGTGAATTAGTAATCGATATAGTCGTAAAAATATCAGAGGAACATGTTGCCGCAATTACGGAGTGGTCGCCCTGCCTTTTCATTTTTAATGCTGATTCTGAATTATTTTATTAGTTGCGGCCAGTAAGTTATGAGCGTAATTTCAATTGGGTTAGCCGCGAAAATATTACCTCTTCAATATTCAATAACCGATTTTTGGGAATACAAAGGATCTCCTTATGTAAATGCAGCGACGTTCGCAAAACATTTTTTAACGCCGGTGCGCGCATTTTTTTATTGGTATCAGAAAAAACGGCTTGCAAATAAAATAGCAGCGCTTGAATTTCGAATTCCCATTTCCTGAAACTTATGTTTACTTACTTTTTATTTAAATGTGATATTTTTGTTCGTTCAAAGTATCGTACGTAAGAAATAAATTTAAATACTGCACAAATAACTTATCAGTACATTGTTACGAAAGTCGAATGCTTAATTCCATTAAATACGTGAAAGTGAAACAAAGAGCTTAAGATTCACTCGTGAAACTCTGCATAAGCTCAAATTACAAAGTAATTGCGTCGAAGGCAAGAGAGCATCCAGAATCTTAATTTCGATTTCGTTAAAAGCGAAGGGACCATAATCCCAGAAAAAAAGATCAGCTCCGAGCAATCGAAGCAGCAAATTGCGGCGGCTATTACGAGCCCCGATCACGATCTGGGCGCATTAGGTAACGCGAGTTCGTATAGCGTCGGGCCCGCGTTTAATTAACAAATTGGCGTCATCCAAGCGGCGCACGATATTCCGGCGGCGATCGATACCCCGCCGAGGGGTCGAGTGGACACCTCCCCCCCGTAAGATCGCTTACGCGGGGCCATCGGGCAATTTTCGTCCCGCGATCGCAGAGGAAAACCGCGCGGCGTGATATCGCGTTCGCTCGTTCGTACGTGCTCTCCTCTCTCTCTCTCTCCCTTCCCTTTTTTTTCGGCGGCGCGGTTCCTCGCCGACGGAGCTGCGCGCGCGGCAATAAATTTCGCCGTGCTTTGTGATCGTGTAATAAAAGAGTTGATATCGGCTTCCGACGTCCTTTTTTTTCGACGCCGCCCCGGTAGCTCCGGGAATTTATGTATTTATTTTCGCGGATGTATGGACGTCGGTAGTGGTGCGCGCGTCGCGCTCTCTTTTTTTTTCGGCGGGGGCTACCAGAAAGGCTTGGACGACATTTCAAACAAATAGGTTTTTGTTTTGGCCGAGAAATATTTATGGCGCTTTTTGTACTTTGCTCCGGCACAAAAAGCTTTTCGTGCGAGATTTACTGAAATATCTTGTTAAATTTTGAATTATAAGGCGAGCGCGTAGATACCGCATTAGATAAGATTTGGAATTGATGGGTTCTAAGCTCGTATAAGAAAACGAACGATTGCTTGTAAGTCAGTGCGTGCTATTTCATCAAGTTACACCTGACGCGACATTTGGCATGGCACCCATAAAAAATAATGTCCACTTGGTACGCTCACTCCGGAGGCTAAAATGACGTTTTCTAACAAAACGAAAAGTCAACCCTTTGATTCATGCCCGATCGTCCAGAGGAGATTCCTCAAATAAAAAGTCCGTATAGTCCCATTGAAAAACGAGCGTAGACCGAGAGATTAAGGCCGCGAGTGTCATCCGTCAATCACGTTAAACGTCGCGGGCGCGCGCGCAGCTCCCCGGCGCTCGGTCCGCTCGCCGCGCAACCCGCCGCTTGTCCCGAATATAACGACAATAATAACGCCACGTCGGAGGCGCGTCGCTGCCGGCCGGCCGCCGGTGGAATATTAAAATTAGTCCGCGGGATCCCGGGCGATAAATGATCGTATTAAGCGAGTCCGGGGGCTCGGCCTTACCCGGCGCATATTCGTCTTCCGTAAGTGCCGATTATCTCGCGCGGCGGCAGCGTCATGTCGGGTGAGCCCGGCGACTTGCCTCTCGCGCAGCGGGACTACACGGCGGCAGGGAGGGAGAGGAGGAAAAAAAGAGACAAGAGGGAACATCCGCGAGCAGTCGCTTCTGTTTCTGCTTTCCTTGCGGGCGCATGTTCGGAGATTAGTTATCTCGCTGGTATCTACGCGTGTAAAGCCGAGCGAGAGCGACGAGGGACGCCCGATAATATATTTCGGCTCATTTTTCATAATTTTCGAATTTTCTGGCCGCGCGCGAGTTTCGAGCTCGAGCCGTTTGTCTTTCGCGTGAAACGCGCGTAGATTGATCTCGCGCGATTTGAAATCGTTTCGTAACCAACGCTACCGTTCGCTCATTAATGCGTCAACTCGTGTACCCGCGCGGGGTAATTTATAAAAATAAACAAATAATTATGCACAAATCAAACTCGGTCGAAAAAGAAGGTTCCTTATCGACTATAAACTGAGTTGTAAATTTGATTACGGCCGTATAATATTTAAAGTGCTCGGTACGAAGCGGACGAACGGTAGCATCGCAGCCGAGGAGGAGCATTAGCGCGAGCGGAGAAAAGAGAGGAGGCGGAAAAAGCTCGGCGCGGGAAACGATGAAATTTCGAGGTCGATAAATTCATACCCCGATCTATCCCGTCCCTCGGAAACAATAAAACGTCGAGCACGTCAGGAGGTTGTCGAGCCGGGGAGCCGGAATGAGAGGGAAAAAAAGGGGTAAGATCGCGCGTCCGCGCGAAGGAGACGGAGGAGCGGACGAGAGTGGAAACGTAAGGGAGTTAAAACGCGATCCAATTTCTCAGGCCATTGAGTGCGGGCGACTACCATCTGTCTAACGCGCGCGCCTGCCTTTTTACAGGCGAACCGTGAAATGCGCAAACAGAAGGCGGCGAACGAGGGAAAGAGAGAGGGGCAGGGCGCTCCTTTACATTTTAATCAAATCATTTCTCTATTACGCCGCGCGAAGCATCGGTAAGAACGAACGGGGACGCGCGCCTTTATTTCCTTCTTTCTCTGCTTCTCGGATGTTATTCCGCCGGGCGCTGTCTTCTCGCGGGAGGTGCGCTGAGAGGGAAATCGAAGGGTTTAATCTTACTCCGTGAGCTTTTCTCGGATTCACCGTTCGTCTGGATTTCTTCGATTGGAAATGGATGTTCTTTCCGAAATATTCAATAGAAAAAAAAATATTGAAGATACGAGTTAACTTTGTTTAGTGATAATGTTGTAAATTATGCGATAAAATAAAGTACCTTTTATTTCATTCTTGTTTAAAAGGCCTCGAAAATTAGTTATTAAAATAAAAGAAATAAAAACTTTAGAATTTTAAAGATGTTTGTATTCTGAGACATCGTCATCAACTCAGCCCTTACCTTCTACAATTTTAAAACGTTCGAAAAACGAAGACGTTCCGAAATAACACAAATCGGTGGCAGAATCTTTAAAAAGGCTCCGCTATCCGCATAAAAATTCAAATGCTCAACAAGAAACGTCTGCTAATAAACTTACGAACGCGTAAAAGCGGAGCACGAGTTTCCTCGGCTTTCCCCGTTTACCCGCAACCCCCGCGCACCCCTCCGCGCGCGCAGACCTCGGGAGAAACGATGAGCTCCGCCGTGCTTTCGGCGCGAGCTTGCGCACCCCCTACCCCGCCCGGCCGCGCTCCAGCAGCCGGAGTCTAGGATAAAGTCAGCGGCGGGCGGGAGGGAGGAGGTAACACTGCGGGGGTGGCTCGGTCGGTCGATAAAGTAGCGATCGCGCTAGCGGGCGGGGGCGGGACTCAATTACACGCTCCGGCGCTCGATTGCAACCCTCCGCGTCGGCGCGATATTGCCGTAGTCCCCCCCGCCGCAACCCCCGCGCCACCGCTATCTCCGCGCGCTCCGTCCTTCGGCGCGCGTACGGCATCAGTGGCTCGGAGATGAAACGGTCTCTCTTTATCTCTCCACTCGGTTTCGCCACTCCGCGAAGGAGAGACGAAAGCTCCGGGATGCCGCTGCTGCTCTCGCTCTCTGTCCCTCTTGGCTGCGAGCCGTGCGGCGCACTCCGCGTCGTTCTGCACGGCTACTCCGGCGGGAGGGGTGGGATTCGGAGAATCGGTTGTGTCACCCTACGACTGGGATGCTCCAAGCTGGAAAACACGTAGCTACCGGATAAATGCGGGGGTTGTGCATTCCGTTTTTTTTACATTTGTTCCTTTTGATTTTTTACGGTATTGTTCGATAGATCAAATGTAGATATTTTTAAATAATTTACCTGGTATTTAAAAGACTTTTTTCTCGTTAGTCATCAACGTTAAGGTAAAAGTTCTAAGCTGACGAAATAGAAAACGGATTCAAGACTTTTTTAGATAGAAAACATTATTTTTAATTCTGTAAGAAACCTTGCGTATACGTTTTGTTATTTTAACGCTACCAAAACCTTCTTTCCTTCGCCAAGTATTTTCACGAAAATATCCGAGACAATAATTCAACATCTCACGCTCACTCCCTTCGCTGCCACCCCCGCACCACTGCGAACCCTACGCTTCGTCGACGACTTTGCCGTGGCGTCGTTGGGGCGTAGCGGGGGCGGCGGGTGACTTTAAAGAGAAATTTGCCGGATAAAGAGTGACTGCCGCGCGGGGATAAAGTCGGACCGGCTCCCGCGGGAGCAGGCGCTAACGTCGGGCCCGCTGGAGCGGAGCCGCCGTCGCGCGACTTTTGTCGCTTCGATCTCGCGAGCGCGGCAGATGCCGCTCGTCTCCTCTCGACCTTTCGCGCGCGGCTTTCTCGCCTTTTTAATTTATCGCCTTCGGGCGGCCGGAATCGCGCCGGTAAATAAGCCGCTCCCACGGGAGCCCGGGGAACACGCGAACAAGCGGCGACGCGGTTTAATCTGTCTATCTTATCGGAGTGGATTAATTTTTACGCTTCTAACGGTTGGACTCGTAAGAATTTATTCGCGTTTTTAAATAATCATCGGTGGTTATAATTTTTTTTGTAGTTCTTATCGAAATTTGAGTTTATTTTTAATACCTACGATATTCTAATGTAAATTCTGATTACATATGTCGATACTATCAGGTTAATCATAGTTTATTGACAATCCTAGATTAAAAGTACATTGAATTTCATGACCTTTTAATGCTCCAGCATTGTGTGGAAATCTTTAAAGGGTTCCGATAGCATTTCGGCTTTCACGTAATTTCCATAAGAATCCGCTGTCATAAGTGAAAAATCAGAGTAAATTAGTACGCTCAATTTGTACTCTGGTTAAAGTAAACACGAAACTTTAAAATTCTAAAGAGCCGAGTTTATACAAACTAAGTAGCTTAGCATAATTTGAATACCTGCGTGTCATCGAGATAAAAGAAATATACACCCAGTCGCCCTTTACAAATGCGCCCGATCCATAATATCGTAAAAGGGAACTGCGGCGCGTGGATTAACGTGTTGGCCGGTGCGAGCGCGAGGAGCGCTGAAAAATGTCCCACCCCCCCATCGAGCGATTTGGAGGTGCATCGACCGTTATCGGATTACAGGAATGTTCGCGGGTGCGTCCATCACTTATGCAGGTAAATTAAAGATAGATCCCTCATTTAGTTTACATATCGTTCGGGGCTCGCCCGGAGGAGCTCGTGCTCAATTAATGAAACGGACGTGCACGAGCCGCGGCTGCGGGTATTAATTTTCCCCGATATTCGCTGCCGAACGAGAGGAGAATATTCGTTCGATTATTCAGATAAGGAGGCGAGGCGAGCGCCGCGCGGCGTTATGCAATTACCTTTCGATTAGTCGCTGGGGCGAATCAATTATAATCTTACCTCCCTCCGTCCCTCCCTCCCTCCCCGCACCTTCGTCCTGCAGGAACTTCCGCTCATCGGTTTTCCGATTTCGCGGCGCGTGACTTTTCATAATTCACTTCTTTTCGTTCGCTTCCTGTCGCGGCATTGTTCGATCGCGCCGGATATCAAAGCCCGGGCGATCGGTTTCGCCGGAGCGGGCAATGATTATCGCGATTCATTACTGGCTTTGATTGGTTTGATTGGAGGAGGAAAATCTATTAATGACGGAAGCTGCTAGTCGGGCATTTATCGTAATTTTTTCGTAATTGATCGATGGGGAATTTTCGGAAATTTTATTACTCTAGCTGAATGAGCTCGAATTAAACTCGGGAGAGGAATTAACGTAACGATTCATTGTTCTAAATCTCTGCTTAAATCCAAGAATACAAAGTATGACTTGAAAGCCAATTTTCTATTCAATGAGCTTCAGTTTTTAATTGAAAATTTTTAATTATTAAATCACCGGAACTCATTGATCTCTCAGAAAAATTAAAGTACCCTCGAAATGGACTATTTTTGTTTCTTTCTTTCGAAATTTCGAATGCAACGGGGCAGAGGGAACGCGCTCGTCGCGAATTACGACGACGGGTTGTTTTTTTTTATCGAAAAAGCCCGCGAGAGCGACTTCGGCAAGCTCGTCGGTCACGCGGCCACCTATTAAGCCGGCCGCGAGACTCTCGGTGGCTCTTATCGCTGCCATCGTCTCTCATCTCTCGGGCGCAAAAGGAACGAGGCCTTCGCGCGAGCACCACGCAGCGACAATATTTCACATGCCGCGAGGCTAATTGAACGCTACCACGGTAGTTCGCCGGGGAAAAGGGCGCACGGTGCTCCGCAGGAAGAATCGTCCAAGTCGCGGCGAGGAGGGGAGGTGGCGGCATCTCCTCCGGGGCCGTAAAGTTCGCCGAAACGCAATTAATAAACAAAATATTTACGAATTAACGGAGCGTGCAATAATTTGCGCGCGGATATTTATAAAGCCGACGGTGGGGCCCCCGGCTCGTTCTGGAATTCGCTAATGTGTGACGCGCTTTTGAGAGTCGCGTTAAAGTTTCATCCGAGTTTCGTGACGCCATGCAGTTTCTGCTTATTTATCGCTTTAATTATGAAATAATTGTTCATAAGTGCAACAACTGATTCGCCGTAACGCGGACGACGGGGCGCTGTGATTTCGTAATGGCTCGCTGAAAAAAAAAACAGGTAATTCGAGTGCACAAAGTTGCAAAGAAAGCTTCTTTTCCGATTTCGCCGGTTATAAAAAGCGCGCGTAATTAAATTTACTCGAAAGGCAAGAAAACGACGGCGGCCGGCCGATAATTAAGTGAAAATTTTAGCGCAGCCGAGCCAAGAATGCCGAGCGCGCAAAATTGAATAAAGCGCCGGGAGGAGAGAAAAAAAGGAAGGAAAGAGGCGACTCCTCGCGCGTCCGAAAACACAGGCGAGAGGAGAAATAAAAGTTTACGGCCGGTCCGCTCGGTCGCGAGTCCGCAAAAAAAGAAAGCGAGAAAATGAGAGAGGGACAATAATTAACCGGCGGTTAGTTTACCGCGGCGCCCCGCGGATCCGCATAAAGATCTGGCCCCTCGCGCTCGAGCGCCTCGCACACTCGCGCACACCTACACACGCATATATATACGTATATACCTGGGCGCCCGCGCGAGTTTCTCGCTCTTTTCGCCTCTCTCTCCCCCGCCTCCATAACACCTCCTTATAATTATCGGGGCGACAAATGACCGTGCGCGCGGCGCGTCCCGCGGATTATTTATCTCGGGGGATTATAATCCGCGCTTCCGAGCGAAGCTGCTGGAATATTCTCGGAACGGGGCCCCCGGGCCCCTGCGGGATTATACGGGCGAGAAAAGGCGCGAGAGGCTCGTTTCGAGCGCGCGCGAACTCGCCGAAATTCTTCGGGGTTTTATTAATTTTCCCTCTCGGCTTTAATGCCCTCGCTGATATGTAAAATACAGCGATTGTCGCTGCTGCGCCCGGGGATTCTCCACCTTGCACTTTTGCGCGTTCCTTTTGTTCGGCGCGTCGCTTGGGTTTCTTTTTCGGGTTTGCATTTGAAAAATTGAGTTCATTGTTCATCTCTTTTTGTGACGAAGTCGGTGATTAAAAGAGGCTAAATTACGCAGAACAATTTGCATTCATCTTTTTTTCTTCATTCGCACGAATGATGGCGTCGATGATTTCGATATTTTTTTTGTCAATTCAGTTAAATATAATTTTTAGTGGTATTTCAAACCTTTATTTCAACAAATTTATGAACGTGATGGCGATTTAAAAAAATCATTCTAGTCTTTTATTGCACCATCCACGTTTGAAATCAAATCAGTGCAAGGTAGTGCAAAATTTTGGACAAAGACATCAAAAAATCTAAACAAAGAGAAAAAAAAGGTTCTTCCGCACTACTTGTTTCGTATCAGAGAAGATCAGTGTTCGTACAGCGAAAGCGATTACTTTTTCAGCTCGCGGAGCCACACGCAAGATAATAAAATCATCGTGCGCTGCCGTGCGATCCTAAAAACCTCCCGCGCCTCGCGGGACGAGACGACGCGTCGGGCTCTCCCCGAGCAACGTAATAATTTTACTGCCCAGGGTCTTACTCCCGCGAAGGATGGCAGCGGCTTTTCATCGTTCGCGCGGAGCGAGGGGGAGGAGAGGCGGGAGGGAGGACGCGTCCTCGGGAGGCGGCCGGCGCTGCCTCGGCGGCGGCACGAATATCCTCCTGGACAAGCGCGAATGAGAGGAGAATTTCAATTAACGCATTTGCATCGGGCGGCCGCGCGCGACCCCCCGCCTGCTCATTACGCCGCTCTCGGAGCCCCTTGCCTCCTGATGGATAGGTCGATTAAGCGCGCGAGTGCGAGCGAGAGAGAGCGACGCCCGATCATCGGTGGCGTTCGCGCATTAATTGCGAGGAAACGCACGACTCCGGCCGTGATTGCCTTACGGGATTCCGGCGATTTCACGGTGCGACCGCGGCGATCCTCGCGCGCGATTTTTAGTCGCGGCCGATCAGCGTTTCGCGACGCGTGAAATCGTCCCGCGCGCCTATATTAGTGCGGTAATTTCAATTTGCGCGTTCCACTCTTTTTGGCACGGCGAGGATGTGAAAGGGAAGTTATCGACGTTGGTCCGCGGTGTCTTTTTTCGGTTAAATCGTACGGTCTTTTAAATCAACAATATCTGTCAGATTTTTGTTATGCGGTCGTGAAGTAATAGGGTAAATTTTCAACCGGTTTTTCAATGACTTGAAATATGAAGTTTCTGCGAGGTATAAGAGAAATATTTGTACCTTTACGAATACAGTTTTATTAAAACTTATAAGATTACTTATTATTATAACTTGTTTGTGCGTCAGAGTTTTAATGCTCGAATAAATTTATCTTATACTTGTACAATGATCCTACTCTTGATCCCACTTATCTGCCAACCGATAAATTTTCTCTCTTTACTCGAAAAATTCATCACGAAGAAGGGGAGAAAAAAATGATATATCCGAAAGAGTCGGGGGCACCTCAAGAAACAAAAGCTCCGGTAACTCGTCAAGGAACAAACAGCTGTCACTCCGGTATCTCCTAGAGCGACTTTAGAATCTAACACCTCGCCGCCGAACGACCAGGTCAGGTCGATTCTTTAAAAGAGCTCGCGTAGACCGAGCATGCGGGCCCGGCGTGGCTTCCAGGAAGGTCGCCCCTCGCCGAGAAATTCTTCCCCGGCTTCGCGCCTCCCTCCCTCCCTTATCGGGATCGCGCGCCCACATATCCCGGGGGCCCCGGGCCCATTGATTGATTCGTGGACAGCGAGAGGCGTCGGGGCCCGGCGATTCTCGCCGGCGATAAGCGCGCCGAATTCCCGCGCGCGGGGACCGCTCGCCGCGTCCACCTTTCCGCGGGACACCTGCGCGCGACTCCACCTTCCCGTTCCCGTGGCTACGCCTTTTTTTGTCGCGCGACGGAATTAATTGTCGCCGAGGTGCACGGGGGAAAAAAAGGCCGCGCCGGGCCACACGTCATCCAGTTTATTGCGGGGCGACTGTACGCGCTGCTCGCGCGGCGGGAGGGGGCGGACGGTCGACTTCTTGGCGGATCGCGAACGGGCGAATCGTAAATTTGGCGGGTTTATAAAGTGCGAATGCGGTTTTTCCCGAAAGGCTTGAATTTTAATGACGCTCGCCTCTAGTTTTTTGCGCGACGCCGGACGCGCGTTTATTATTTACGGCGAGGATGGCCGACTTCGGTATGCACGCTTCTTTTTTATATACTTCTTTTTTCAGCTCGAGCGTGCGTTTTTGTGGCTCGTTTTTTGCGGCGTCACGCAGTCCTCAGGTTTTCGACGTTTGCGTTAAAATTTCATAAGTTGCGACGCTTGTAAAGGATATAAGTTTTAATCCGCAGGTTGCGAAATATTTATACTTGTGAAATGGATAATGTGAACTCATGAAACTTGATTGAACATGACAGTGGGACACAATGCTGAATTATTTTGTACGATCTTCGAATATCGACGTCAAACGTCACTTGAAGCGGGCGTTAAAGATTCAGCCGATTCGTTATTAAGTCAAATATTTTAATCTTTGAAACTCCTTAATGATTAAAATCCGATACATCGATGTGACAGTGCTCGATACGGCAGTGTGTACAAAAATGCAAAATTAACGAGGACGTCTTAATCTGATATTCGAAACCGTATCGAAGGTAGAATATAAAAGGCCAATCTGTTATCAATTTACAACGGACATTATTAAATTCTGATTCCCCTTTACGACTTTACACGCTGTATACACGAACTTTAACACGAATTCCTTACGAGTGCATCGCGCCGTAATTTAATAATTTTAAACAGCCTCATCTCCGGGCCGAGAAAAAATTTACGCCGCGATTAGGTAGCGATCGACGAAAATACGGAGACAATAAACGTGAAAAATATCCACGAGCCGAGAGGGAGAGAGTGCGCGAATTCTCGCGTATTTACACGCGAATAATTTTACGGCGCATAACTCAGCCGGTAATGATGTCCTTACACCCGGGTGCCTCGCGCGCTAAAAAAAAGGAGGGAACGAGGCAGCCGGCAAATTTTTCATCAACGTCGTTCGGGTCGAGTTTTAGAGCTTAGCCTCCGAGTGCGCGGCGGCCGCGACGTTAATGCGGGCGTAAAAAGGGAAGGAGCGCGCGACGGGTCGCCCGGGCTCTTAATAACGAAAATCACGATCGTTACTTTGGATGTTTAAAGGAAGCGACGAAACGCGCGTCTTCGAGGAAAGGAGGAGGCGGGGGGCGGAGGCGCGCGATTATAATTGTAAATGCTACCATAAAGCAGGACCTCGGGCGAGTCCGCGGGGGGCATACACCGGGCAGCCGAGAAGAGGCCCGGGGAGGACGGAGAAGAATAGGAGGCCTGCCCGAGGCTCGGCCGGCCGCTAAATCATCGTCGCTGTCATCGGCTTCGTTATCTTCGCCAGCGAGTCGAAGGCATCGATATTTATACGCGGCCCCAAGTGTGTGTGCTTTACGCGGCAGCCACCACGGTGACCCCCGCACTCCGTTGTTGCGCGCCGCGTCTGTCCGCGATCATTGTACGCCTTTTCACGAGGTGCGTTTACTTGATGACGGAAGGTTTCTTTTTTTATTTTAATTCTAATTGTTGTATTATCTCTTTTCTTTTTTAATTTTATTAAGAGTATGAATATTGTGTCTGCGGTTTTTTAAATTTTATTTCGTTTTGATTGAAGTAAAGTAAAGAAACTGATTGAATCGACACTCGTGACAGTTCAATTAAGGTACACGTATGGCGAGTAGCTAAATGACTCGTCGGAATAAGTATTTTCGATTGAATATCGACGGCAGAGTAAATAACCGAGATACGAATCAATTTGTGGTAGACAATTCTTTTAAGAGGCTGATTCGTGAAACTAGAAAATCAATAAGAGGCTGCGATGAATTTCGAGGTGCGGCTAAAGTTGTCCGAGCATGAATCTTCAAATCTCGCTCTTAAAACAGTCTGATGACCCTTGGATACGGCTAAAGACATGCTGACGTCCAAAGATAAAATCATGAAGTATTTCACGAGAGTTTCTTTCTATTTTCATCCTCTGCAGGCGGACTCTTCCTTTTTTCTTTGGACCAAGTGTTTTTACATACATACAAACGGTTATTAACATACCTCGTAAAATAAAATTTTTCACTTGAATATTAAAAGTAAAAGGTGCACAGGCGTTATTTATAAAGGGGAAAATACGCGAGACGCTTTTACCAAAAATGCTTATCTGTGTCTCAAAGAAAGGAAAAAAAGAGAAAGACGCGAGGCTTAAGTCGATAACTGGGATTAGCCGGAAGCCAAGAGGTCGAGCCGGGAAAAAACTCGTCGTCCGCGAAATCTGCTTAATTGCGGGATTCCCGGGGTTGAGGTAAAAAGAAAAGATCGATCCGAGGGAGCCCCTGCCGTATTAAGCCATAATTCACGCGGTAATAAGCCGCAATAAATATAATCGTTAATTCGGGCGTTGTTTGTCAAAACGCGCGCGGGCCTCGGGCCCCCGGGAGTCCCCGCAGGTGCCCGCGCGGTCCAGTGTCGCGCCTTTCCATAAAACTCCCGGCGACATAAACCAGCGCGTGAGTTAGGGCGCGAATCCGGGGACGCGGAGTCGCGGCCGAGTCGCGCGCGATAAAATATGTTACGGCCCCGATGAGCTCGAGAAGTGAGCGCGCGGGGGAAGTTAGCGCGGAGAGTCCCTTCCTCCTTCTCTCTACGTCTCCTTTTCCTGCCTTTTGTGGCGATGGCGAGCTTTCGCGCGGACGTCCCTCCGCGTAGGCGACCATAAATACGGGGTATAAACGCGAGGGACTTGGCCGCGGCCGTCCGCGCGCGTTTAGGGCAGCGAAAAAGCGCATTAACGGGCAGAAGCGCTTACCGCGCACCTTTCAATTATTGGCGCGCTGTGGCGTCTGGAAATAAATTTCGTTTAATTCATTCTAAATTAAAGTAGGTTCTGCTGTTTTATTTCAGATGTTTTACGCGGTCGTCTTAACGCGGTGTTCATTAAAATTCATTTTTTAGAAAAATTGCCAAAGGGCCAGTCTTATTCGTATTCAATACTTTTTATGGCAGGTTATTTTACCTTCTCTTATAAGTATTCGTAAATTTTTTGTAAAATAAGATTTAAGTTTGTGAATTTGGTATTTTGGACACAAATTGCCCTATCTCTCTTCAAGTCCGAAAAAATCTCGATCGCGCAACCCTTCGAGCTGCAGCGCATTTTCGATACGGTGACGCGAATGCGATACGTGCACATTTCAGCGCAAAAAGGAGACTCCGTCGAATTAGCGGCGCAGCACTCCTCGAGGCTTCTTAATGTGATAGGTCCTTGAGGCTCGGGCGGAGGAAGCCGGGGGCCTCTCGCGGGCGCTCGCGCATGCCACCTCGGGCCCACGAGTAAATTAACGCGTGCGTCTCCGCGGGGGGCCCGCGTCACTGTCCCCTGCTAAGGCCGCGCGAGCGAGATAGCGGCGCGCCTGCCGGTCACCGCATTCCTTCGCCACCCTGCCTCTTCCCCCACCCCCTGCGCCGCTGCCTCGCTTGCCTTTTCAACGTCGCCCACTCCTCTTCCTTTTTGCTCTCGCGGGATTTCGAGGAGGGAGCGGGGAAAAGGCAGGACGTCTCCAGCAGCAGCAGCAGCAGCTAGCCCTTTTATCCCTCACCAATGCGCGCCCGTCAGATAACATCGGCTGGCGATCGCCCTGCGCGCCTCGTCCTCTCTTTTCTCGCTTCTTCACTCGCCTTTTCATTTTTTCTACCGCGCGCTCTTTTTATCGGCTCGTCTTCTTTTCTCGCTTGCGTCGACTGCGTCGCACTTTTTTTTTTTATCGATGATCGGTCGTATATTTGCTCTTTTGTCAGGGCGGAGCCGTTACAATTTAAATCAATTCAATTTTCGAGGAACTTGTTCTTTTTTTCTTGAATGTATCAAGGGACTTTCAATTGCCTTACTTTTTATTCAATTTCGTGTTTTTTATCAATTATAAGATTTTGCAAAAGCTTAATTAAATTTTATCGTCTCTTATTCGATTATTATTTTAATTGTTTTATTTCAAACTTTCAGATGTTGCACCACATCTGTATTTTACCTAAAAATTTTTAACTCTACATAATTTCTCTACATCGGTTCCTCCGACATGCATAACCGTAGAAACGAGATAGGGACCCCACTGTGCGGTGCACGAGTCGCGGCGGTGGGTATGCATCCCGGGTACGCACGACCTGCCACTCCACCGCCCACCCCAAGTGCTTTTCTCTCTTCGCGTCCATCTCTCTTCTACTCACGGGATCGCGGACTAGTACGAGTTTCACCCCCGTCTGTCATATACAGGTGCATGCTCGCGAGATCATCAGCCGATGGGGCTGATATTTTTTTCTCGCGCGCGCGGTTGATCGAGCTGACGTGCTCTGATGGGAGCTTTCGCGGCAGCTTTGATTGTTTTCCAGAATCTGATGGAAAGTGACTTTCCCGGCCGCGTAGATAGCAACGTCGCGGTCGGGCGATTGTTTACGATCATCGGACGATTTTTTCGTTTCGTTCGTAAAAGTTTTGTGGAATCCTCGTACGGTCTCCGTTCTTGATCATTTTCATCGACCACGTCGTCACATCATTTGTTCTCATTTGTTTAACGACGATTCGACGATAATTCGATCATTCATTAAAGCGTCTAATCGCAGCTCGGGCATTGATTTATGCTCTCCAGTTTTGTGGGTAATGCTAATTATAGAGTAGGGGCATTCCTCGCCGTCCATCCTTTGGGAGGAAAAAGTCGACGTTAATTCATGGTAAATTGCGTCGAATCAACTAAAAGAGCGAGGGGGGAGCTTCGAAGAGAAAGAGGTATGTAAGGCAGGGCTGGAAGGTGCCCGGGCGCTGGGTGGAGCCGGGCGCCTTTGTCCACTCGTACAAAGCTAACAAGATGTTTCACGGATCAGCATAGTGCCAAGAGATCAGATATAACGCGCTTATGGAGGTCCGCTCGCTCGCGCCCGGATTTCCAACCCACACGCCGCACCGCCGTGTGCGCGCGCTCGCACACACGCGCACACCTGACGGGCTGCGTGGCAGGCAGAAACTCCGCATAACATTAATAATTCCCGAGAGGCTCGCTCGCAGCGGGCTTCGGGCATGAATTTCAGGAAAGCAAATCACCACGTTGCTACCTACTCCTTTCGTGTTTCTTCTTCTTTCCTCTCTCTCCCCCCACCTACCTCGGCAGTCTCCGCGTCCTTGTCCTCTTCTCTTCTTGGCTTTCGCTCCTTTTTTTTTCTTGTCTTTCTCTCCGATTCCCTTTTTCGTTTTATTGGAGCCGTCAAATTTTTCGGAGTGCGCGTGTGGATGTGAGCGCGCGCACGCGTGTAAGTGCGTGGGGGCAGAGGAACGAAATTAAATTCCATTTATTTGTTGTCACTCGCTCGTGTGCGAGGAAAAAAAAAGTTATCTAATCGGGTAGCATTTGTATCTCCGGCTCTTTGTGCCTATGACGGATACAGTCAATTATTAATAAAAAGGGAGGCGAGATCTCGAGCGCGAATGAGAACGAGAATTATGGCGTATGCGACAGTGATTTTCGTATTGATAATCCGTGATTCGAGGTACTTATTCGTAACTTTTTCAAAGGACCTTCACGTCGCCTATTAAAAATAAAAAAACAAAGCGTAAAACTTAATATGTCAGCAAGAAAACTTGATTTGATTGATCAAAATCAAAGCAAAATTCATTCGCTCATTTCGTTAGATTCAACGGTAAATAAAATATAAAAATTGTTTTGTATAATTATTAATAAGGAAAAATGAAGTAGTACATTTAAATCTAATAATTTAATTGAAAATGAAAATAATTGGGATCTGAAGCGGCATACAATTGATTTCTTAAAATAGAAATATTATTGATGTGTTTTTTAAATAATAAATTTACTAGATTATTAAATTAAATGCCAACTTTACCGGTTGCAAAGTATTCCCGGTGCTCAATCACGTTTCCTGTTATTTTTTGCGCTTATGTACACGCGAGTCCTTTTCTCAAGAATAAAAGAAATTCGTTAATCCGTTGTCAGTTCTTCGTAATCTGCATTGCAAAAAAATCTCCCTTATCAATTCCAGTAGTCACTCGCATCTCCCCTCCCCGGAGTCAACAACGGATACACTCAATTATATCGATGGAAGAATGGGGAAAAGCAAGCAAATGAGCTTGCAGTCGCGTCGCGCCGGCAGCCGAGGAATAAATAGAACACAAAGGCTCGTCAAGTAGGAAGCGCGCACTCGAGAGTCCGTCCGAGGGCGAAAAAAGAAACGAGGAGCCTCCGAGAGAGAGACGTCTGAATGCCCGATTCGTTGCCGAACTCGTTCCTCTCGCTCTCGTTCCTTCTCGCTCCTTCTGCGGAGCTCGTAAAAAGCCGCGGATGTATATAAGAGCTAGGCGCGCGCGATTTACGAGTGGCGTGATTCATATCGCGCGGACGAAGGCGGAATAAAAAAGAAAAAAGAGAGAAGGAGGTAAGCGCGAGGCGGAAACAAAAATCGCTGACAAGAGGGCCGCGCGCGCTCGGTAGCCGAGTGGAAATCGGACGAGCCGTGCGGGTATATGCTAATATCGACGCGGGGGCAGAGGGGAGGGCCCGAGTGTTTAAGTGCGTCGATGAACTTTTATTCCGCACTTCCCGCTGGGAGACGAAATTTTTTTTTTTTTTCGTTCGCCCCGCCCGCAAGGTGGGGGCCACCTTAAACGCCTCTTTCGTCGTCGTTATTTATTGGCGCAATGATTCATTTCGTCCGTCGGGCTTCTCTCGTTGTCGTTTGTTTTGCCTCCTTCTCCCGCGCTCTCTATCGCCCCCTTTTTTTTACCTTCGGTCGCGCGGCGTTACTTTTTATTTTATGAATAAAAATCGTATTTGTTTTCCCCGAGCGAGCGCTCGTAACGTTAATTTTCGTAATATTTCCCTGTCGTTTTTATATGCGTTGAAGCGGAGCTCTCGCAGTCTCTCTCGCTCATGTTTATACGCCTCGTCGAGTTAGCTTTTTAAATACCCCTGAGAGATTTTTCATTTTTTATTCTCGTCAAATAACTCGCTTATTTTCACGTTCTTTCGCCGCCGAGCGCGAATCCGCCGGAGAGAGAAAAAAAGGATGATAAGAGGCAAAGGGGAATCCTGACTTGTAAATTTTTCTCCTTTACGTCGTTGCGCGATATTTTGCAGTATAGCTTGCCGTGAGAGGGCTTAAATGATTTTAGACTTAATATCACTTTTGATTACGCGCTTCGGCGATTCCGCACAGATTTATTATATTAACGAATTTAAATGGAGTCAACGTTCTTTTGAGACCTTTTGAAATTTCTTAAAGAATAATTATTTGCATAATACATTTCTTGCATATATACATTGTTGAATATATAGTAGGAAGAGAGAATATTTTTTTGTAATGAATAAATATTAAAATAATCTATTCTAAAAACGTAAGACGCATGAATAAATTAACGATGCATTCTTTCAAAACTTATGCAATAAAATTCGTTATTTTAAGCTTACAAGAATTGTATTAAATTCCGGGCCATATTATAGACACCTACAAATAAAAATTTTGATTAAAAGCATAATTTATTTCTATTGGATCTATACTAACAAAGGTCTCTGGCAAATGTCGGTACCTTTCACTGCTTAATAACCAAAGCAGAAAAACACAACGCACATCGATAATCGAGCCGATCCCGTCACTCCGGGTCACAGAATCGAAAAGGCAGCAGCGCGCGGCCCTCCGCACTCGCGCTCGCGAACGAGCGGGCTCACAAATTGATTCGAATTAGTTCCCAATGGCGTGTAATCGCGCTCTCGCCAACATCCCTCCGTCGCGCGACCGCCCACTCTCTCTCCCCTCGCGCGGCTGGGGCGGCGGCGGCCGGGGTATTAGAGAGCCGCGCTCATTACCTCGCCGCCTAATACTTATAGAGGCGGCGCGATATTGCGCTCTCAGCGCGATATTATATGTGCGCCCGCGGCACCCGGGGCACTTCTCGCTCGCGCGCTCGCTCGCGATATTGAGTCATTTAGCGGTTGCCTATGTATTTTTCGCGCACGCCAATTTCGCCGCCGACGGGCCCCGAGCGCACATACGCACGCCGCGGTAATTGAGAAGCGCGCGCGCGAGCTCACGCCGGCTGCGCCGGGGCGTAAGTACGGAGACGGGGCTCTTGCGGGGTTTCTAATGCGCCGCGCGCTCGCGAGCAATCTCGAGCGCGCCCATCGATGGTTTTTCACCCGAACAACGGCCCCCGGCGTGCTACGCTCGCGCGAGCTCCGCGGAGCCCGTTTCCGTTGTTTGACGTTGCCTGAATTACGACGCTTTTCGAAATTGTCCGCTGTGGGAAAGAACCTGCCTTCGCACTTTGCGGGAAGGCAAATTCTTTTTTTTTTCTTTGCACTTTCGCGCGGAGCCGATGCTCTGACGTCAATTATGAAAGCGTTGTTTGCACAGATTTTAGATTGAGGTCGGCAGTAATAATTTTAGTCAAAAGTAATATTTTTTACCGTTAAAAATGAAGAAACTTTTTGTTTTCGATATTAATTCTGCGATTCTTTGTCCAAAAATGTGTTACATGAATGCAGTATTCATAATATTATACATAAAAATTTATACTATATATTTGAATAGGTAAAAATAATTAAAAAAACACAAGCTACACCATGTTTACTATATTATTGTTGATTCATTTCAATGTACTCTACAAAACATTCAGTAGTACACCCAACTCACTGGAACATTATAGAATTTAAAATTTAAAGAAGATACTCCTACATCGATTCTCCCTGCGATTAATTAAAAATACAATGCATTTTGCACTATCGGATCGCAGTAAAAAATTAACTGCGCCGTGACGTGTCACGTGCGATCGCACGTGCAATAAAGTCGGAGGGGTCGCTCGGCGGCCGACACGTGCAAATGGACGGGCTTTTACGCGTCTCGGAGGCTGTGCGCTAGTCGGGCGTAGTTCCATAAATGCGACGTGTCGCGCGGCCCTCGTCTCCACCCCCGCGCGCGCGCGGGAGCGGCCCTAGCGCGAATTTACACCGCGAACACGCGCGGCAACGAGCCGCGCCGCACCGTCAGGACGCGTCAATTCGCCGGGAGTCACGACGACCGCTGCGCGAGTGCCCAGCCCATTTCGAAGTTTCCGATGGTCCTCGGCAGAAAGAACGAGATTCGTGGTTACGAGGTGGGTGGGACTAAAATTCCTTGATTGGAAATTTAATTATTCAATATCGTCAGGGGACTAGCCCACTAAAGTTGAATTAGTGAAAGGCAATTTAATAAAAGTCAGTTTAATAATTAGAAAGATGCATCTTAGAGTTACACATGTGCAGTAACTATAGTTAAGTGCATTCAATTTCATTAATTAATGTTATTGCAGTTTCAGAGAACGATTCGTACAGATCATAATTTTTATTCTAATTTAAAAGTTGTCGAAAGATTGAGCTGTATACATAGTCGTCTCTCTCATATATTCTATAAGTATAATTCTCATAAATTTAATTTTCATTATGCAGAAATTTTGTACTGTTTTTGAGAATATTTGCTAGTCCAAATTTATCTTTTTTTTTTTTTAATCTTTAATTATTTTACAAATTTGGAATGTAACATTTTATACTTGATTTAACTTATCCCAAGTATCTTCAGCTTATTACTACATATTTCATGTCCATCCCACAATTAAAATCGATCGTTTGCATATTAAAATACAATAAAATTCTTTTATTTTTTAATTATACTCCACCTGTACAAGTAACATATTGCCTTAAATTGCTATTCTGTAAGTCAATCGCGAATACACGATGCCTATCAAGCCGCAGCGCGAAAACGAAAAAGAAAAAGCTCGCGCAACAACATCGGTAGCAACGGTAGCGGCGTATGTACGAGCCTGTAAGGGAGCGCGCGGCGATATATTTTTCACGGGCAGTTCCCTCCCCCACCCCCGGCACCTCACTCCGGAACCTTTTAATCCGCGAGCGCGAGTCGCGCGCGTTGCCCGCCGGATTGGTTTATAGGGCGTTTGAAAAATTGCCTAGCGATTTCATTAAATTCGCCGCGGCTCTCATTCTCCCCCGCCCGCCCCCTTGAGCCCCCGCGTCCGGTAAATCGCGCGACGTATAAATCCCGCGATCGTGAAATTTACGGCCGTGAATCGGCTTTTCTACTGTGGCGCGTCCAACTTATCGCGCCCGCGTCAAAGCGCACGTCGATTCCGTTTACACGCGCCGTCGTTTTTTTTTTCCTCCCGTGAAAGCGCGGCTTTTCCGCCGCTCAGTTTTAAGAGGAAGCGGTCGCCTTTTTTGCGCGAGATTCGCCGCGGAATCGCGATTCCTATTTTTTTTCTGCTCTGGGCTTTGTGGGAATGCGCGAGATTTTACGATGAGAATGTGAGGGACTGTTTTGAGCGCAAACATTAACGTTTTTCGCGTTTGGTTTAATGAAGCAAGCTGTATGTTTGGAGTAGCGGCAAACGTATAATTATTCAAGTACAGTCGGGTTAAAAAATAAACGTAGCTTCATGAAATTGTTGATTCTAATAAACAAAAAGTAGGTTTTTCCTTTAGAAATAAAATTTATTACTTCTTTATGCCATTTCATGATTCTGCGCAGCATATACGCTACGATTTACGAAATTAAACAAATTCGACGAAATGTTAAATAAAATAATCGATCTGAACAATAAAACTGCAATTCCGTAAAATGAGCGAGATATCAAAGAGAAACGGCGTGTACAAAGTGCACGCCCGCCCTTTCGAGCGAAACAATCAGTCGCAACGAAGCAACGACTACCGGCGCGAAGTAAGCTTCGCGCAGCCCCCGCGGAAAGGCGTGCATTTAATTGCCCCGTCAGCGAAGGGCCGCTTATAAACATAATCGCGGCGCGCAACGCTAAATAGACACCCGCCCGGCGCATCCGCATAAATTACGTACTCGCGGGGACAGCCGCGAGTCTGACTCCCCGACGTCGCGCAGCGTTTTACGGTCCTCTCCGCGTATACACGCGGTTTAATTCTCCACGGGGATCGCGGCTCCCCCCCTCCTGTACGCCCGACTCCTCGTGCATTCGTAAATCAGGGATTACGGAGCGAGCGAGCGAGAGAGAGGGCCCGGAGCGTAAACAGTTTAATCTCGGCGAGAGCGGGCGATCAGTCAAAACAGGAGATTCTTCACGCTACGGGCGCGAGGGCCGAGATTTATTGCGCGGAACTATTATCATTTTAGTGCGCCGGGGCCCCCCCTCGAAGTGAACCCTTTATACGCCGTGGATTTTAGGTCGGACGCTGGCCGACTCCTTCCCTTTCTTTCTCTCGTTTTTTTTTTTACTCGTTTAGCCCGTGACGACAGATAGACTCGTGCGCGCGCTCGTCGGGGAGTTATCGATCTCGCGTGGACGAGATTCTTTCCCCGGGCTAATGGGATACTTTTGGTATGCTGACGAGGGTCATTTAACATTCCTCGCTGGATGTTAAACATACAAACTATTAGTTTGATGTAGTAGTTTTTGAGCGTTAATTAATAATGCCGAGCTAGGAGTGACGTTGTCGGCCGGGCTGTAGGCTACTTTTTTATTATCGTGCAATTATCTGGATGTTTGAAAAATATCGAGCTATGCGCCGCGATGGGTATCGACGCGTATTGGGAATAAATTCATCATATTCCTTTTTTATTCGACTAACAGGTCGTTATATTTTTTTAAGGTTCTTAAGTGATTAATAAGTGTCGTCGAATTACATTTAATGACCTTCATTAATTTATTCCCCCTTAATTTTTATCGGCAGATCGAGCCAACAGTATGCAACAAGACACGAAAGACTCGACGAAATAAACATCGTAATTGCGTAAATTAGTTCGGAAGCCTCCGTACGAAGTACGGCTCTTAGCTCGCGAAATTTCCTTGCTCGCTAAAACTCGAAGCGCTGGAAGCTGAGGCGGATGGGATGGAAAAAAGAAGGAACAGCTCGCGCATTACGGCGCAAAAGTTGCGCACGAAAGTTCATTAGGGGCGGCCGCGGGAAAATTTATACGCGAGCTCGCGGCGTCGGGAGGCGAGCGATAAATTCTCGCGCGCTCGCCGACGTCGGCTTCGATATTGACAAGGAGCAGCCATGTTGGATCATCATCCAATAATCGCCGCGTAAACGACGCGTACGGGAGCCGCCGAGGGCCTTTGCGCGCGCGAAAATGAAGACGAAGATCGTTCGCGAGCAGCGGCGATATATTGCAAAAAAATCCCTTCGAGCTGGTTGGTTTCAGGCTAAAAGTGTACTTCGATCGAAAATGAGATACATAAAATCAAAGCTGTGTGAATTTACTCTTATCTTTATGATATCAGTTTTTTTGCATTCACTCCTTTTTTCTATACATTTTTTTAAAAGAGTTGAGTGTTCTTCGTCGCGATTTTATTAAAAAGTTTATTTATCTACTACTAGCATAATAAAAAGTCAAATTTTTGTTCGGAATTGCAGCAAAAATATCTTCGTAATCGTGAGAAAAAGTAAAGGTTGATATAGAAACTTGAGAGAAGTTGAGCGGAAAGCTCTATTTATCATCTCGCTTACACTTGGCTACTGGCTGATACGCCGGCGGGCGCAGGTGACGCGCTACGGTGGCGGCCGAAACTTTTTTAAAATTGTCAATTCAGCCCGCGGCCTCCTTAACGTCCTCATTAAGGGCGGGGTATGAAATTACCGTGGAAGTGAATCATGCGTCTCTCGAAACGGCCGCCGGCTGTATTTGAGGAAGCCGCCTCTGGCTTTAATGTTCCTCAACTTTTTCTTCTCGTCTACCACCCATCTCCCCTTCTCTTTGCATATACTGCCTTTTTTTACGAGATGAACGCGAAAACTTGCTTCAGTTGGTGGGAGTAAATCGCTTCTCATCCAAATGTTTATTATTATTGATAAAAGTCGGAGTAGCACATATTTTCCAGAAAACATTTTTTCACGAGTTATAATTACAGATTTTTTAAGTCTTGTAAATATGTAAAACTGTAGAGTTTAAAAATCAAGTTATATTATCACTTACCGTTAAATTAGTAAAAAAGCAGTTAATTATAATGAACACTCTCGAGCTATTTTATCAGAAACTGAAACTTACAGAGATGCCTGTTAATTTATAAGTGCTAATTTCTATTAGAAAATGCAAGAAAAGAAACTTATATAATTAAATTAATTTATTTAAATCATATTATTCTTAGAACAAAAGAAGCTTTAATAAAGTATATTTTCCGAAAGATTGAGCCGAAGGCAGTAAGATCGAACCGCCCAACAACGGCAACATAAACAAAATCTCCCGCAAAAAAAGCGAAAGTGTGACGGATCTGCTAAGACCGTCGTAAAAAGCGGGCATCATCCGCTCCTCGTTGTTATTTAGTATTACTAAAGTGCACCTGCGGCCGCTGCCGAGGGAGGCCCGGACTTCCCCCCGCGCGCGCGGTGACCGCGCCGACGAAAAACGGCAAAAGAGGCAGCCCGGCAATATCCGTACATCCATCGGCGGCGCGCACGCACGTGTCGCGCGATATTATTGGCTCGCTGCCGAGTTCCCCCGCGCGCTCGGCCGTACGTCAGGATTTCGGCCGGCGCGCGATCTCCGGGGCCGCCAGCTTGCCGCAAACTGCCGCGTAACGGCCGCCTCCGATATTGGCCGATCGGCCGGCACTGCCTCCTCGAGGCGAACTTTTTTCTGCCGATGGGGCTCGGGTCCGACAGATTTTTTTTATCGCCACCCGCGCAAGCCGAGCTGCCTTTTATTGGGCAGGTCGGCGCTTTAGCCGAGGCGCCGCGACTACGCAGCTTATGAATAATGCGCGAGAAGCGCGCGCCCTGCGCCCGGATCCGGCACGTATAGGCTAAACTGGAGAGGGCGAGCTTTTATGGGAGTTTGCCAGTCGCTCGTTTCCGCGGAATCGATAGCTCGGCCATCAGCCTCCCCGACTCTTTCATTTTGCACGAGTTCTATGGGATTGTGGATCTTGAGATTGTATGTGTTTCCGCTTCCGTGATTGGTTGTTTAATTGAGAAAATTTGAATATTTTTATGAAAAATGTAATTATTGAGAACTTAATATTTGTAATAAAAACTGGAAGATTTTTTATGGTCAGAAACTTAAAAATTAGAAGATTTGAAATTAATACACTATCAAGTTTGTAAATTCGCTGCGAATGATTAAAATGTAAGATTTAACAAATATGTGAAGTTTGAAAATAGAAAACAAGTAGATAAATTCCTTAAAATTGAAAAATTCGATCGGACCGCGCAGTTCTACGGCGAGTTCTCGAACAAACTTCTTCGTCCGTTCGCGCAACTGCGTGTAAACTAAAGTGATCGTAGCACCTCCGCGCGAGCCGCGCTCGACTCTAATACACGAAACTTCCGGGGGAATTTTCCAATATAAAAGTCCGTTGGCTTAGTCGTCGAAAAATCCGGGGCGCGTCCGCGCTCCGACGAAACTCCGTGATGGTGCAGCACGGGGACGGCGGAATCGAAAAGGCAAATGACGCCGGCGGCGGCGGCGGCAATGGAGGAATATGGAAAGCGAAAAGGGATAGGGTGAGGGCGAGGCGCGCCAACTGAATATAAGCGAGCCGAGAGGGTCCGGCAAGCCACAGCTTGCGGGTATAATATGGCGAAAGCGGCCCCGGCGCGCCCCACGAATGTTAACGCGCGACATTAGCCCCCGCGCTCTCCAGCCCCGGGTGTATCGGCCCGGCAGGCACCGCCGGCGACTCGCGCAATAATTCTGATAACGCAGCATGTTGTCATGTCGACCGGCATACGAAATGCCGGGATCCTGCCCCCTTGTCCTTTCTCTCTCTCTCTCTCGCCGGAGTCGGCGTTCCTTGCCTCCTCTTCCCCCCGGCCGGGTACCCGCGGCCACCCACCCCACGCGTTCCGCTGCGCCAAGATGGAGGAATTCAGACGCGATTCCGATGAAAAGCGGCGAGTGCGCACGTGAGATTTTACGAGGCTCCGCGTTTTCTCGTGGCCCGGCGATCGTTCAACGTTTAACTTTTGGTTTTAGTCGTTTTTTAAGAAGCGTTGATAATGTTCGAGTTTTCTCTTAATTTTTAATTAGGCTAATAATTTTTTTTTCAATTTAATCTGTTAATAATTTTAAATATTTAGTTATGTTTATTATGATTTCTTCATTTTAATTTGACAGGAAATTTTAATTTTCCATTTCATCTTTTATCGCTCGCAATTTATTTTAACGTAAAATTTAAAAAAATGTTAACAAAGCTACGAGACCCGCGATTCAGACTCCGTAAGAGAATAATTCACAAATTTAGCGAACAATTTTACTATAATTAATTTTTTCTCCCTCTCTCCTGCTCATAATTACGACTTCACCCTCGCCGATCCATATACGCGCTTCCCCACGTCCGTCCTCCTCCACCACTCCTCGACTTTCATCCCTTTATTACTGCGCGCCTCTCTCGCCGGCTCATACCCTCGAAAAGCGTCTGCGGCGAGTTCCGCGCCCGCAAATGTAATACATACGGCGAAACACGCCCCTTTCCGCGGGCCGCGCGAGCGAAAGAGAGAGGAAATGGCCTCCCGCCCTCGAGCCGCTTCTATCGCCACCCCGCGCCCGCACAACGCGCTCGGGAGCGAAACGACTGAATCCACTGAAAAATTGCGGGCTCCTGCACTTTTTTCGCTCGCAGCTGCGCGAGCCTGATGTATTGCCACCGCGCGGGGGCCCGTTTTCGAGCTGTTTTTATTTTTCGTTTTTGTTTTTGTTATATTTTTTAACTGCGTCAATGTTTCCTGTATAGAGGTCCCAGCTTGAAATAATAAAATAATAAAAATAAAATCGAAGTGTTTGAGGGAGAAATTATTTATTTATAAATTGTATATCACATTTCCTGCGGATGTATATACGATTCTTGGCACCGATACTGACTTAAGTTACTTAAAGTAACGTATTAAACATTCTGAACCCATCATCCGCAGAAGAAAAACTTACATTCCACCGTTTAATTTATTATTGATAAACCCAGATTCTTAAATGATATCATACATCCGGTGTCTATTAAATTAGAAATGCCGGACGATCCATCGTTAAACCGGAGCTAAGGAATTCATAGCCCGGATGAAAGTTGAATAAGGAAATCTGCGAGCGTCTCCAACATCCTCCGAAATGGCGTTACTTTGAATAATGCAGCGCCGAGCGAGTAAAAGTGCAATAATTCATCGGACGTTCGAAAATACATCGCGCGCCCCACCGCGGAAACTCGCGACGTCAGAAAATCCGCGAGGAGGTGCATCGGCGCGCGGCCAATGCGCGCACGCGGCCCGTCCTTTCATCGGCTCCCGTCATTAATCGCGGAGAAAAATCGCGCGCGAGGTTCCGCCCATCGCGAGCGCGCGCGCGCACTCTCTCTCCGTCTCATTTGCGCGCGGATGCAATTACGAGAGGCGCGCAATCATCGAGGCGGCGGCGAGCGCACGTACGCGAGCCCCCGTAGTAGGTGGGCTCCGCGCGCGCGTGTCCTTTCTTCAATGCCGACGCCTCGACGCTGCCGTGATATTCGCTCGAGAAAAAAGAATCCTCTCTTTTTTTAGAGTGGATTCTTTTTCGATAGATAGATTTTATGCTCTGGTAAAAAATTACCAAACTCGACCACTTGTGTTTGTCATAAAACTGACAAAATATTGTTTCAAAAACGCTGAATAATTAAATTGTCAATTTTATTTGGATAATTATTTTTATAAATCTTGCACAGTGATATGTAGAAAAGGAATCATGTAAAAAAAATTGTAATCGTGACTTTACACGTAGGTACGAAATGAAACTCAAAAATAGATGTAAGAGCATTGGAAATAAAATGAGATAAAATATGAATCTAAATAAATTTTTTGTATTTTTTTCAAATAAATTTTATAATATGCACCGCTCGGCAGCAAAATCTAATTATGTTTATGAAAATGTGCCTTATGAATTCCCGCGAAAACTTTCGCAATGTAGCAGAGTGTGTATAATAATTTAACGATTCCCGGTATAGCCAAGAATGCAAAGACGTTAGGAAAGCTCTAATTTCGCCGGAGCGTCGAAATTGCCGGTCGCTAATAACCCGCCACATTTATCTATCATAAATCACAATTTTCCATAAACACCGTGCGTCGCGTAATATATTCGTGCCTCGGCGCACCCATGCGCCGCGCCACCCGAGTCGCAGCTTTTTACTCCGCGGCGCAAAAGAAACTTGGCGCGCGTCGCATCTCCCGCCGAATTTCTTATCGGCAATCGGCCGCGACGAATTAGCAGCCCAAACGGCCGAACAAAGGCGCAGTCGTCCCCGTCCGGGGCGAGCGCGCGCGGGTATCAAAGAGGAGCGATCGCGAAACTCCTAGGCGCGCTGCGCGCGGGTAAGTGCTGTTATAAAGGAGCCCCGGCTAAATGAATAATTTTTTACGAGCGATCGTCGGCGCGCTCGCAAAATCCGGCCGATCGTCATTATAATGCGTCTCGGGGGCCCGCAGTTTTTACTCCGGTGCATTATACACGCGTCGGAGGCGCGAGGAGGCGCGCGAGCGGCGCGGCCCATAAGGAGGTAGCCGCCGAGTGGAGGTAGCCCTTCCTGTCCTTCCTTTTTCTCTCTCTCGCCTCTCGACGCGCCGCCGCAGCGACTTTAGTCTCACCGCCCTGTAATCATCGCCGAGTCAGTGGCGGCGCTCGCTCGCTAATTATGTTTCATAACACTTCTTACCCCCGGTCCTAATATCCACTCCCTTAAGGGCCACCTCATCATTTATTTACATCATATTCATCCTCCCGAAGGGGGTATATAGATATACTGCCGAGCGAGCCGCTCTCGACTCGGCCTTCACTCGCCCCGCCGCGCGTATACCTGCGCGCGACCGAGTCGAACGCGTCGATGCGCTCGATACGTATTCGCTCTTCCGCTCTCGAATTCTGCATCGCACTGCCCTTTTTGCAATTACTCCTGCATATATTGCACTTCTTTCCTCGAGCTTCCTTTTGCTTTTCTACTTCTCGAAGTCAAATTAGCGTCGGCTGCGTATACGCCACTTTGCGAAGTTAAGCACAGGTTCGGCGCGGATTGCACCAAGTCCAAGTTAATTAATCCCGGACTGAAGAAAGGTGTGGCTGAAGTTTCACGAAGAAAATTGGACCCGTTACGTTCCGGCGATTCCGACTTATTCTCGCATATTGAAGTTAATCGCTTTCGCGCATGCGAGCCTTTTCCCGCGCAGTTGTTAAAGTGATAATTCGCCTGGTGCCTCGGCAAACATCTCACGCGCTCGCTTGAAAATTCATCATTTAATAAATTTTCTCGAGCACGAAAAAAAAGGAGCGCGGCGGCAACGCCGTAAAGTTAATTGACTCCCACCGCGTCTGAATTATTTAACCGCCTAACCAAACGCCGACTCAATCTACTTAATTATTACATTCGCGCGGTACTTGGCGAGAACAATTTTTTTTTAATAACCTTAAACGAGTAGGTCAAGAAATACTCCCACAGCGCGAGGAGGTTTTAATGCCTTCCGCGAAGCGAGAGCCCCGGCCGCTCGTTCAATAAAGAATCGGCGCCGTAATTTTCAGTTAAACCGTGCCTAATGGGAAATTGATGCATAAATACGCTAATCCGGCGGGGCCTCCCCTTGAGCAAACACGCGGCCGGCGTGTACACACACTCGCTCGCCCGCTCGCCAGAAGGGGTGGAAAAAGAATCCGTCGGGCTTAAAGCGACGCTCCTTTCGCTACACTCGCGCGCCGCTATCTCGAGCGGGGTGGAGGCCAAAAGAGACTCCGGGCTCACGACACGAGCGTGACTGCAGTAATTGGTGGGATTAGAGCAGCGGGTGGGCTGGGGTGGGGGAGGTTCACGAAAGTCTCGTCGAGAGAGATTTCGAGGGGGGTAGTTATTCGAGCTCGACTTAGTCGGCCGCGCCGGGGGCGTATAGCTGTCTCCTTGCTCATTGTCTCCGGCGTCCGCGCTCCACTCCTCGATTGACTCCCGGATTAGCTGGTCGGACTTGGCGCGGCCGAGTGCCAACTGTGGATCGCGTGCGCGCGACGCCGCTCTTTATGCGCGCGTGTACGTGTGTACGGCGCGTACCTCCTGGGAATCCCTCGAATGGACGTCGATTAGGCCAACGGTCCGGGCGGGGGTAGGGCGCGCCGTATCTATACGGCAAATTGGTAGCACTTCTGCGGCCGAGCGATTAAGTGGTTTTAGCCGATTTCGAATGAGACGCGCGCTCGCGCGACCGACCGGCCGGATTTGCTCGAGAAAATTGGACCAGGGATACCCGGACCCTACAAGCGGGCGACGCGACGCTCCTGTGTACGCTCTGCTGCGAATCCGTTTGAAGAAACGACGCGGCGGAATTTCGCGACTCTAGCCCTTACAATCTTTGCGTGGATTATGGGAATTTGTGGGAAAAGAGTAGAATTTTGCAGTGAAGCAATTGGAAGGAGGTTGTGCACTTGTTAAAATTTTATTTACTTTTAAAAATGGTGTTTTTAAATAACATTTTTACAGATTTGTTATATGTGACAAAGTATCTTTTATATATATACCTCCGCAGAAGGTCGTTTGGAAAATCACGTGGCACTCAATTTCCATTTTCGACCTCACGCGATTTCCGCAGTGCACGTGGGTTGTTACAAAAATTATTCCCGTCCCTACGAACATTGCGGAAAAAGAATCTGTCAAACCTAACAGTCTAGTAATTTATTTATCCTGCTGAATATGGCAAAAATATGAATTGATAAATAAATATTCAATAGAAGATAATCACTTCTGCGAATCGGTGTTAATAAATATTGTCTCCCTACGCAAAGTGATCCTTGCGCTACGCCTTGCACACCATTCGTATTCCAGTGCGTATATGGCTCGGCGGTCGCTCGAAACCTATAGTTTACCTATACCGTTCTCAGAAAATTTCCATAAAATTGTCCACTCCGCCACGCTCACCTGGCATTATCAGTAGAATTTCCCGCCTCCCCCGATAATTTTTTCCCTCCCTCCCACCCCGCGGCTCGCATTACTTCTTAAACGCCGATTAAATTCGATTTCCCGCGGAGAGGGGACAGAGCCGTCGAATCGACGCCTGAAAAAAGAGGAGGAGAAAGAAAAAAGAAAAGAAAAAAAAAAGAAACGAGAGCGAAGGAAGGCTCGGTCGCGGATTTACGGGCGATTTTACATCGACCGGGGGCGGCCCGAAGGCGCTGAACCGCGCGGCTAATGGCCGATCCATCATCGGCGTTTTGACAGAGGCGCGGCGCGCCAGCTCGCCCGGAGGAGCGAGACGTCGATTTCTGCGCCCGCAATCGCGCGTGTTCGATTTCATCGGAAATATGGTGTCCGGCCTCGCTCGCGGCCCGCCCTTTGGTCAACTCGAGCGTCGCCGAGGGGCCTTTAACGATCGGCTAAATATTTCTGCGGCTCGGATAAAGCGCGAGGCGCGCGCGAGCGGCGGGGCCGCCTTGTTTGGCCGGGGGAATAAAAATAGGACGGCGCGGGCTGCTCCCTATGTGCGCGCGCGCCCGATGCCTAAGTGCTTCGATTAAGTCGACGATTAAAGTATTATGGGAGAGATTCGTCATGTTTTATGGAGAAATTAAAATGTCTCGATAATGACCTTGTTGTTTAACGTCAAATAGTTTATTTTTAGGGTTCCGGAGTATTGTGATGAATTGTATTTTGCAGGCTGCGTATGTGCGTGTAGGAAAGTAATTTTACACTTTTATAAAGACATTTTTTTTATTCCGTAATTTTGATTAATGGAAGGATCCATGATTATAAAGTGGACGGGTGCATCTCGTTTTTTCAAAGCGTTATACCGACTGAAATTTACATTAATGTTTGTTCACTACGTGCTTTATAACCGACGTTAAATCGCTACCCTTTTATCAACGTTCCCATTCGCATTTACAACGAAATAATTAATTACGTTGAAAAATGAAGATCGTAAAGTGTTTTGAGGGCGAGAGTCGAGTAAAAAAAAAGGCGTCGTCCTCTCTCTCGCGCGAGCGGCATAATGAAAAACTGCGAAAGGGGCCGCAGAGCGAAAGGCGGCCGCGGCCGGGCGAGTTTCTTGAAATGCAAATCGCGCTTTTATTGTTCGCCCCTGCCGCGCGGCGCATACGCGTACACCCAGAAGCCGCTCATTAACCCGAGTTCAAACGTGTAATTGGCAAAAAATGCACGCGCCTCTATCTGGCCGTATTGCGCTGGCGCTTCGGGCGCGACTTTATAATCTTCGCGTCGCGTCGCGTGCAACGGCGCCGCGGAGGGAGAAAAACGGACGGCGAGGCAGAAAAGCCGAAAAGAAATTGGAAAGACGGTGTAAGTGCAAGGAGAGAGAACGCGAGGGGTGCTCGTCACTCGGAACCGGCATTTAACGCGCTTTTAGACGTTGTTTGTTATACACACACACGTGCGCGGAAGATATCCCTTTCGCGCAAAAAGTCGCTAGTTGTTGTGATAATGACTGTTCTTGCGGTGCGATTCCCCTTCCTTTATGCGGTGGCTCTTTTGTGAAATAACAAACATTAAGTTTCGTTTGGACACACCAGGTTTTAGTTAAGATATTCAAATTTTTTTCAGACAAATGATGTTTGTGTTTCAGAAAAAATATTTCTTTACAAAAAAGGACGCACACAGTATAATTTTAAACAATTATTCTTATTACCACTATGCATTCTAAGAACAGACGAGTAAATTACTCAATTTATTAAAAGTCTAGTGCTTTCTTTTATACATGTATTTAGACAGTGATAAATAAGACCGATAAAATTAATCGCAGTATCACCGTGCAATACTTGCATGTTTTTTGCTTCCCCCAAGAGGAAGCTTTTTTTATACATATAAAACAAAAATTCTATCAAATTAATAGGTGTAAAAAATAAATATACATCGACAAACAAGTTAATTCAAAGAGAGGAGCAGCTACGATAATCCTCATCTGATTTGCCGCGCGAACCAACGGCCAGCCCCGGTATATCATTCGTCCGCGGCAAACGGAGCTCCCGGAGTCGGCTTGGCACTTGCCCTTTCCTCGACTCGCGCTCACCTTTCTCGGGCTTTGTTTCTCCCGGAGGACCACCTCGCTCAGGGCGCACGCGAAGCGCGCGCACGTAACAGGCCGAAAAAGCGCGTGATTGACGGTCTCCCTGGTTCGCGCATTGTGCGCCCCGCGCTCCCGTGTGCGTGTAACGTTAAACGCGCGCGCGCACCTTTTTTTTCGAAACACGCGCGCGAGGGGAGCCGAGGATTTCTTATAAAAGGAGTCGACAATGAAGAGAACGAGAAACGAGCGCTAAGCAGACTCGCGTGACGAGCGTCTGTTTCTTCCCTTTTTCTCTCTCTCTCGGTCTCCCCCTTTACGCACTGGGCTCCGAGTGTAAACGGAAAGTCCGAGGAGCTCGCGGGTCTTTGACTTTGAAGAGCCGCTTTCTGCGACGCGCTGGCATAGTGGAGGAAGCGGGGCTTTTTGGAAGCACGCGGTTTCGCCGTCGATGATCCGGTGGCTTGGCTGCGCTTTTGTGCGAGGCTCGTGTGGACGGAGTAATGCGGGATTATCGTGTCACATAATATTTCTGTAACGTGAAGTGTATAAGGTAAGAAGTTTCAAATTGTGAAAGCTATAGGTTCCGAATTTGAAACTTCAAAGTATAATTTCTCTTTGAGCAATGCTTTTTACGATTTTTAAGTTCAGTTTTTATAAACGTATTTTTATTTTTAAAGCAAGTAATTTTGTTAATTAACTACCGATGTACTTAACTATAATGATCAATAATGAAGGATGCATACGTCCATATTGGAATGAACAAAGAGATTAATAAATAATATGAATAAACCTTTTTTGGAGCACATAATTTTGACACGAGGCGTAATCAAATGAAAGAATTTGGGGATCTTTATATGAGCACCGCCTTTTCTCACAAAAGAATAAGGGAAAAGGCAATGCAGCATCTTTTGATGTGGTGACAGACACGAAACCACATTACGACTTCTGAATACATCTTACCCCTCGATTTTTTAATAGTCATCTTTTATCGTTGGACACAAACTTTATTCTGTAAACTGCCTTTTAATGAAACTGTTGCAAACAAACTTGAAAGAATTTCTGGTTTACACTGAAAAAGATGAAAGAAGGAGTTGGCTTAAATAATTAACAGTTTTTTCACTGTGTATGGGTTTTATTTATTTATTGTAACATTTTTTAAAATTAGTCTTACGCTTGAGAAGCTAGATTGTGGGTAAACACAACAGTGTATTATTGTTACGGCCTTTCCGCAATCAAAGATTTTTAATAACCACTCGCAGTTTTTACTAGCCGCAATAAAATATTATAACAGGTGTTCATACTTATCATTTTACATTCTCTCCAAATAATTACATTTTACAGACTCCCTCGTTTCGTAATCCGCGTGTAACAACAACAGCCTAATAAAAACCGAAATAAAATGTACAGCCACCTCTCGTAACACCGAATCGCAGAGCCGATCGAAAAAAAGGCACCGAATCCTTATCCGGGAGTATCATTCGCCCCGGTGCGCCTACTTTCTCCCAACGCGGAGGCGCGAGCCGCGGTGCAAAAAGCAAGCGAGAAAATCGCGCAAAAAAAGCCGCGCGCTGCGTCGCTGAAAATTGAGGAGCTCTCGCGCGCGCTAGGCCCTCCGTAACAATTTATGCCCCATTTCCCGCGGCCTTAGCGCAACAACCGGCAGCGCAGGCGCTCGAGCGCGTCTGAAAGCCCGGCTCGCTGGCGGCGGCTAAACTTCCGTAATGACACGAGCGTAATGATAGATTCGCGCCGGCGAGCCGTTACCTCCTTCGGTTTTCCCACAATAATCCGCGCGCGTTCGTTTACATTAGCCGCGGCTCCCCCCCTCGATACTTACTTTGCGCGTCACAATGGGTAAGGCGCGCGCATCGCGGAAGTCGTCGGGATGTCCCGATGAGAGGACGCTGAATTTTCCCAGCGCCCGCCCGCGGAGAAAATCGACGGGCATCGCTCGATCGACTGCCGAAGATTGCGATTTTTCCCCTCGCCTTTAACGGCCCGCGGCTCTTTACTTACGCGCTGCGCGTGCGCGCCTTCGTTTCATCCTCGCCTCGTGTCGTGCGCTCCGGCTCTCGGGAGAGACTTTTTCGAAATTAGTAAGTAATTAAATGAGAATTTTGCCGCGTAAAAATCGACGGACTGCGCGCTCGCTGGCCAGCGGATTTAAGAGCCGTAATTTCGGAAGTGGAAAAACCGCGCGCTTAAATCTCGAAGGATCTATAAAAAAAAGTACAGTTGCGGCTATCGTTTAAAGAAACACCGTAAGAACGAACGAGTTTCGAGGTAAATAAAAAAGAAAGGACTCGATGCTCCGTCGTTGAATTTACGCGCGCTCCTAGCGCCGATAAACCGCTGTCAAATCGACGAAAAAGGATGACGAACGAGGGCCGCGCACCCGAGGGGCACAAAGCCCCGTGATTTTTCGGTAGGCAAATCAGCGTTCATTATCGCGTCCCGAAGTCGCGCCACACAATCGAGATACATCCTCGCGGTGGAATGCCTTTTAGAGGCGTCCATTCACGCGGGCAGCCGGCCGCGATGCGCGTCACGCGCGCCCGTCCGGTAGCATCTCGGAGACGGGCCGGGGAGCATCGAGAGACGAGAAAAAAAAAACAAGCCGAAACGGGGGCTAAAGCGCGCGAGAAAATCTGGTGAGTCGGAGATGACAAATCATCTGATAAGGGACGCATGACCAAAGTCTTTTCTGTCGGTGGCCGGGGCCGTTTTCAGGTGGGCCTCCGCTGAGATCGGGAACCTGTCTCTCGGTCTTGGATCTCGATTCTTCGCCTCGTATATAACACGCGGACCGTGACCGAATCTTTTATTATATTCTTGGCCCTTTCAGGTGTATTTCTGTTTGTTACTTTTTTTAATCGCTCGTACGGATTTCTTCTTGCGATGCATTTAGTCGAGTCATTTTCAATTTTAATTTAGGATTTGTATATATTTATTATAGAGTTTGTAAGTAAATTATTTGACGTTAATTAATGTTCTACTAATAGGTTGGGTTATATTAATATAAATTTGTTTTAAAAGAACTTTAAAAACTTTGCTTAATCCATTGGTCTAAAGAAGAACAAATTTTCATTCAATTTTTATCCGTGTACTCAAATACTCACCCATCACTTACATGGTATCAATGGAAAGTAACCAAAATAAATGAAAGTAAGCTCCCCCAGTCTAGTATCCCCTAAAAACAGCATCCCGAATCAATAAACCAAATCGAAGCCACGAGTCTCGCGAGTAAACGACGAACCCCCTACGAGGCGCGAGAATTGGCGCATTCCGGGGGCACAATGGGAGCGTAAGTGCCGCGTAACCGCCCGGCGATTTGTCCGGATCAGCGTCAGAGCGCACATAAGCAGATTAACGCAGCGCGAACTGCGCGCGCGATATTCCACGCTCCGTCGCAGCGGCCACACCGGACGCGAGCGATCGCCCGGCGACTCCCCCGGGGGGACGTGCGGCTGCGGCGGCACGTAATTCGGCTCGGGAGTCGCCTGGAAGAGAGGCGCGATCCGAGGCGACGGGAGAGGCCCGCTGGGACTCGGGGACGATCGCCGTCGGCCGATAGGATTGTCGCGGAGCCGCCGAGCTCCCGCCGGACACGCACGCGAGATAAGGCACACTGTGGATGGATCGATGGAATTCGAGGTCCTCCGATTCGACGACGCTTCTGGCTTCTTAATACGTTACAGAGTTTGACTCGTTTTTTTGTTAATGATTCGGCGATTCGATTCGTGTATACAGTTGTTGTACATGGGCACTTGACGTGGGAAAGGATGTTGGATTAGGAAGTGGGGAATTTTTTTGGTATGCGCGGTGATTCAGGAAATGAAAATTAATTTTTTTCGTTAAGTTGTTATCACGCATGAAGAATCTCGTTTTCGAATGATGGAGGAGACTAAAGCATTGCTTATGTGGATCGAGCCGTGAGCAGTAACAGTTTTTCTATTTTGAATTTGGAGTCGGTGTAGTATAAAGGCCTATTCTATTGAAACTCGTAAAAGAAATTAATTTTGATAATACAATTGTAAGCAAAAGCATACTGAATTACGATGTCTACAGAAATAAACACTTTATAATACTCGGAGTACAAGATCAAATCAGAAATGTCAGAATAAAAAACCTCCTTAATTAACCTCAATTTTTAGCAGCAATACAATCTTATTATTTCTAACGTCTAGGTAAAGTTTGTTTTTATTTCGCAAGTAGATAAAGTCCGATTATAGTAAGACAAACTGTTTGCTCGCTCAAAAAGATATTGGCAAACGTAATTATTTTTACAAGGCTACCCGTACTGGTCTTACAAAAAATTCATAATCAGAATTTGTACCCGCAATATCTTTGTATAAAATAATAGTCCAGAAACTCCGAGAATAAATAAAAGTTCGACGAAGGAAAAAAAAAGGAGGGATCAAGCCTCGACAGCGTATAGACGATGGGAAGCAGCGCGGAGCCGGGAGCGTCTGCTCCGCGGCGATCGGCGCGTTATCTCCCCCTCCTCCCCCGTTAAAAGCTCGCCGCGTCAAAGGGAAGCCGCCCGGCCACTTCCGGTCGTTTCGTAACGCGCGCCGCATTACCGCGGGGGCCTCTCGCTATTTTTCTTGCGCGCCATTACCCGGCGGTGTGTGCGCGCGCGCATCAGGTAAATATGAGCCCGTTAACGTTTTCGTACGGCCGGGGCACGAGAGCCACTTCAAAGGGAGTAACGTCCCCGGCTCCTTTCATCCAAGCCGCCGTATACACGGGAGGATGTAATCGCGCGGCCAAAGGCGCCCGGGCGGGGGTGATTTTATTGGGCCGATCGACGCCGGCTTATAAGGCAGATCCGCGGGCTCCGCGCGTACACGCGGTTTCTCATTGTTCGCCGATGATCGCCGCGAGACTTTTTTTCGGGCGCTTCGGGGAATCTTAAGCAGAGTATACGCCGGCTCCTTTGCTGATCTTGTTATTGCGAAAATTATCCGGCGTGTTTTCTGGGTTTCAATTTTGATAAGTGGCTTTCGAGGTAATATGCCTTATCTTAAAGTTTGTCGAATGTATTTAACGATTTTTCAGTTCAATTATAATAAGATTTCAGATTCATTTTCAGTTACTGCATCTTGGGTTTATCACTTAACTGTACGGATGTCACAAGGCTTCATAAAAAATTAAGCTGATAAACGGATCGTTTATAATTGCGAACGACCTGCATATTTCAAAGTAATTCGAGTTAAATTTACAGCGAGTGGTTATTTTAATTTTTATTGTTTTTAAAAATAAAGCTGTCTGTGAGATGTAAATTTTTGTCACGAGTTAAAAGTGTTTTAATTAATATGGCAAAACGACTATAGTCTCGAGTGACAGCAATGACGTGCAATTTGTTCGGTAATTAATTCAACTTTATCCTGAATGATTTAACCGTCGATCAGTTGATACAACTGGGAAAACTTGGAATCCTCCTTCCAGACGATACCTTCATTTATCATTAATATGTCTTGAATTTCGCAATTTTGCAGCTCGAGTTGCATTTCATTGTGCAATTGGCAGCTGCTCTTTATCGCGGTTACGCAAAAATTCAACAGTTGATCGATACTGTTCCGCACGACTTGTTAAGCAAGCTTTATTATGCAGTGTTCAATTATAGCAGCATGAACGTAAATTTAATGTAAAGAAAAATTTTCAATGAAATTATAACAATAAATAAGTGAAAATAGTTGCGAATCAAAATATCTATACCTTCTTTTGTAGTTTGTATAGTCAGGAATTAAATGTTGGCTTGTTCTGATCCAGTTACTATATTGTACAAACTTTAAATGACACTTGGAATTTTATTTTCTATGATATTTTCCTTTATTTCTATAAATATTTCGCTTAATATTTTATTTAGATTTTCATCAGCATCAAATATTTCTAGTTTCACTAAAAAAAAAGTACCGTCTACAAATACTGTAAGCAAATCGGCACGACTGTAACCACTCAAATGCAAAATAACTCCACTCACGCCTGCAGCTCACCTCGGTATCAGCACGAATCCGCGTGAGAGCGGAAACATTTGATGAAATTAGAGAAGATTTTCCATCGGGACATTAGGAAGCGCGTTTTATCCCGACTCACGAGCTCTCGGCGGAAATCGCGCGTATAACCCCCCTCCCTCCCTCCCATTCATGCGCACCGTCTGTTCGCGCGGTGCAACAAACGAGACCGCCGCGCGTAATTGATTTTCCGCGGCAGCACGAATATCCGGCGATGCGCGTAACGCCGGCGCGCAAATAATTAGAGGGCAATAAGGCCGGCCCGTTTAATTGGACGTAAAGCAGTTCGATAAAGGCGGAGCGCATCGTTAAGGTGATCGACGCCGCCTCCTACGCGCGCATAACGAGCCGCGGCCTCGTTGACTCGTCGACGCGCGCGTTTCCCACTTTTTCCCTTCTCTCCCTCGATCTACATACCGCGCCTCACGCCGTCCGTCAAACTGCGACGAGGGAAATTTCGCTAATTGGCTAATCGCTGCTTTCCGCGTTCAACCGGAGCGCGCGTTATAAATTATTCGAGCGTCTGCCGGGGGTATGTCTTGCGTTTTCTTTTTTTTGCGGTGCGGATCGCGCCGCAGTTTTCGGTTCGCTTTTAAGCGCACTTTTATTGGCGCGTCTGAGAATATTATATCAGTACGGAGGCGCGGAGGCTGGGCACTAAAAAAAGATCTTTCACAGGCTCTATAAAGCGAGGGGTCGAATGGTATTTATACGAGGAACACGCACGTGCACTGAAATAACAGCGTTCGTAAAAAATGGCGAAAGAAAATCGGATTATTTCTTGCCCGGTCAACATATTTTCTTTACTAAAAATATTACGCCCCATTCTGGACGAGTATTTAAAGAAGCTGGTGTTAACGAAATGATTCCGGCATGCAATTGACTATTTTCGACCAATTTTACTATAAGATTGAAGGAGAAAAAGAAGCATTTTTTTTCAGCTAACTAAATTTTTACTTATTCTCATTCTACTGGGTTTCAGTTTGTAATCAAGCCAGCAACCCCAGAATGGCAGTCCAACGACCCGGCCACCTCCGGCTCATTCGGAAATCCGTAGCTCGCCCTGAAAAAAAAGTCGGGGGGAAAGGAAAAGCGCAGCGTCTGCGGGAGTAATCGTTAGCGTATACAACGACGCAGTAATTACCGGCAAAGAGCCCGGCTCCTTTTCTCCTCACGTAGCCGGGTCGGCCGTCGATTTTCCTCGTTTTTCGCGAAAGCGAAGGACGTGCGGGTGTCCGCGCGAGCCGAGGCAGCAGCCGGGCTCCCCGATAAAAGAAAGGAGAGGGTAAACGCGGCGGTGGGGCGACTTCGGTGCATAAGTAACTCCGGAGGGAAGGAGAGCAAAAAAAGTCGCCCCGAAGGAAGGCGCGAGCTACCCTCCCTCCGCGCGCCCCACCCTCGGTCCGGCTAAAACAATAAATTGCTGCTCTTGGGGCTGGAGGGAAAGCGGTCGCTGTCAGCAATTGCCCCCCTCCCCCCGCCGCGGCGGCGCACCGGGGAGAGAAAAAATGGCAGCTGCCGCGGCCGTAGATGGCGCGTACGGCAGCGCGAGCCCGACGACGACGACTGCCGCGCGGAGGGCCTGCGCGCCTCGGACACCTGCCCCGCGCGCTTGCGCTCCGGGCGTGGCGGCGGGGGCGGAGCCTCGGCCGCGGGCCCGCCCCCCTTCTTTCGTCGGGGCGCTCTCTTTTGCGCGCGCCTCGGCGCGGGGAGGGGCGCCTTCGGGGAGGAGAGGCAGGCCGGACGGAGGCGAGAGCCGTCCCGAGGCCTCGGTCAGTCTGTCAGGCAGCCGGTCCCCCGTCTATACGCGGCCCCGGCTCTCCTTCTCCCACCCACGGGCGCTGCTCGCGCGGCCGCCGCGATTTTTCAAATCGTCGGGGCAATCGTCGCCGCCGCGGCCGCCTCCTCCTTTCTTCTCGGGCGGCCGAGCGATCGCGCCTCCGACGGAGATAATACTCCGGCAGTGGATATCGCGCGAGTCGCTCGGACGAGACGCACGCGAGTGCCGAGCACCAGGGGACAGGACACGTCGCGCCAGTGTGCCGAGGATAGTGCGGGGGATGCCGGGGGAGCGCCGCGACGTTCTCTGACGGCGCGACGCGGGCCGAGGATGGACAGAGCGCTGGGAGCGGCCCCGGGGATAGCGAGCGAGTGAACGAGAGAGCCCGAGCGAGCGAGAGAGACTGGGCAGTCGCGCCTACCGGGGCTCGTGAGTGCTGGCGGAGAGCGCGCGGGCTGTGATGTTGCTGGAGTCGCGCGCCCTCGCCGGTAGGAAGCGCAACGGCCTGACCCTGTCCGCCTTCGGCGCTGGCTCTCCGAGCGAGGAGGACGAGGAGGACTCGTCGTCGTCTCGGGTCCTCCTCGCCGGCAAGATGCAGGCGGCGGCGGCGGCGGCAGCCGAGGCCCCGGGCGCCGCCGCCGTCGCCGGCACCGGCGTCAAGACGCCCCTGACGACGCCCGGCGACGAGCAGACGACCGACAGCTCCGCCACCCCCTCGCCCAACGCCAGCCTCCTCAACAACATCAACAACAACTGCTCCAACTCGAACAGCCGGCAATGCGCCACGGACTTCAGCATCGCGGCCATCATGGCCCGGGACTCGAGGCAGCAGCAGCTGCAGCAGCAGCAACAGCAGCAGCAGCAGGCGAGCATGTCGACGGCTCAGGCGCTGCATCAGCCGCGAGAGCAAGCGGAGCATCAGCTGAGACACGCCAGGGAGCAGCAGTCCGTCGGCGGGGGCAAGCTTCATCAGCACGGTGAGTTCTGCGTTAGCTTTTTTTTCGGGTAGTTGCCTCTTGTACTTACTTTGATTAAGCGCGAGTAATCGCAGTTTTAGATTTTAACTTTATAATAAAAATTACGATTTGAATATTGAAGGGGTTATTTAAGACATATAGTAACTAAACTTTAAGTAACGATTTTGCAATTACTTTTCATTTATTTGTAATTTTGCAGGTGTTGTAAAAAGCTTTTTCAAACTTAATTTCTACCCCAATTAAATTAAAACGCGTTTGTAACTAAAACAGCGAGCATTATATTACTTGTTACATTTACCACCAGATGGATTGTAAGGCATCTCTCCCAGAAACAGATCTGTTTTCTCAGGGGAACATACAAGCCACCTAGTTAGGGGAGGATCTCAGAATTTCCCGATTTGACGAATTAAAATGATTGAATTTTAAAAATAAATTATTGAATTTTTTAAATTATTTTAATTAAACGACACTAAAATTGCAATAAACTCATGAGCATGTCCGAGTCACATGAATTTTCTGAAAAAGACATGGGCAAGACTCGCTTTAAAGGGTCTTTTTTCATTTGGTCAAGCAAAATTGGCTAAACCGACATAACTCCATAATATTCCCGATAAAAAGGCGCTCAAAAATTAAAAACGTAAAATGTGGAGTTACACTCTTATCAGAAAACTAAAGATTTAATTTTCACTATGCAACATGTCTATAGTAGTGAACTAAATAATTATCTTATCTACAATTTAACAATTTTCGCTGTCCGGAATGGAAATCGTCCGCTTCATAGATAACCCCCGGTTCTCATACAAGCATAATGAAACAAAACGTTTTCCCTTAGCGCGCACTTTCGACCGCATCGCGCTGCGCTGCGAAAAAGTACAGTCGGTTCAATCGCAGATCCTTATCTCCACGTGCGTTTTAGCGCGGTGCTTTAACTGCCCCGGCGTAATTTATAACGGCACATTCTAGCGCGACGATCGCTCGGAACTTTTGCGGCGCACAATGCCGGAGAGCCGGCCGCGGCGGCGCGCGAGAGTCACGCCAGTCGAGGGCGCTTTTGGCGGCGATAAATAATTTCCGCCGGCGCAAATGGACTTTTGCAAATGGTCGCGCGTGATTACAAGGCCCGCCATTTATCACCGCCGATAAGTTATTCATCAGAGCGAGCCCTGATAATGGGCTTTTATCGTAATTTTACCAGAATCCCTCGTTGTGCGAGTGCACCTCCTGAATTGTCTCTAATCGTGACTGCCGTTAGCCGCGCCACGCAGTGCGGCGCCTTTATGAGCGCGACGAAAATAAATGCGAGCCTCGTTGCTCGCGGCTTTTGAACTTTCGGCCCCGGGGATAAAAAAACCCTCGCCTCATTGATATCCCGATTACGATTAATCGATCGGCCGCTACATCGCGAGTTATTAAGCGCTATCGCGCCCCGGCGTAATTACCCGCCGCTCAACGAAAACTTTTTTCGGGGCAGGTAGCGTACGTAAAGCTTCGCCGCTACTCTTCCCTCCGTAGCGCACGACCAGACGTTTATTGACTCTCGCGGCGCGTGTCACGACGAATCGAACGCGGAGGGATTGGGGAGGCGTGCACCCCCCCGCGGAAAAATCCCGGCGATCCCGCGCGAACTTTAACCCGGCGCGCGGCAGCGCAAAAGAAAACGCGCGCAATAATAACAGCCCGCGGGGATGTGTGTATATCTATAGCTTTTCAGCCGCGTCCGCGTCTCTCCTCGGCAGCGAGCCGAGCACAAAAGGCGATGGCAATCGATAAACGATGACCCTTCGTTTTTATTCCCGGCGCGCGATTGACACGCGATATCGCGCGCGAGCGGCTCTCTCTTTGCGGCCTCTCCTCCTCCCGTCCCACCTTTCGCCCCGACCCGCGGGGAGAGCGCCTTTGTGTGGGGCGAGTGTACGTGCGCGCCGGGCTCAGGACGAGCCGCGCGAAATTTATCATTGCGAACGATGAAAAATCGATAATAGACCAAGGCGGCTCGCCGAGCTCTATTTTGATCCGAGCGCGTCTCGGTGCACTCCGATGAGCTAAATAATCGCGGGGAGGGGAGCCTATTTATTAAGCTCTTTGCGCGAGATTAATTTTTTTATTTCATTCGTCTGGGGATAAACGATGAATAATTAATTCGCGTCGTTCGAGTTGACTTCTTTTTCTCCTCTTGTAAAATTTTAATGGTTTTCTTATTAAACGTCGAAAGACTTGGAGCGACAAATTGTAAATTGATAATGTACTTGATACTTTAATAAAATATACAAAGTATCCGCCTTATCTCGCGTCTCTTGATAAATACAAATTCATTTCGCGGTAAATCCTGGAAAAGATTAAAACAACATGAGCCCGCATTACAAATTCACCGGGGGCCCTCTCAGTCGTTGCTGGATTAAGAATATGACATTGTCATCGGGGAGATCACCGCTCGAACGCGACGTTTAAATATGAAACGCGATAAGAGCTCGTCTCTCGCGAGCCGTTTATTTTTGACGCATCGATTATTCATCCGCGATCCTCGCGACTCGACTAAACCACCTCTGCGTTTTCTAAAATTACGCGTAATCACCCCAGGTTCATCTCGGCTGCGGATGAAACTGGAGCAGCGCGATAATGCGACGAGCAGTCGGGCGAGTCGCGCAAACAAAGCTGCTAATCATCCCGCCCCCTAGCGATTTTCCATCCGCGGCGATTTACCTCCCGTAAATAATGCAGAGCTTAATTAATCAATTAATCAGGCGGTCGGTGCGCGCACGCGCGAAGGATGAATGGAGGACGGGGCGAGAAAGGTAGAGAGGCCGGTTAATTTTCAGTTAGAGCTGCGGGGAGAGAGCTCGGGACAGTAGCCGAAATAAAAACGATCGCGCGCGCGCGCGCGGCCGCCTTGGGTTTCATTAACGTGTCGCCTCGGCACGTAATAAATAGCCAATGACTTAGTTCGCGCGACAGGGACCGGCCGCGCCGAGGGGTGGGGACACCGAACGCCGGTGCGCAGAGGAGAGACGGAGAAAAGGTGCACGCGGAGGCTGCAACTGGTTCGCCGGTGGCTGCAGGAATTTTAAGGCTGCCGCGCGCAATCTCCAATGAATCAATTACCCCGCGCGAAATTTAAGTCCGACGTCGATTCGCGCGCCTCCTGACTTATAACCGAATTAATTTCGGAAATTGATATAAACTTCCTCGCGCTCCTTTTTCTCCCGAGGGCGCTCTTTTTTTTCCTCGACTCCCCGTATAAGGGATGATCGATACACCGGCGACTCCTTATCGCGAGCTAATTGATTCGAGTCCCGATTGTTTTTATTCATACACGGCTAAGCTCATTACCGGAAGGGGGGGTTCGAAAATCGGAGAGAGATTCGCCGTGTTCTATAAGTCGCGATCGCAGCGTCATCCATTCAAATCAAGGTAGCCCGTCGCGCGTCACGTCCCTTTGATTTAAATAAAACGTCGCGCGGGTTTGTTTAAAATATACGCGCCTTTTAAATTCCGTCCGCCCTCGCGCGACGAAAGGCTGCACGGGGGGACAAAAACGGCGCGCGTCATCCCGCGCGCGCGCCCGCGACAAAAGGAGGACGGGAAGACAAAAAAGAAAAAGGTCGAGCGCGAGGCCTCCTCGCATTATACGGGAGCGCGAGGGTGCGGCCGGGCTCGGAAGCGCCGTGTGCCGGCCGCAAACGAAGCTCCCGATAAATTAATGGCGCGCTTATTTATGCCGCGGGGCCCCGCGAGCGAGCGCGCTCATTGTTAATGCTTCGCAAATATCTTTTCTGCCTGGGCGGCGGTTGAGACACTGTGGGAGTTGGCTGCTGCTCCTTTGCTTTCTAGACTTTTTTTCGAGTCGCCTTTTCAGAAACTGCCCGGTTCCTCGCGGGCATATAGCTCGCAGGATGAAATTATTAAGCCCGGTAAATAAACCTTTTAAGTGCCTGTTTATTTTAGATGGAAGATAGGAAATGAATGAATTTTATTTCATTATTTAATAAAGATGGGTATCTGCAACGTTTTTATCATCTTATTAAATTTTGTAAAGAGTGGAAATATTTTTAAGATTGTTATTTTACATTTGTTTTCTAATCGTTATAAAAGTGCAAAAGATAGCTATCTTATTAAGAGAAGAGTATGGTAATAACGAAAATGCACATTTACCTTATTGAGATATTCAAGTGTTTCCAGAATTTCTAATTTAGACAAATAAAAAAAACGAATTTACTGTTAAACGTGCGTAATTTCTTTTATTACAATCGTAAAACAAAGTAAACTTTCATGCTTTTCTCGGAAACATGATAAATCAATCATTGCCTGATTAACATTCTTTATCCCGAGAAACCAAAAGAGCATGACACGTAAAATTCGTATTTTTTCCTTCTCATTTTTCGTAATTTCTTTTCCTCTTTCGACCGCATTCGAACTTTTATTACGTCTTCATTCTATTATCGCCCCATCTAACAGTATAATTAACAAGTATAAATACCTAATAACACCGAGCATTACACACCTAAACAGGAACCTGGCAGCCTCATTAGTATTCACCAAGCAGGTTTCCCCAAAAGAAAAAAAGGCCAATCTCCAAGCTCTCCTCGCCGGAAAAGTCTAAAACTCCCCGTTCCCCCTGCGCATATATAAATTCCGCTTCTAAAAACCCCCGCGAAATAGAGCCACTTACCGGTGGGGCATGCGCCGGGGGGATTAAGAGCCCGTCGATCCTGCTCCTTGTACAAATCGCATAATGTTTTGTAAACAAGGCTCGGGCCTACCGGCCGAGCGGCGATCGCGCGGGCGATAAAACGAGCACGACAGCGAGCGCCGCCGGGCTCGGGGCGTGGGCGGCGCCGCCGCTGCGTGGGCGCACAGTTAGCACCTATTCCGCGGCCGGGAGAAGAGGGCACCGCGCCACCTGGACACACTTAAACGACCGTTGACTCGCGCGGCTTATCGGTCGCCGCTCGGCTGGCCTTTCTCCTTCGAACTCGGGACGACAGGCCTCCTCCGCGATTCGGGCGTCGAGGCGCGTGAAATCCGCGACGGGGACGTGAATGAAACGAAAACGAGTTTCGGACTAGGCGTTTTTTTCCGGTTTCGGTGAATGAATATGCAGATGGGACGGCGCGCCGATGATGCGCTGTTCGCGCGCTTGTTAATGGACCGGCGGAGGGAAGGCGAGGTTTTTATCGGCGATCGGAGTAGGCTTCGACGGTTTAATGAATCAGCTGCTCGTACGGTGTTTCCGCCTACGTGCATCGTTGTATTAGATGTTAATTGATCGTCCGGGCTGCTTCGCGCTTTTGGGTGGGATTATAAAACGAATTGGCAGTTTATTCGCTCTCGAATGGCGTACAATGTAAATTTTTTTTGAGAAAGAATAAAGAATAAAATCCTACCGAAGAACTACTCGGTTTTAGAAAGTTGAAACTTTAGAGGACATCATAATCGCCATCGGCATAATTATAGATAAAAAGAATTACTTTCGAGCGTTAACATGACTTTACAAGTCTTTACAAGCAGACTTTCGGTGACGCGCTGCTGAAAAACCTGAATGAATCCCTCTCTCTTCCGGTCGTTTCCAAAAATACGTCGAAATCTCTAACTCGTTTCGTGAATGAATTACCTTCCACACGCGCGGGGCTGTGGGTCCGGTGTTGACGCGCTTGTTAATGGACCGTCCGTTCATTCACATTCCTCCAAATCTAACGCTGCTCGATCGCGAGGCAGCACACACTTGAAAAATGTAAACGAGACGCACACCTGCCGATCGATCCGAGAAAGTCAGGTTTTCGCGCTCGCTCAGCGGGTGACGGAGCTCTTTTAATTAAATCTCGCGCGTCCGCGACGGAAACGAGCCTCTCGGCGCGAGAGTCGACGGGCGCGTCAATTGATAGCCCCGTAAAACGTGAATTTTGCGGTGATTTCCACGAAGGTCAACTTTTCGATTCTCTCCCCCCCTATACACCCGCAGATTACAATCTCGCTGTTTATCCCGCCGCGTCGTAATTGAAACTCGCGTCTCGCAATTTCGCGCGCGCGGGAGATAACAGAGCGCAATTAAACGTCCCGATTAAACACTATAAATACCGCGGGACGCGCGGAGGTTTCATCATCTCGGTGGGTCGGGGCGCGATAAAATTCCGGAACGGACGAGTCCGATCTTCATTCTGAAAGGCGCGCGCGCACTCGGAGAACCGGCTCTCCGTCGCCGCGGGGCCATTATGCGCGCCGGCGCGGCTCGTTTCCCGGGCGCCGCTCGCCCGCGCGGGAGTTTCCACGTCGCCGTAAACTCCGCGGCGACGGCTTTCAATCCGCTGCCCTCCCTTTGATCTGTCGCCCGCGCGACTCGGCAATCGCGCGCATCCAACGCCGTAAATTCCCGCCGCCGAGTATTCCGCGCTTCTCGCTGCCTCGCCTCGCGCTGCGTTACACTCGTTACGGTGGCTCCAAGTCTTTTTTTTAAGGAGATGAATATACCGACGGCTTAATTAATGAAGCCAGTCGGTGGCGGTTTTGTGGTATCGCGAAATGTGCTTTCAGGTTGAGAAGTTTCGAAACACCGGTGGAAAAAAGTTTTGAATTCGAATTGAGGTGATCGATGAGGAAGCCAGCGAGCATGCAACTTTCTAGAGTGTACTGAGCAATTTTTCATAGCTTCAACCTTTCTGACCTAGATATGCTTATTTCAGTAGTGTGTTTTTTTATTAAATTGTATATTTCTAGCAGCGCATTTAAATGTTTCACTAGGATGTATCAGTCACTTTTTCATATTATTTATTCCTCAGCTTTAAATAGCAAATCGTACAAACCATCGCAATTATCGTTTTTTCATTGCAACACTTTTACAGACTCCTCGTTAAATATTCAAATAAATTCCGGCGTCTTAAAATACCGCGCGAATCAAAATTACTCCCCACAGCGCGATAATAAAGTCGCCTATCAAAATTAGCTCAGCCCAAAAACCCCGAATCGGACGAAAAGTATCCCGCGAAAAATATCCAAAAATATCCTTACTGCGTACTCGGGCCAGCGGTAATAAACGACGCGTAGTCTCGCGGGCGTTGCAAAAATACACTTTCGCGCGGACCACACGCGCACTCGCGGCCAATTAGCGCGATAGCGCGGCCGCTACGACGATGATCCGTTCGAGAGGTCGGGGCGCGCGGACGCGGCAACTCGAGGCCCCGTCGATCAGCCACCCCCGGTTCTGGACACACCACTCGCCTTTCCCGGAAATCGACGCGTGGTTTTAATCGACCTCCTGGGAAATCCGGCCTTTTTGCCGATTCGAAGCAAGCTGGAAGTCTTTCGTATAGACGCGCGCGATCTACTTTTTAGCGTGATATATGCGCCTCGTGCATAATTTATTTCGCTCGTTGCTGACGCGTGCAATATAGTTTCTTCATAATTTTAGCTACGCACAACTTAACTCAAGTCAATTTGCACGCATTACGCATTTAGCGCGCGATAAGTTCCGAAGTATTTTTGCGCGATTATTCTATAGCTTTCTCGGTTTGCCAACGCGTGCAAAATAAGGGAAAATAATTTCCTCGGCGGAGACGAAGAAAAAGGCGGCTCAACGACGTGTAACCAGCGCGTCAATTGAAATGAATTTATTCGCGAGCGGAGGCCCGCGGAAAGGCAGAAAAAAGTCGAGATCGAAACCGGTGTCGGGTGCGCGCGCGTACGTACGATTGCGACGCGCGGACCACCTGTGCTCCCCGGCAGTCGCGGCCGCTCCGAAAAGCCGTCGGGTAATCGGGCGCTCGAGTGGTAGGCCCTCGAGTGGCGGATCCTCGCGGCTGTCAGGTAATGTTATCCGCCGCGGCGAGCCCGTTTTATTATTCATCGCGGAATACGCAGGCGCGACGCGTGAACGATGGGGGCCTCGAGAGCCGCGGCGCGCGGATTATTTTAAATTGAACGAGGTGTCTTCGAGGAGGCGAGCGCGCGCGGCCTTTGTTCGGCCTCGACGCGTCTCGAGGCGCGCGCGGCTAACGTCCGCTTACTTTGTATCCTCGCCCGTAGTTTGCATACTCGCGGGCACTTTTATTTCCACGCCGCGCTCGCGGAGACTGAATAATCATGACTTTTTATGCGATTTATTGACTTTCGGGTAATTGCTTTCTGCAGTTTTTCTCCTATTTTTACTGCGCTTTCTTTTTTTTCTTTCTTCTTTTAGCTTGAAAAAACCTACTTCGAGCGCGCGCTGGAACTCGCAAACTTCGCGCGCGTAATTTCAATGCTGTTAAACATTATCTGACAATTTAAATCTAGTTACTCCTCGCGGGTATCAGATTAAAATTCAAGAACTTCGTTTAAACCCGCGGAGATTTTATGATTCTTATTTCAGCAGAAATAACGAAACAATAAAATCTAAACCGAAAGCGTCGAAACTACTTGTCTCCCCGTCGTAAACTGGAAATTCCTTAACGGTTCGCGATTCAATTTCAAGCGGTGGAAAGTGCGGGGACGCGAGTGTAACCTCCCGAAGAAGGAAACAAGAATAGAGAGCGCGCCTCTCGGGCGAACTGCACCGCGGACCGAGGAGCGCGGAGCAAGTAGAACGCGGCCGGCGGTGCTCAGACGGGCGATTGTCTCGCGGTGGCGCGTTAACGCGGCCGCCGCGAGCCTCCTCTCCCCGCGGCTCGGCAGTAAATTCGTCACGCGCATCGCTCGCGGCTGCGTCGCTCGCAAAATGGCGACGCGTGACAGGGGAGTCGGCGCGACGTCTCAAGACAAACACGACGCGGTTGATTGCCCGCTTAGCTTTGCACGCCTATCATCCTTGCGATTCAGCGCGCCGACGACGATTGCCAATGACGCTTTGAAATTTTTATCGCGCGCGCGCGTTCCTTTCAATGCAGGACCCGACGCAGCGCTTAGAAGCGCAATTATATAGGCGCGATGCATCGCGTACGATCGGCGTGTCCTTTCATTGGCCCGCGCCCGCTGCAGCGTCACTTCGACAGCGACAATGCGCGCAATTAGTCGCGCGGTGCACTATCAATGGCTCAATCAGGCTCCGGATTTTTGCAGACCGGCGCACAATGGCTAGACACCGCGGTCGCAAGGTCATCGCGAGGGGGAGGACGGAAAACTCCGCTCGCGTCTTTATCCGCGTTCGTCGGACGGCGGCCGTATATATAGACGCGCGGCACCGCTATCTCTTTTCCGCCGGCTCACACGAGCGCTCTCGGGCTAACACGTGCAAATGCGCGTACATATATCTTCGCGGCGGTGGCGCGCTTGCGCGCGGGGAAACCATAATAAACTTGGTAATGGGCAGTTACGAAGCGAGAGGGAGAGAGAGAGGGGGGAGGGGGTTCGGGCGCGTCAGGTGCCGGCTATCAATTTCGGCCGGCACACGTTGATGCCTACGCCTCCTCTCTCGCTCGCTCGTCGAGGAATTAATTGTCCGTCTGGCGCGCGAGCTGCCGGCGGATACGCCGGAATGTCGATCGCAGCCGAGGACACGGCGCGCCGTCTCCTTTTTCGCCGGCCGCGCCGCGGCAGAGGCTTTCGGCTCCTGTTGTAACGACAGCGACTATACGGCCGATTATACACACTCGGGATGGATGCTCCTTTTTTAGGCATTAGTCATTTCTAATCCCGCTGTAATAGCTTAATAAGCGTCGGGACTAATATAAAATTTAATGAGAAAGTTGAGCGGGGTATTCGCGCTGCCTAGGCGCAGATCGGGTATTAATTTTTTCATTGCTTCCGGGAGACCGTAAACAATTGCTTCTTCGTTACGTATCTGTTTATCCAATTATTCTTTCCTTTCCGGATTAACAATGCGAGTGAGAAACAAGCCGAGTCTTAATGCTATACCATTCAATTTGAAAAATCGATAAACAAATCGTATATACTTTCGATTTTATTCCTTTTGCGCGTAATAATTTCGGGATACTTTCGAGAAGCCGTCGGCGAATTTCACGGGCCGATTTGACGATGCAACCGATTATTAATCGCGGCGGCTTTTCTAAAATCGCGGCGACAGCGCGTACCGGGTGTGCATCAGTGCCGCCTCGTCACCGCGCCGCGGGGACGATTCATCGGCGAGCAAATTGCCCGGGACGCGATCGCGCCGCGAGCCCCGAGGAAATTATAATGCGACGCTTATTAATTGCGCCCGCGGCGGCGGCGGCGCGCGAGACGGGAATACGCCCGCGCGCCGGGGCATAAATTCAAATTAAGCGGCGCGCGAGGGCATTCTTTTCGCGGGCCGGCGGCGACCGAGCGCGCGCGGCCTATTATACGCCAGCGCGCCGAGAGGCGTGACGAATTAATGCGCGCCCGCGTCGTCGACGCCCGAATTTAATTAATTTCGCGCCTCGCTCGGATTCGGCTGCCAAGCGCGCCCGCACCGACTGGACACTGAGTGGCGGTGACGTTGGTCCGCATCGATTCGAGTTTTTTCCTTTCTCTTTTTTTTTCGAAGATACGTGTTGTACGAGTTCTTGTTTGCGAAATTTATGGAATATTAATAGAAGTAAAATTCGCCTAGTTATTTCGAAAGAATACTGTACGTGGTTATAAGTGCAGACGAAATATCTACATTGAAATATGATGCAGTTTAAATAAACTGAATAAAATGCCTTTAAAAATTTTCAACTGTATTTTCACCAAGCAATTTTATCTCTCTCGCACTTAGCAACGATAAATCACCTTTTAAATACGAGAAAACTGCCAGCCGTCGTTTTCAAAACCATCTATTATTGAAAGTCCGGAAGAGCGCGGAAGAAAAATCGTTCCCGTTGACGTAAATCTAAAAAAACAGGCTTCGCATAACACGTGCACCGCATCATTAATATGAGTGTCTTTAATTAAAATCGGCTCTTTTGGTTGCAGAAAGGGAGCCGAGTGTGTCGGGGGTCAGGAAGTCAACGCCGCCGGCGTCGCAAGTCCAGGAGTCGTCGATGGATGCGGACGACGAGCCCGACAACGACGACACGGGTAGTATTAGTGGCAAGGCGCCGTCGCCCCCCAATCCCTTACTTCAAGAGAGGTCGAACTGCGACGAGCTCAGACACGTCGTCTGCCACCTAGACACCAAGGAGCTTTGGGACAGGTTCTTCGAGCTCAACACCGAGATGATCATCACCAAGACGGGAAGGTGAGCGTCGAATTGTTCTATCTTCATTTACAAAATTTCTAGATCATAAATTTGAACGGTGCTACTGCACAAAATGGTACATAAGAGAAGCTACAACAATTATTAAATAAAATTTACGATTAAGTACAGATCTTTACATAAAAAATAAAAAAGAAACCATCTTTAAAGTACCATCTTTAAAATAAATTCTAAAATTAATCAATTAAAATTGACTACCAATTACACAACAGACTAAAAAAAAGTTCTGACGCACAACACCCTGCGCAAAGCTCCTTTTAATTTTCGGTAGCGCGTAATTATCTCGGGACAGTAAGAATCATTGCCAAGGCCCTGGCCGTTCCGCCCGGCGAAATCTCGATCTCTCAATTTATCAGCTCGTCGAATCGGTCCGCGCGGAAGAGCGAGTGTCGGAGCCGGCGATTACGCCGGGAGTCACCCCGAGCCGCGGGGGGAGGGAGGAGAAAGGGTTAGAGGTCCCGGCGGAGCGAAAACAACGCCGAGCGCTCCATCATTGTGTCGCGCGACCCGCCTCGACGTCGACGTCCACCAGCGGCAGCCAATGTCCCTCGAAATAAGGCTTCACCCGAACGGCCCTACCAGCTTACCCTTTTCGGCTGCTCTGCGCCGGTTAGCTTCTCGATTGGAACTAGCTTGCGACATTTAGGAATTAACGGATGAGTCAGATTTTATTTCATGCGGCATTTTTAAAATTTTTTTGAAAATTATTTAGTTTGCTTATGCCTATTGTTTATTTAGATGGCTAAGAGTATACGTTTGAAAATTGAAGTATAGTACGAACTCGTACGTATAATTTAAATTTAGTCCTTGCAACGGTTATTAACTTAATTAATTTTTTTATAAAATTCATTGAAAATTGATCGACACATAAGATTATTTCGATGCTGCAGTCGTCAATGTGAAATAATAAATGAAACAATAAATATTTTACGAGACGATAAGCGAAATAAAACAAACTGCATTATCAAAAATCTATACAGTTAATAAAATTCGCTCGATAAATTATGCATTTTATTGGCACCTAAACAAACCGCACCCAACGATACGAGATGCCACTCGAAGAAAAAGTCAATAAAGCCACTTGAAGCGACGCGGGATCCACCGGCGGTTCATCGGTCGTTACGCAGCCGTATACACGCCGCATAAATAGTTAAAGCGAAGCAATCACATCTACATCGTGTCTCCCGCTCGTCCTTTGCATTCTCGCTTTCTCATTAAGCGGCGCGCGCTGGGCCCCCCTCCTCGCTCGCCCCCTGCGAATTCAATCAGTGAACGAGCGGCGATACAACACCCACGAGAGAGCGGCGAGGGGTCAAGCCCCGACACCCAAACCCGAGGCTCGGCTAACGACTTTATCCGCGGCCGGCGGAGGGTGGGGACGCGGCACTTTTGAGCGGAAAAATTTATCGCCCGCCGCTTCGCCGTTGTCAAAATATCCGTTCGCCGTTATGATGAATAACCGCGGCTTCGCGAAGGGAGGGTGGCGCGCGCTGCTGAGCGATCGAGAAAAAATTAAATGATGCGCTTTTAAGCTACCGCGTATTATAGGGTATAATTAATTTGGGATAAATGCGGGAGTAATGTTATAAATGATGCGAATAAAAAGCGCTGCTTGCCCATGTAAGATGTCCAAGGACATTTTTAAACGTTCAAAATTTTATGTGTTAAACCTTTAATAATTTTAATGTTTGTTTTTTAAATTGTTTTTTATTAATGATTAAAACATCTTAATAATATTCTTTAAATATATTAAAAAGCAAAAAGTTGCTCGATTTCGACCAGAAATAAATTTTGAATTATAAAAGAAAGTTAGTCAAATATTGATACCTCAATGTTATTCAAACAGTGTATCTATTAACTATTCTGTGTACGTCACATTTCAAATATCTCGAAATCGAAATATCCACACGGAAACTGAAAAAGAAAAGGCGATCTTAAATGCAATCGTCGCTTAAAAATACAAAGCGTATCACAAAGCTGCCGGGTGCCCCCGAGCGTACGTTAGTGCTCGTGCCTAATTAGCCGGCGCGCGTAGGGCCACTTGCTTCCCTCGGGGAGTGCGCCCGACACCCCCGCCTCGCTGTAATTAGATCTCGGCTGGCAGCTCGCTCTCGCTCCCTTCGCGCGTCAACTTAGCCCGGGCGACCTTCGCCTCTATTCATCGCCCGGGAAGAGAGTCGCGCGTCCGAACAAAGTGATAATGAACCGGCTCCATTCTACCCCTCGAAAGAGTCTGATTTGATGACTCCGGCGCGTCGCGCCCGCTCGGGGAATTCGGCAATTTGTTTAATGGTCACTTTACGATCCTTCGTGATTGACGTTTCGACGGCGGCTTTCGATGCGATTGGCTCGTTCGTGGATTGAAGTTGCGCTTTAAAGTTTGCTGATTGTGGTAAAACTGAATGATTCGGAGGGAAAGTAGATTGGAATTGGATTGATTACTTTCTTGCTGTTATTACAATAATTTTATTTTGATTTTAAAATAAAAAAAGATTTAATTATTTAAATTATTAACTAAGAAGAAGAGGATCAGAAGTGTGGATCCAGGATTTAATTTCATGGTGTTTAAGGATTCTTCTTAAATGAAGTCTATAGTAACGAAAATACAAGATATTTTTATAAATATCAAGGTAAAAACTTATCAGATTAAAAAACCCTTATCTCGTCAAAAATTAATTATTAGCAGAGCTCTCAGACTCAAATTTTAAAATAGGAAACGTTCGCTTCAAAAGAGTAAAATTCACAGTCGTCATTATCATTAAAAATTCATCGCTATGAAAAAAAAAAAAAAAAAAACACAGACATATCGACCAGGTAATTCTCTAGCCCCGCGAGAGCGAGTCCGCCTGGGCAATAAAGTTTCAGCGAAAAGTCAACGCGATCGCGCGTCGCGCCGGACGAGCGGAGCGAAGGAAAGGACGCGCGGAGTGCAGAGCCGTCGCGTCGGCGCGCGGACGCGTCTTTCGGCCGCCGCGCGACGGATCTCCCCGTCTCTCCCTCTCGCTCTCCGCGGTGGGCGCGCTCGCGAGCTTCGATTCATTAACAAAGGACGTTTTGATAAATAAAAGCATTACTCAGTCGCGCGCGCGCCCGGTGAATGCGTCGGGACTACGCGGCGGCGAGGTGGGGGGCGGGGGGGAAGCGAGAGGGAGATAAGATCGGCGGGTGTCCCCGCGTTTTAGTGGTCGGCCCAGCGGGATGTCCGACACGGTATTAATGCCTCGCCTCCGAGGCTAAACTCACCTCTCGTATACCTACGTGCCTGTCTCTCGGCCGAGTCTCCGGACTCGCCGCTGTCGCGCGGCTATATATATTCTCGCGCGGCTGCGTGCGTGCGCGTAAGTGCGCGCGGGGTGTATGCACCGCGGCTGTGTGTGCAAGCGCGAGGCGAGGCGACCGTGGCCCGCGGCGGTCGATGCCGCGGCCGAGGATACGCGTGTGTGTACGTGGGTTATGTGTACCTGCGAGCGCCGCCCGGGAGGTCGCGGACTACCGGAAAAAAGGCCGCGGCGTTACGCGCGGGCGAGATTCGCGGGTGAGATACGAGGCGATTCGACGCGCCGATGCGAGCTGACAGCCCGCGGTAATGCGTTTGAATTTCGCGGACTTGCAGTTTTTTTGCTCTCGTATCGTGGGTTGGCGTTTGAGCTTCTTTTAGCGTGGGCCAAGATGATAAATTTTTTTTTAAATTTCGGTCCCAAGTTTTTTAAACCGAATTAGATAATTAATATGTTTTTAAATCTACGTAGTAGAAGTGTAGAGCTTCTGGAACATTTTAAAACTGCAGATAAGAATCATAAAGAAAGTAGGTTACACCTTTTTGCTTGAAAGGGGCTGTGTATGATTTAAAAAAAAAAACAGAATTTTTCCACGATTGTGAAAAAATTCTTTTATTTAAAATTATATAATCACAATAGATTTTTGTTAATTTTGATGTCTTGAATAATAATTTTCAAAGATAAATTCATTCGGCGATTAATTTTAATGCATGTCTTTATATAGCAGAGACGACTTCAATTCTTTAATTTTAATGAAATGATATATTTTCTCTTCAACTGGTAGAAACTCAATTATTTTATCAGCTTAATTGAAAAATACGTTACGGCAGTATTACAATCAAATTAATAAGAAGCACTAGAAACGATCCGTTGAAATTTCTCTTCTTTTAAATTCTTAATAAGGAGTAGTCTTTTCATTTTAAATGCAATTTATAACTGATTTTTATCCGCTGCTACGTGGAATCACTAAAATAGAATTAATAAAACATTCTAGACGTACATATTGCGCCGACAAAACTTGTTTAAATATTACTCCAATTTCTAGGAAATAAAAGCATTATCCGTTCTTGTAAATAATTTACAGAAAACCTGCAATTGAAACAAAATCTAATAAAAATATAACGAAATAAAATAAACCAATATTTAAAACCTTTGCAAACTGCATCCTCCACAGTTGTACTCGCAAAAAAAAAACACACATGAATTATAAAATCGCGCGCTGCTGTAGGATCCAGGGCGAAGCCCGAGCCCGCCGCCGCTTTGAAGTATTAATTTCGCGAGTCCGAAAAAAGGCCTTTATTAAATAAGCCGCTCCCCCCGTCGCCGTCCGTCCGCGCGCTGGCTCCTTCCCTCCGCGCTTTACATATTCATGCGACGGGCCGATCGCGATGCCGCGGCTCAGATAAAAATGACCGGGTCCCGTCCCGCGCCCCACCTCCTCCCCCGTAGCCGCGCGAGAGTGATTTAATAAAAAATTAAGCGATCGCCGCGCGAAGGTTATAATTAATAAATCATCCCCTCGGCTTGGTTAGCGCACACATGGTGCTAATTAAATGTCATTAAGCCGCGGCCGAGATCGCGCCGGGGATGCATTAATAAAGCGCGCGGCCATTACGATGATCGATCGTCGAGCGATTGCCCCGTTTTAGCCGGAGAACCGCCAATTAATCCTCGGCTTATCAAAAGGGCCGCCGATCGGGACCCGCGCCGATCGATCGGCCCGCATCTTTATTCCGTATCGACGGTTTATGTCCCAGCATTTTCAGGCTAAAATGTTTCTTAATTCGCGGCGAACGAGCGAAAACTTGTCGAGCGAACCAAAGCGAAATATTACCTCCATCGAGTTAATTTTTTTCGGTGACATTAGAAAAGTTTGTACGATGAAATAGGTATATTCATTTTAGTTGAAAGTGATAAATATGCTGTTGTAAATATTTTTCTTTCAATGTTAACATTTTGTAATTATACTAGTTTTTTTACGTAATGATAAGAGGAATGAAAATTGTAAGTAAAATAGGAAATATCCAGGAGAATGAGTATTTCATGTTTAAGTTAACTGAAATATGTATTTGAGTCACCAGTAGTTGACTCGTTCAGCCATCCGTGACGGCTGTATTTGTACAAATCAACCGCTATTTCCTCTTGGTCGTACTTCACTACCTCCTTGTACGGCCAGAAAATTGTGGTGCTGAATAATTTATGAAAATTTCATTTTACTTCGCAAACACAATTCTTCTGAAATAATGAAAAAAAAAAAATAATAAACCTAAAGATCGATATATTGATCGAAAGCACACAAGTGCGCGTATTTAAATAAATTTCCACCCACGCATTGTTTAAATAAATAAACACAATAAAATTACAGTATAAAAATAAAAAGTTCCGCCAGTACTTTATAATTAACTAACAATACAAAAATTAAAATAAATAAATAACAAAAGTGGCATTGGTGTCTGCGTTGCAGGCGGATGTTCCCGACTCTTCGAGTGACGTTCAGCGGTTTGAGGCCGGAGGGGCGATACGCGGTGGTGATGGACATCGTACCAGTGGACGAGAAGCGCTATCGCTACGCGTATCACCGGAGCTGCTGGCTGGTCGCGGGCAAGGCCGACCCCCCGGCGCCGGCTCGGCTCTACGTCCACCCGGACTCGCCCTTCACCGGCGACCAGCTGCGCAAGCAGGTCGTCTCCTTCGAGAAGGTCAAGCTCACCAACAACGAGATGGACAAGTCTGGACACGTGAGTAAATTCTATCGTGTATTTAGATTGTTTTTTATTTAGTCATTTTAATCGTCGATGAAAAAGAGTTTATTACAAATAAACTATCATATTATATTGCGTTTCGATAATTTTTTTTTTAAACTAAAAATGTATAGATGACAAGAATTATTAAAAATGAAAATTCAATTAGGCATTAAATTATTTATTCTAGCAAATCATTCGATTAAACAATTGAAAGATTCAATTTTTTTTATTAATTGTCAGCGAATGGAAAGTCAGTTTATATTCATATAAACTAAATAAATAACGAGTTTCAATGACGCAAATACTTGCAATTTAAAAAATAAGGACAGTGACTAAAATTGTTTCGGCGCAAGGACCACAAAATAGCCAATAATCCTTTTCTAAACCGTTTCTCCAAAAATAAGAGTTAAGAAAACAAAATCGCCCATAGATACGGCAACGTAGATTCCCCCTCCCCCAAGTAAAGCGGAAAGTGTGAAAATTGACGAAGCTCCCGCGGATGAAGAATTCAGCAGGCGTCGGTCGTTGCGGATCTGGAAAATTATTATTAGAGGCGGCCGCAGGAAGAAACGTTCGCCCGGGACGGCGGCAGTCTAGCCGACTTGAATTTTCCACGCGGGTGTCGTAATGCAGTTAAGGTATGCAGGCGGCCGGGCCGACTGCACCGGCGCGGCCGCATCGCGATATTCGATTAAGATCGGCTGCCAGACGCCCGTCAGACCGCCGTTCAATGAATCATCCGGCGAAATCCAATTTTCGCGCGGTCTTTCGCGCCTCCGCGCGCGGACCGGAGCGATAAGTATACGCGGCGGCCGCAAAAATAGGAGCGATCGCCGCCGAGAAAAGATCAGACGGGCGCGGCCGCGACTGCATAATGAAGGTGTTAATTACGCGCTTTTCTCGGAGCCGCGGGGATCGGAAATAGTTACGGGCGGCCCGCGGGAGCCGCCGCCGACTTGACGAATGCCGAAGGCGTCGTTTCGACGCTGATGGCATCCGCCGCGACGCGAGCGGAGTGGGAAGCTCCGTGAGCTGCGGGCTTTAGCTTTCAAACGAACTTCCGGCTTTTTTTCTCTTGTTGCTCTTGATAAGCACGTGAAATTTTTGAAATTGTTGGAGTGCAGTACTTTAAGTTTCTTTAATGGGTTAACACTATTATACTTTATAATTTCATTTTTAGACTCGTCAATGAAAATATATTTTTGTACGCCCAATCTTTTATTTTCATCTTATGATTTTATTTTTAAATGTAATTTTAAACCGGATAATCAGTGTCCTCAAATATCAATCTCTCGAAAAGGCACATCTTTTAAATTATGCTTAAGCATTCTCCAGCTCTTAAACTGACAAAATAAGAAAACGCCGGTCGAATTGACAGTTTTATAATAAGAACAATTTGCAATTTCATGCTGAAATTAACGTTTTTAACTTCATTAAAAAAATATCGGGTCTCATACATTATCCTCGACACAGTTACAAAATTACCCGTTAAATTCAATGCATTAATCGCGATAAATTTTTTAACGTTTCAGCTGGTCCTGAATTCGATGCATAAATACCAGCCGCGCATTCACTTGGTGAAGCGTCCAGACAACGGGGAGAACGAGCCCATAGAGGACCTGGAGCGCGAGCCGCACAAGACCTTCGTATTCCCCGAGGCCGTATTCACCGCTGTCACCGCCTATCAAAACCAGCTCGTAAGTCAACTTTTTTCCTTTCTGACTCGCGCTACCGTATCTCCTTCGATTTCGCCTCTCGGCTACTGCAATCTTTTTACTTTCGGCTGGAATTTCTTTTTTCGTCGTTTCGTTATTACATTAAAAACACTTTGTTCGCAATCATTTAACGATTAACCCTATTGGAAATCAACTACAATTTTCTCCGAGTTTACATTTAATGGACAGATTGAAAAAGGATTTTAATTAAACTACCAATTTTGTAAAATTTCGCAAGGGTTGCGAGAGTGATTTTCGCACGGCGGACCCACATCGAGTTTTTCCACCGACGCCGGCGGAGCGCGGGCATCGCGCGGCTTTGCACTGTCAAAGGCTATAAATCCAGCCGTGAAAAGCGGGCCGTGGATGAAGACGCGCTCGCGCCGGCTCGGCAGCAGCTCGCGCGCGATCGTAAAACAGTTAAAAATAATTGTCGAGCTCACGCGAGTGTCTCTCTCCCTCTCTATCTCGCTCCTCGTGGACTCTCGCGGGCAGAGCGAAAAAACGAGGAAAACACTCTTGCAACGCTCGCGAATTGACTATGTATGCGCCTACCCCCCGATGACTTTCTTTCATAAATTACCCGGGGCCGGCGTCTCGCGTCGTTAAACGCGACTTTTTAATCTGGCGTTCTTATACCGTAAATCACCGGGGGATTTACGAGTAGAGCGGGGAAGGGGGGTCTAGTAGGTTGCCGAAAAACGAAGAGAGAAAAGTGGCAACGGGAAACGCCGTGACGAAACGGTTGGCCGAAAAACGGCGAAAAAAAATCGTTCATTTGCACTTGTGTAGACAAGAGTCGCGAGCGCTCGCTCGCTGGCATTATCATATTTCACGATGCAGTCGTTTCGCGCGCCGGCGGCGAGGCGTCGTGTGTGGTCTGGCGCGCGCGACCCCGGCCCTCCCGGTGCAGCCCGCGCGCCGAAGGGGACGAGCGTCGCGAAGGCGTTCCTCTCGTTTTACGCGCCGCGGCTATGCCTGGAATCTAGCTCGAGCGTATCTCCGATCTTGGCGGGCTCGCTCGCGAGCCGCGACAATGGACGAATGGCCGGGGAGAGGAGAGGAGAGCGAGGTCCTATACGCTCAGGCCCTGCCGGGGGACTCCACGACTCATTCGATTTTCGTCGGATGGTTAATCTGTATGTCATAAACCTGTCCTGGCCGTTAAGTATATTGCCGGGCGCGCGCGCGCGAGCCTTCTTTGGCCGCTATTTTCGACGGTTATTTCGGATGTGCTTTAACGGTTCGCTGCGTTATTGAGCTTTATTGATGATAGATGTATTACTTAAGCTACGGTGGGTGAAGGTGATTGAGGAACTTTTTGTTCGTTTAATGCACAATAAATATTCTTTTTTATAGGAGACACTAACACTTTGACGCGTTCATTTCAAGCCATTGTTAGAGTAATTAATAGTATGATATGTAAAATAACTTTGATATAAAATGTTTAATAAATAAATGTACTAATAAGACCTTATTATTAAAAAAAGTACCAAAAGTTATTTAACGATTTTCCTAGATCAGTGCGATCTTTTATTCAACTGAAATATCCCTAAATAATTCATAAAGTAAAAGTAAGTAAATCGCGGGCTGCTGGAAGTAACAAAAGCGATCGAAGCAAAAATACACCTAGCAAGAGGGCTCTCCCCTCGAAAAGCGAGCAGCTCGCGACGGGTCCCTCTCTTCGCACCTCAGCCGTCCTTTGAAGCGCGAGGCGACAGCCGCGATACACCGGATTATGCCGTCTGCGTATCCGGACGGATCGACTTTCACGGCCGGGAGTGCATGGTGCGGGGGGCCGCGGGGTGGGGGCCGCCGCCGCGAGGAGTCACGGGTGGTCCCCTGCACTCGCCACCCTCGCGAGCGAGCGAGAGAAAGCCCCGGCGCGCCGATGATGATGATGAGGTGCGAAGAGACGGCCCCCGGCAATTACCCCCTTCGGACGCGCCACTCGCCGCGTCATTATCGTCCTCCTATCTTCCGGGGCGGGCCGGGGCGCGCGATCTCGCCGCGGTTTACCCGGAAAACGCGCTCACTCTCACGGCCGCGCACGCGCAAATGGCCTCGCGGCTATAATTACGGCGACAATGCGCTTGTTCGCGCGCGCTCCTCCCGAGAGCCGTTTTACGACGCTCGCTGTACACCGCCGCGACGATTTATCGCGAGAGTATTTCACGCGGATTACTGCGATTTTACGCGCGCTCCCGTCCTTTTTTCGGTGGCCGATTGCGGCATAAGCTCCGCGGAGTACACCTGCAGGCTGAGTGCAGGGATCATCATTGGGGATTTTTATTCGAGGGACGGGAATTTCGAAACTCCCGCGGAAATTTTAACGACTCATCGAGACGAGCCGCGCGGAATTGATTTACGCACAGGTGACGCGGTTTCTTCAATTTCCAGGCCTCCCCTCGTTCTCAATCATCCGGCTAACAGCCCCCCGCGCGATTCCTCATCTCGGGCGTGCGCGTCGAAAAGCGGATCCGCGGCGGCCGCGCGCGCTTCTTTCACGAGTCCCTCCGCTTTTTTGTGCCCGGCAGCTCGCATTAACGAACCTCCGCGTCGCTCGATTCGTCTTTCTCGCTCGACACTCCGTCTCTCCTCATAATTCATAACTTAACTGCGCCCGCGGTCGGCCGCCGCTCGCGCCTCTTCCTCTTCCGTCGTCGTCGTCCCTCCCGTCCGCGCGTCGTCGTTTGCGGCCTCGCGCTTTTTCTGAGCATCCAGCCACTTTCTACGAGGGCGAGCCGCTTTTTTGCGCCCCGGTCGATACGAGGCCGGGAGACTGAGAGCTCCATTGACTCGCGGTGTCGGGGGACGCGATACACCGCGAGCGACGATCGCCGAGGCGAGGCTACTCGAGTGCGACGTCATTGTTTATTGACGGATCGGTACTTTTGTAGTGGTCGGGAAGAATCGGTTAGGTGTATTTTATGTTGGAGGAAAAAATTGTTCGTCGAATGAATAAAAGACAGCTTTTATCGAAATGATAAATTGGTCTTGCTTTTTTAGCAAAACTTTTGTCCACGTAGTCAATTTATATTATTCAGTAACTTGAGCGTCAGTTATAAGTTTCATTAGTTAAATCTAAATACCATACAGTTAGAACATTTAATAAATGATCTAACCATGATAGAACATACCTAATTATCTTCATTATAAAATCACGCAAAAATAGCACGGCAAAAAAAAACTTCGTTTTCTCACTACTTACTCGCCACGCTGTTAAAAATTCTCACATCCTCGAAAAAACAATTTAATTATAATCGCACTTTAATGACACGCGGTGAGAGCGCGAGCCCTGAAAAAAGGCCCATCGAATTTTCCTCTTTATTATTCCTTAACCCTCGACTTTTAGCCGTCCTCTCGTTCTCCCACCCGAGCGGGGGCTTTTTTGCAGCATCGCCACCGCCGCAGCCACCGCTGTCTTTATTACCGCGGGCTTCTGGCGGCAATTAACGATCTGTGCTGCTGCCGCCGCGCTGCCCAAATAAAAGAAACACTTGTGCATCAGCCGCGCGCGTACACCGACGCACACCACCGAGTCGTTCCTCCTTTTTTTTCCACCCCCTTCCCCTCTCGCCGCTAGTCGAGAACGTATAATTCGCGCGGCCTCTTCCGTCCTCCCACAGCTTCTCATTACTCTTCCTCCTCCGCCGCGTCCTTAATTACGCGCCTTTTTTTCCATCCCTCCCGTGCCTAACCGCGGATTTTTGCAATTTCAACGTTATTTATCGTTAAGACGCGCGGTTTCATTAAATCCGTCACACCTAATACCTTCCCGTCGTTCATTCCCTTTTTTCTTTCTACGAGATAAGCGATAGTACGGCAGCGCTACAGTTGACTTTTACAGCACCGACGTAACTAGTTATTATGCGCGGCAAATTTAAATTATATTTAAGAAAGTCGATCCGATGAATAAATTTGTTTACCAATTAAACGAACACCGGCCAACGTTTCGTTCGCGTTAGAATTGCGCCCGCATATTGTTGGCAACACTTTCAAGATAATTTTTTACCTACGCTCCTCACTCGTTCTTCACTTAATTTACTCTTAATTACATAAATAATCGCACCTCCGAATACCGTCGAAAAAGTAACTTATCCCATCAACAAACCCCTAAAAAAAATATGAAATCTCGATATCCGCCGGTCCCGCTTCACCGGACCACCGTGTCACTGTCGAAATTCCTCGCGCGGCGTATTTCGCGCGCTCGTGTTTCATCCCGGAGTGCGCGCGGTCCTTTTGTCTCTCGGCCGGCGGTCGCCGGGCGACAAAGCGCTGCCGGGATTCCGGACACTTGTAACCGTCCGCCACCCCCGCCCCCCGACATTGTTTCGGCTCCGTGTTTACGTTCATCATCGCGCGGCCGCGAGAGGCGTTGGACCGCGGCCAGCCCCGGCGCGATCGCTCTCCCGCCGGCGCTTCCTTTTGCAGCTTTCGAGAGCGCGACCCGCGACGTTTCGACGATGAAGTACGACGCGTGTTGCTCGGCCGCCTTTTTTGCTTCTCTCTGGCCGAGCCTTTTTTCTCTGGCTCTGTTTTGAAGCTTAGCGCCGAGTCCTCGACTACGAGTAAATTGGTGAACGTTTATGATGGCTTGAGAAGAGAGAAATAGTGATGTAAATTCGTTCAAGTAATATAAGTAGATGAAAATGAAGAATACAAAGCTTTAATAAAAGTGTACACTCATGTTTAATTAAAAAAAAAATTAAGTCTTAAGCAACAATAATCTTAAGTTGAGATTTAAATTGTCTCTTTTTTTACGATAGATTCTTGAGACATTCGGAAATTTCCTCATTATTTCACTTTCCAGTTCAGAAGCAATCGCTATGAGAATTTCAAAGCCCGACTCAATTATTTGTTTTGCCGGCAATATCCGGCTCTTTCAATCTCCGGCGGCAATCTGCGGGCGAAGTCGAAACAGGCGACAACGACGATGACAATATTCGCGCCTCCGATCGTTTGGTCTTCCGGTGCCGTTCGACCGGCGGCGCTCGCCTCAAAGCCAGGCGCGCAACCCTTCGCGGAATAAAAAAGAGGAAGAAAGCGGGGGCGACAAAAAGACGGCGGTTTTAGTGGCTGCAGGCGTCGGCGGAGCTGCGGGCGCGCGAAAGAAAACATAAATAATCGCGTTCAAATGAGACAGGGGAGAGAGAGGAGCGCGGCGCAGAAGCCACACACGGCGACGACGAGGCGAGGGAGACGCGCGACTTGGCAGCGAGACGCTCGCGCGCGCGCGTATCGCCAATTATTCGAAAATTATTGCTCATTGTTGCGCTATTGCCGCGGCCGGCCTCCAGTCCAGCTGCTCTCGATTTTCGGCGCTGCTCGCTTAATTTATCGGACTTCGCGTGATTTATTGCTAGTTGCTTATTCGCCTCTCCAAAGACGGCTGTTTATCGCGTGGTTATTATACGGATATTTCTGCAAGTTCTGCATAGCACTTAAAAGGCTAAGACGGCGTAAAAGGGAAATGCAAAATAAATTTTTTATTTATTCGCTTATCGCGAGTAATTACAAAGCGCATACGGATAAATTACAGTCGCGAGAAAACGTTACATCCGGCGCAGCGATTTTTTCGCCACCTCGGGGAAAATTGGCCGAGTTGCGCAAGAGCCCGAGGCCCGTAATCACGGCGCGGCGGCCGCAGCGCCCGTCACGGTTGGCGATCCTCATTTTTCCAGAAAATCGCGCTCGATAATCAGCCGGCCCGCGATTTGCCCGCTCGATCTCCTCCCGCCATTAGCATAATGAAGACGTTTCTGCCCCGGCGTCGCAATTATTTCATCAAGAGGGAGGCGTCCCCCGGTCAACTTTTGTCGCTCCTGTTGCCGCGAGCGGCGACTCGGCCGAGCGCGAAGCGGCTCCGCGCGACCTCTTCAATGAGCGTGTCTCTATTAAATCTATTATTAGCGCGGCGCTCGCATCCCCCTTTCAATTACCCTCGGCGCGGATACGTCGCCGCAAAAAAGGAAGGAGGCAGCGCTCCACGCCTCGGCGAGCACCGCTATCGACTATTTTTGCCGAGGCGAGCGATCATTTATTCTTTTTTAACGGTGGCGCGATTTTACGGCTGTCAAACAATGCTTACTGAAGCCTCGCTCTTACAGTAATGGTCACTTTTTTTTTCTTCGCTTCGATCGTTAGAGGTTTACAGTCAGTTCTTTAGCGCAGTTAATGCCAATAAATTGTATTTTCAGTTATATTTTTCTTTTTTTTAATAACTAATTTATTTTTGAAAAAGTTATGGAATTATAAGTTTTAGTTCATCACTGAATAATATTATAAACAAATTTATGTTCAAGCCATAACAGAATTTATACAGTACTCAGTGAAAAAGTAACAACAAATCGAATGATGGATCATCAAGATGATACATAAATATCCTATAATACAGTTCTCCATGTACATAATTAAATTATATCTATATAGGTATACTTCACACAATAAATAAAATTTCTGTTTGAAAACTTTGATAAAAATACTGACTTGTTTTTTGTTGAAAGCATTTTTTTCGCGATTCGTAGATCGAACGCCCACGTAGCCACGGAGCCCGACGAAAAATGAAGGCACTTCGGCGGACTCGAAAGCGCTAACGAGAAACAAATCGTCGGCTCGTTCGGAATTCCCCGGAGCACGGTGTCGTTACGTGCGCGAATTTCGCGCCGCGAAGCGCCGATTTCCATCGACACTCGTTAATGATAAGCATTAATCTCCCATCTCCCTCCCGGCGAAATAAATATTTCACCGGACCCTCTTCGACAATAAATTTTTTAACGTTCGAACGTGCAGCCCGAGTTAAAATCAGTTAAATTTGTCACTCGGCGCGTACGCGCCGCTATACCCAAAATTAGAAGCTCTTTATTCGCGCCTATACCGAGAAGCCCAGAGTCGCCAGCTCCGAGGCGGCTATCGCTGAAAAGCCACTCATTCATCGGTCCTCCACAGCCAATTTCATTAACCGCTCACTCGGTCGCCCGGCTGAATTCCTCGATCTCGCGCGGGCGACCGAAATCGAAGGCGCAGCTGCACTTCCGTTTAGCCGCGATATTAATGATTCCGCTTATAGAAACAGCCCGACGAAATCCCGCGAGCCTCTAATTCTAGGCGCGGGGTACGTATAAAGCGGCGCGCGAGCCTCATTTTCGACGACGCGTCCGGCCGTTATTTATTATCGCGTCGCCTCTTGGCCGACGGTCAGTTGCGAGCCCCTGCCCCCGTCCCCTGTCAACATCCGGCGATCGCGCGGCGCAGGACATTCGCGCGCGAATCGCTCTGGGAGAGCGGCCAAAACGCAGGCGGCGTGTCAGCGGGCCTTAGTCGGCGCCTGGGGAGCGTCGAAAACGAGCCTCGCTCGTTTATGCTCTTTTTCTGCGACGGGGGTGGCAGTGTCATCTCTCTCTCTCTCGCTTTTTTCCGTTCAAATGCGACTTTCGTCGGGGGAGTTTGCGACGCGCAATCGGAATGAGAATAGAATGATCGATGCGCAGTTTCCTCCGAGCGACGCCGCTTTAATTGGTGCATTGTACGCTTTTTCTTTAAATAGCGGCTTCGGCGATGCATCGAATGCTTAAATCATTTCAGCGCACTTAATTGCCTTAATTACCTGCCGGATAGATTCCGAAATAGCCGCGCGAAATTTCGGCAATTATTGTAAATCATTATCAAACCCCTCCTTCTCTCCTCTCGCAAAAGCGCTTCTCAAAATTTTCTCGCGAATTTCGAGGGGTCAGCCGCGAAGGGCGCGCGGTGTTTATTTCGGTGAAATTTACAATCGGTAAATTACGCGGATAATCAAGCTGGTGCCGGGCGATTCGCGAGGCTCTTAATCCAAAAATAATGGCTCTGTCGTCGGATTATTACCGCCGCCCGCTTAATAACGCGGCGACGAGAGGACCAAGTTACGATCGCGACGAGCGCATCCTGCCGCGAGCGAGAAACAAAGTGTGGAGTTGCGCGGGCGCACGACGAAAGCGTCTCCCGCCCGTAATTTCCGACGTTTTACTGGCGAGAACCTCCCGCGGATTCGCGGCGATACGATCCCAGTTGGTCCCTTTTTTTTCGCACGATTGTGCGCCGCGCTAATTTGGACTTTTGTTCGGGTTAGATCGGATTACCGTGGGACGCGTATTTTTGTGATCCCGCGGAGGGACGCGAATGTGCGCGAATCGTTTGCGTTTTGTATTCCAGAAAGTGTATTCTTGAGATGCTTGAATTATTGTTATATCAGGTTTACGATGGAGCAGTTTGTTCTCGACGACTTCGATAAATTTAAAAATAAGACTGAATTTAATGCAGCATTTTTTAAATACTAATATAAACATAAAAATTATGACACTCGCTATTAAGGTGAAAATCCGTTAAAGCAAATTTGTAAATCGGAAAACAGATTTTTTTGGCGATTTAAAACATTTTGATTGTACGTAGTGTTTTCTGAGAAAACTGACATGACTGCTACAGATGCTTAGGCATCACTAATTGATTCTACTAGTATCGGTATAAATACGCCCTTCGTTCCAGCTCCAAAAATAAATCTGTAACGGCGACAAAGAAACAAAGTCTTTGGAATGTATCCACGCGACCTCTTTAACCCGAACGAAGTTTCAGTAGCTCAAGCATCCCAGTTCAATTAGTCAAGACCCAGCGTCTAGATAACAAGGTATAGGACTCTCCGTTCGCCCAGAAAATCCGGAAAAATATCAAATGTTCACAAGACCCGCGAGCCCGGAATAGCCCCTTTCCCTCTTTCTTTTCCTCCTCCCCATCGAGAAAGGTCGAACGTGGCTCACGGCGACCCCGGTCAATTTTTAAGCGGTCGCGTCACGCTCGCCCGGGCGCTCCACCTCCGATCGACTTTCGTCTGTTTGCTCGGTAAGCCGAGAGTCCGGGGACGCGAGGAAGGAAGTGCCGCGGCAGCCGAGAAAAACGAGGGTTCGCTCGCGCGCGCATCCAGCCGGTGGGTGGTCCAATTACCCCAAGGTTTTCGCGCCGCGGCAGCACGTGCGCCGTAATAAGACTCTCTCTCCTCTCGGTTTTAGAGGCCGGCGCGCGCGCGCGAGCGGCTTAGCGGGCGCGGGAGGCATTCGCCCGGGGCTCGGGCTTCAGTTACGATTCCACTGACATCATTAGCCAAACATCTGGCCCACTTCCCCGGGACGTCGGCAGCGAGATCTACGGCGCGCGCGCGGGCTTTACGAGCCCCCGGGCCGCGCTCGCTCCCTTTGATCGGCGGCGCTTTCGTCGGGCGATCGCCCGAGTCGACGACTCGTACGTCGGGCACCAGCTCGACTTCCAGATTCGCGCATGACTCGCGCGTTTTTGCCGCTCGCGCTAAAGCGAGGACACTTCAAAGATCGCTTCATATTCGCGCTACGTACGCCGGCGGTCATGTAGTTTTTTAAATGCCGGAAGAGTATTTTTTTCACGTTGTAAAGAAGATTTACGATAATGTAGATTTTTTTTGTTAAATTTAAAATTAAATTTTAGCCTGAAATGAAAAGTTTAATTTTTGAAAAGAAGACGTAAAGCCTGCGGGATGGATTTAATTTAAAAGCTGATTAAAAAGTGAACTATGGAAGTAATGCAATTAACAGTCCAGACGTCTATATAATGCTTTACTAAAACGCTAAAAAATGTAGTTTTAAAATGATTCCATTTAATTCCAGGGTTTAAAATTTATACATGATAGATGAGAAGCGGAAGCTCAGGTTTCTGATGATTTGTTAAAATAATCTCGCAAATTGTAAATTTTCCTACAGTTGTAATACAGGACTGATGATAATAACCGTCACCTATGAATCACGCTAGACACGACATTTCGCGATGGCACCGAACCGAAATAATTCGCAAATGAGTCAATCCAGCGCTTAGAAACGAGCCGATGCCTCGAAATGCAGAGACGGCCGAGCGGCGCCTTTCATGCAAAAAAGCCCCGGCGATGAAACTCGCCGAACAACGGGCGGCTTGCGCAACTTTATAGAGCCATTACGGCCGTGCCTTCGCGGAGTGCCCGCGCCTCGCCTAAAATCGCCGATTACTCGTCGTTTACTGCCTCGGCGCTAATCGATCCGCCGGACGATTTTTTCGCGTAATTGCGGGCCGCGCGCCGCCCACCTCGGCGCGCGCTTTCACCGGCCGCGCGCGCATTCTTATCCCCCGCGCGTCGCGATCGTTCGGTGGCCCCGGGGAGTGACGCAACGGCTTCCGCGCGCGCGGCGTGTGGCTCGCAGCCGTCACTCACTCCTCTCGTTCTCGAACTTGTCTCTCGCGCGTCCCTCTCTCCGCCCCCCTCCTTTTGTCAAATGAAATGATAAATATGCATCGCCGAGCGATACGTTAACTGCCGCGTCGTAAACGCCAGTCTCATTACCCTCCCGAGTGTCGTAAACGCGCTGCGTGCCTTCGCTTTTGGACGCTACGACGACGACTCGTCTCCTTCCTTCTTTCCTTTTTGCTTTTTTCCTCGCGTGTCGCTCGTTTTTTGTCGGAGCGTCGCCGACGGAAGTTTCGACGGTGAGCTTCGCTCCGCGCGACGGATACGCGGGGGCGAGTGGGAGTTTTGGGGATTGGAAATGCACCGGTGCGGATATTACGATTTCAGAGGTGGGCGCGACGATTCCGCGGACGAGGTGTCGCGCCAGGCGAAGACGACGTGTCCGTCAAAATGCAGATAGCGGTGTAAATTATTAACGCCGCGAAATTGCGTGACTGACAGGTTTCCTTGAATATTGATAGTGTCTATGCTAAATTCTATTCTCGTCTTGTGTCGCAGCCTGATACTCGCGTCGCCAATTCGCTAAAATATTCCTAATACACATGTGCTTTTGACATTACATACTTTTTTCCTTCTTCGATTCGAATTAACATGCGAAATTTCACATCCAATTATTGTTCCTGAAGGATAAACTATTAACGTATAAAATAATAAAAGAAAATTCTGCGGATCGCTTTTCGAAATTTCAATTTCACACGCTCTTGGTAAAAGTTGAGAGGGACAAAATAAATGACCGAAGTTAAGCGCACATCCTCGGCGCGTGTTTTGAAACACAAGCTCGCCGCACAAAATATTTAAAGCCGAGCTTCCTTCTTGCCAGCGTCGGGCGTCTCTTCCTCTTCCTCTCGAATTTCCGACTTTCGATCGACACCCCTCTCTCCGCCGAATCTCTCCGGGGTGGCGGCTTTTCACCACGAGCCTTTTTTTCGCCACCTGTGCATCCGTTTTTGCGAGCTGGGTGGTCCGCGCGCGACCCTTGCCGGGGGACACTTTTAAGCCGACAGGATGACCGGGAGGATCGCCGCGCCACGAGTCCATGGGATTACGCGCGATACTCGCTGACTCGCTCCTCAAAGATTTTTTTTAAGAGTACAGTTACCTTATTAATAATATGTGTACAAATTGTTTACTTAATCAAAATATTAATGTTTAGAGTGGAGTGTAGCATGAAAAATAATACGATGAACTAAAGTAATGTAAATTAATATATTTTGTCTTCCAATAAATAACAACTTCATTGATATTTTTCATAAATTCACCATTTTTATTCAGGATCAAATTCTGCATTAGTTTCTCAAAACAAACGCCTTTCCCACTGGGCATTTGCATATAAAAGCCGTGCGAAAAAATTCAGATCGTAAACTTGCATTTCCTACCGATCGTACAAACAACGATATTCCCTCGACTTACATAAGCCACGCGCGCGCCTCGCCGAGGTCCGCCGCGATATGCAAAACCTCGCACGGAGTTTCGCGCTCGGAAGAAACGAGACGCGCTCGAATCGTTCGGTTCTCGAAAACTCGTATCGTCCGGCTGCCCCTCGGCGACTCCCGGTGAGTTACGCTCTTTTTTTTTAATGGTCGAGGACGTAAAACGCGATAATTGATAGTCGAATGCGGCGGCGCGAACCTTGTCATTACGGCGCTCGCCGCGTGTGAGAACTGCGGCGAGTCGCCACGTGAGCTTAATGACGCCGCCGCGTCTCGAATGATAAATAGATCGCTTTCCGCGCGTCTTCGGGAATCCGAGCCGCAAGATATTCCTCCTCGCAGCGGGTTTTTTGACAACCGCGTGCCTTTAAACTTCCTTTTCACACTAATCATCAATAAAGTTTAGTGTATTGACCTCACCCGCGGGAATAATCGCCAATTTTACTCCCTTGGTGCATATAAATAACTATTTTGCAGCGTTGCGTTTGCTTCAATTTACGTGGCTTTCGTCGCGCGCGATTTAATTGAAATCAAAATATCAGCGACGTGGCACTTTTTATCGTCACCGTAAAACGCCGCCCTCGAAAGCGCCACGCTATAAACAAAGCGGAGGCCGCGCTGCGCTCAGAAGTAACGAGTTCAAGAGCAGCAGCATCGATTGCGCCTCCCTCGAGAAAATGCTGCTTTACGACCGAGGCCCTTCTTACGTCTGTTTACTCGGGCGAGGGGAGTCGTCGTCGCGGCTCTCGTTCCGATTCAGTCCCGCGCTAATTTTACGAGCCGTTGACTCCTGATCGATGCTCGCCCCCCGCCCGCGCCTCGCTTCAACGGGGAGATCGCGGTATGGATGCCTACGGCTGTATCGCGCGGCCGAAGGGGCGCTCTGCCTTTTACGCGCTTCCTACCGTGACATTTCGAGCTGCGCGTTTATGCGCACTGCTGTTTCGACGGGCTCGAATGGGCGCGCGCGTCTGCGAGTGTGGGGTATTACACTGTACTGATGCTGCATCGTTTGCCTTTGCTTCTTTGTTGCAGATTACCAGGCTCAAGATCGAGAGCAATCCTTTCGCCAAGGGCTTCCGGGACTCGTCCAGGCTCACCGATTTCGAGAAGTTAGTTCAATTATTTTCTATCTTTTACGACTATACTCTGCACTTTACGACCGCTCCCTTTACGTTTTTGGTTTATGTGTATCAAAGAGCTTTTGTTTTATTTAACGTTTCCGATGCTTTCGCGTTTTATATTTCAAATGTTGCCGAGTTTTCGTTTGTTTTATTTCAAATTTTAAATTAGATGGTCAATAACCTTAAAAAGTATTGTTGTTTTTAGCAAGTCAGTTAAAGTTACTTTGATGATATTGAATTAAAATTAAAATTTTCTTACGTAAAAATGCACATCCCACACGTTATATGATAAATTAATTCTCGTGTTGAAAAAACATTTAAAAAAAATGAAATGCTCTGCTTCTTCGAATGTATCAATTTGACCCAAAATAAATGATACTTTCACTTTTCTCTTATCCTGAAGTTGAAAGCCGAGATTTTTCACACAAAAGAAGCCGCGCTAGAAAAATCTATTTCGAAAAAACATTAAGCAAAAGGCTCACTCGACACCTCCGCTTTCCCCGGAACCGCGCGAAAACACATGCACTCGCTTCATTAATTATTCAGCCGCCGTATGCGCGGGCAAGCCAGAGAGCAGCGGGCATAATGAAGCACAGTTACCCTTACAGGCAGACGATGGAGACGATGCTGGCCGAGCAGCAGACGCTGAGGTTCCCGCACCGGTTCCCCTTCGAGATGGAGCAGCTGCAGTCGAGCGCGGCCGCGGCCGCCGCCGCCAGCAACCTCACCCTCGAGGAGAAGGCCGTGTGGGCGGCCCGCTCGCAGCTCCTCCTGAGGGCGGCCGCCGCCGCCGTCGGCCCGTACGCCCAGCTGGTGAGCCCGGCCCTGGTCTACCCGGGCGTCGCGGCCGCCGCCGCCGCCGCCAGCTCCAGCCACCAGCAGCAGCAGCAGCAGCACCAGCAGCAGCAGCAGCAGGCGGCGGCGGCGGCGCAGCAGCAGCAGCAACTGGGCCACTTGTGGTGGGCCTCGTCCCTCGGGCCCACCCTCTTCGCCGCGGCGCAGCAGCAGCAGCTGGCCCAGGCGACCGGCGCCCAGCAGCACAGCCCCGGGGGCGGCCCCGCCGCCCCCAGGCCCGTCTACCCCTCGGCGCTGAGCCTGTCGCATCACCGCTTCTCGCCTTACTCGGACCCGCGGATGCAGCTCAAGTCCTCGACGCAGATCGGCTCGTCCAGGTCGTCGCCGTCGCGCCGGACCACCCCCTCGCCCACCGACAGCCTCTGCCGGGAGGCGCAGGACCTGTCGCCCTCGTAGTCGAGGCCGGGCCCGAGTCGCTGAGCCGCTCCGCGCCGAGTCGTCCGCCGCGGCGTTTCGCGGATTCGAAAGTGCAGTGGACGTGCGCTCGACCAGTCGGGAGCGCGACGCGACGTCGCTCACTCGTACTGACATTTTATTTATTCACTCGGGAGTGTATGAACCACGACGCGCTGCGTTCTCTTCCGGAGAATTGGGCGCGCTTCTGCGATTATTTTTCGCTCTCTGTAAATATGTACATTTTAACCGAGGCGTCGGTTCGTTCGTCCGCGAGAATTTTAAGCCGGTGTGTGTGTTTGTATTAACGACACGTTAAACAAGGTGCATTCTAATAAACTCGTACTCGTAAAGGAAAAAGAATCGAGAGATTTTTAAAGTAAAGGGAGGCGTGGGGCGCTGCAAGACCCCCGACCTCCGCACTGTATATAATCACGCGATCGATGAGAATGGAAAGGTAATCTTGCCAGCGTACTCTGTACCATAAGCTGTATATTTCGTATTAAGGACTGTATTGTTATTGTTATTTATGTTAAAAAAAAGAAGCGAGGGATGTCGCATCATCGTTATCATTTCGTACCGTCGCTTTACTTTTCAGTATTCGGCTTGACTAATGTATTCACACTTGGATTTTTGTCTCGACTTCGGCATTGTGAAATTGCTTCGATCGCGATGTTTCCACGTTTACTTTTTTTTTGTCGATTTACGGAGAAGTGAGACGTTTTTCGGGAACCCTCGAGGTGGGACCCGTATTAAAATGAGTTCACACCGCGAGGCGTTACGTTCGTTTGTTTTGGTGAAAGGAGAGAAAATTTTATTCCGTGTTTCGTGAAAAAAAGGAGAGATGATTATCGCCGCGACGAGAGGGATACACGAGCGCAGGGACGTTATTATATTGTTAATCGAGCGCCAGTGTCGACGCGAGGGACACGAACGCGTAGCCCCGACCGAGCGAGCTACTGCCATGTAAATAGAGTTCCCGAGTGACAAAGAGAAACGCAGAAAACTCTTGTATCGAGTATAAAAGAGGCGGGGAGGAGAATGAAGTCGGTGAAAGTGTTTCTTGGAAAAATAGTGAAAAAAAAACGAGAATGGTAATGACCTTTGCAATTTTCACTATTCATCTCCTACTCAACGAGGGCGAAACGAAAATTTTTGAAGTGCAATAATCTATACTTGATTAATTTATAAAAACGAAGATGGAAGCAATAAAATGAGTAAAAAAACATTACCCAAAAATATATGTACATTTGAAATTGAAATTGACACCGAACCTCCCGATCCAACTAATTTTTTTTTGTCAATTTATTTTTTTACATTTGTTTGTGTACGTACGTTTATTTATGACGAAATTCGATTATTTATAGTATATGGATGTTGTATTATTATCATGTAAGTGTATCAATGTTCCAGTATCAAGCTCCAGAAAGCAGGTAAAATAACGAAATTTAATGTATCATTCATTATTTATTAAATAAGTAAAGTTTAATAAAAATTGTTCCTCAGAATATGTTTATTAAAAGGAAAAGAAAAAAAAGCCATTTGTGTTTAAAAATTAATTCATTCCGTTTGATCGCCAATACCTCATTTACTCTCGCATCCATTTTTAACTTGCAAAAATTAAGTACAGGCCCTGACCCTCGACGCCCCTGCACGCAGCCATCCACTAAAGCCAACTGCGCGAGATCCGACTGATCGATCGACATTTCGTAAAATCCATTTCCTCCCCCGGTTGACAATAGCGGTGACCGCGGGGGAAGAGAGAGGAAAAAAAGTAGTCTGCAGTCGTCCGTTGAAATATAAATCGACGCGAATTGGCTGCTAAACTTTTCACGAGGCGCGTTTTTCCCGTCCCCTTTTCGCGAGTCCCGGTAATCGCGCGGTCTCGTCTGTTCAAACACGCGGGCCGCGAGCGCCGGCGAGTCACGAAGAGCGGCGGCCGCCGCGTAATGACCGGTGTTCAAACAGAACTCGATATTTCCGGCGCTGCGGCGAATAATCGCCGGGGCGAGCGCGCGAGCCGAGCTCCGGCCGTGCATGAAACAATTTTCCTATCCGCGAGGCTCTAACTCTTCGGGCGAGCCGCGCCGAGCTGCCTCCTCCGCGAAATTGCAACCTTTTAATAAGTCAGCTTCGGTTTGATTTTGCTCAGCGGCACGCCGCTGAATGTTTACTCTGTAAATATTTCATTGATATGCCTTTTTTTATTTTTTTTACATTATATTTTTTTATAATACTTAAATTGAGTTGTGTTTAGTTTTATTTAATCTCTTTCGATTTTTTTTTTTTTAAAGATTTTTTCATTTTGTGTAAGACGATAAAACTGCGTTATGAATGTGTGGTATACAAATCATTTATTACACAATAAATGCATTTAGAATAAAAGTACATTTCACAAATACAAAGTACTTACTTTTATCATTATTTATACTGCAGAATTCATTATTTTAGAGAGATTATTTATTCCGCGCAATCACAAACCACTTTTAAATACGTACTTTGTAATCAATATGAAGTCAATTTATAATTTTTTAATCAATAAAATTTCCAATCTCGAAAGTTTCATAAACTATTTACATGATTTTTAAATCAAAAATCCGTACCAACTATAAGTAATCTAAGTAGATTGTTATTATCATAATTATAATTTATGGGAATAGTCATTAGAGTTTTAATGATTTTTTCCTATCATTTCAAAGTTTTCTGGTACCCGACTTCATATAGCTCTTCGACTCACGGAAAAACTCCTACGCTTGAGATCTAAAACAGCCTAATATAGTGCGTAGTATTAGCTAGTACACTTACCACTAGGTGGACTCTGAGTCTATTATTTTTCCTACTAAGGAGTATGCTACTTCAGTTTTATATATGCCACCTTTAAACCTGACCGGTTATAGGCGCTGAAGAAAGCTATTAGCGCCCCACCATTTACTCGATTATAAGTATGATTATAAAAAAAATCTTGTAATTGTTAATAAGGTCAATTTAATTCTCATAATCATTGTAATTAAATGTCATTAAAATATACCCCTCTGCAATTATCGTCTATTTTTTCAGTTGTTTGCATTTTTCTAATCTGCAGAAATATATAAGCAACATTAAAAAAGAAAAAATACAACAGTGACTTGTAGACACAGCGGGCGTAACTCAGGGCAAACAAACCGTAGGTTTCCGTTAGAACGGGCTCGCAGCCCGCGCCTCGCGGTTTCCCTCCTCGGACTCGACGTCGAGAAGCGGCGCGCTCGTCACGCGATGTGTCGGCCGTGCTCGCGCGTCGCGATTTCGCACAGCCCGAGAGCCGGGCCGGCGGTAATTGCAGGCCCGGCGTCGTCCGATTGGAAAATCGAGGCCGAGTCATCCGGCCCGCAGCCGGAAAAGGCCCGCGCGCCGCCCGTCGGACCCGACTGACTGACTGACGGCGATTTAATCTCGCGCGATAATTGCCCCGCCGCGCGCGAGCGCCAATTGAAAATCAGCGTTGCATAACCGCGCCCGAGTCTCGCTGCGCCTCCGTTTCTTCGCCGCGGGAGCGCGAAATGCACTCGGCGGAGTCGCAAGCGGGTAGCGGCTTCTTTTTTTTTTAGTTTGCGAGGAGGAGGTCGCTGGGGCTTGTTAAATATTCATCGGGAGGTTGCGCTCTTTTGGCAGCTGGTAGTTTTAACGTCACGTTACAGCGGCGTTGGGTAATTTGCCGAGTAATAAAATCAATATCGGTCAAAGCGAGGGGAGCGTTTTGAGCGTGATTGTATCAACAAGTGAGGTAATTAGGTAATTGAGGTGTACGTGACAACTGATAGTAAGTTCTGATATGATTGGAGTGGCTTTCTTAATTCCGCACGTTCGATTTAAACTTCAATTATCGCTAATCGAGTCTACGCGTAAATTTGATAGGGGAAAAACTTGGTTATTTCGTGGAAGATGAAGGAGCAATTCTAATTCTCCATATCAATGATCGACAACTCCGCGTGGCTCGTCAAAGGTGCGACGTTGAAGTTTTATTGCCGGCGGAGGCATATACCCGGCAAAAGTCATTCGCGCGCGCGCTTTAATGTAGCCGTTCGGGAGACGGCGGAGGCGAGATGTTTCAAATTAAAAAGGCAAAATCACCACAAATCATCCTTTCCCATCCATTGTCATCATTTTACTCGCAAATTTCCTCGGTTATGACCTCACGCGCCGTAAATCAGCGTCGATTTAACAATGCCGATGCGCCGAACGCCGAACGCCGCTGCCGTCGCTCGCCGCGCAGCGCCGCTCGCTTACGGCTTTAATTAGAAATTCGACACGCACATGGACACCGCGAGCGGGCATAAACGCCGGTACTTAGGTGGCCCGGGGAAAGCGCGCCGAGAGGAGGAGGACGACAAAAATTCGACGACGCAAGCGGCGGCAATGGACACCTTTTGGAAAATCAATTTCTTGCTCCTATGGACACGGTTACTTCGTTCTACTACTGACTGAAACTTTGCATGTGAAATAGTTTTTTATGATATTATTTTTAGTGTAAAATGCATTTTATTTTTTAATAATTTGATTATTTAAAAAATGCACAATTACTTAGTTAAAAAATTACTAAGATATTCTTTGTATGTATAATAATGACATTATTTACTAGACACTGACATTTTTATTATTGTTTTTCAGTGAAAAAACATTATTGTCGCTTTAAAATTTGAAAACATTCTCTATTCTTAACATTGCTTAAGACACTTGGAATTATATCTATATTCTAAAATCAATCGATTATATTATTATTTAACCGATAACATCAAAATTCAAGTTCTTCAAAAGTTAAAGAAAAATGACACATCCATCCAATGTCACAAAGGGATGTAAAGAAACCGCAGACACCAGCTCGAAGACAAAAACCTCCCTCGTACCATCTCGCGTCATCCACCCACATACCCGTCCGATTCCCACGCTAAATAACCCATCGCGCGGATACCCGCGTCACTCTTCGACGGCGGGCCTCTTCACGGAGCCCGCACGCCGAAGGGAGAAAGAGAGAAAAAAAAGGAGAGGAACGCACGTCGGGCTCGTGCGCGCCGCGCGGTCAATCCCCGCGCCGTAAATCAGCCGGAGAAAACGCGGCAAAGTGGTAGCTCTCTTCCCTCGGGGGCTCGCGCGAGATCCGCGCACGGCGGCGGCGTTGAAACGCGACATGAAGGCATTACCCGGCGAATTAGCATAACGTCGGCATAAATATCGGCGCGGGGCGTAAGCGCGCCCCGAAAGAGTCCGCAGGGCCCCGCGGGAATTTTAAAGAGCCGCGCGCGCGATGATCGCAGGCCCGCCCCGGTAAGTCACATCGGCGCGCGCGGCGAAAATCGAGTTTCGCCCGAGGTGCTTTACGGCCGGTCCGCGCGCGCGATTTACGCCCGAGCGAGTTAATTGTTTTAGCGGAATTCTTTCGGCGGTGCCCGCGCCTCTTTCCCCGGGATTCTTTTTCGCATCTCGTAAATTAAGTTCGGGAATGAAATTAGCGCGCTTAAACGGTGGGCCGATGTGGGGATGGCTTTTTAAATGCTTTTCGAGTGTACTTTATTTTTTGGAGGAAAGTTACGAATAAGCTGATTTACGAGCTTTCCCCGATAACTAATTCGTATGTACACGTATGGATCGTTAGCGCGGACGTACGGACGGGGAGGAGATATTACTACCCGGTGGGGAAGTTACTGCGGTCGTAAACTTAATTAGTTTATATCGTTAAATCGACGATTTTATAATGCCGGATTCGGCTGCTGCGCCGTGTTACGCGCCGTTTCGTAAACTTTTGTTAATATATTCAAATTACGGCGGTATTAAATTTGACAATGTTATATCGCTGTAAATTTGCGCCGGGATTAATTTCGCCTCAGTGAAACATCTGCTAACTTGATAGTTAAGTTTCACAACGCGACTAACCAAAATACAGTTAAATCATCGTTCTTTTTTCATTTTCCACCTTCCCCTTTGATATATTTATGAATATGCATCTTCGGTTGAATTACAATGTCCTGATGAACAACGAAATTTAAAAAAGGTATTGTTCAAGCCTAAATAATTTTTAAGTATAAAGGTGATACACGATTGGTTTAGTAGCTTGCTTTGTTCCTTTTATGATTGATCAAAATTACATTGCACTTTCTTAATGCATAATTTGAAGTAAAAAGTACCTACAGCTTAAAAGAAATTAATCACGAAATAAATAAATAAAAATTATTTCATTTTAGGGTAGATCAAAACGAATTTAATTACTTCGTCAAGGTGTCCCTCTTGGACTTAGATTTCGTATTTCGTCTCCGCCTCTCCTGCACCAAAAATTAAATTATCCTAACCGGTGAAAAAAAATATACAAATCGTGTCTCCTCCGAAGAACAGAGACAATAATTCTCGTATAATCAGGCCCAAAAAGCCGAAGCAAAAAGAAACTTCAGCTGCCGCTCGGCGCATCGCGGCGCCCCGGCTATCGCGCGGCCGATCGGAGGGTATAAGAGTCTTACGCTCGCGCAAGGTGGGAGCGAATCGGCGGCGATTTAATGCGAGATGAAGGCATTATAAAGCCATTAGGGGATGGCCGGCGGCGGCGTCGCGTGCGCCGCTCGCTTTTATTTGAATACACAAAACATTAACGGCCGCCTCCTTCGCTCGCTGACCCTTCCTTCCCTGCTCGCTCGTGTGTCCTTCGAAGAGGCGCGCGCGCGCTTTAATAGCGACTCGCTCGCGGGCTCCGCCGCCTAATGCTCATCCAGCGTGTCTGTTAAATCGTTAATTACCCGGGAGCCGGCGCGCCGGATTCGCCGGGACGCGCTCCGCCGGCCGCGACGGAGACAAAGGATTTTCATTTTCACTTCGCTTCGCGCTACCTTTATTAGTCGTAAATTAATTAACGTTGCTTTTTTTTGCTTCCGCTTGATTTATTCGAGGTGCCAAGGGAGTTAATGCTACGGCGAGTATTAGTTATGATGTGGTGCTACCGATGCTACCGGTGGTTATCCTTTAGTTAATTGTTGGATAATGACAAACTCAATTGCCACTTGCGTATCTCTCAAAAATTGATTCATTGAATTATTACCAACTTATTGATCAAAGTGTGTCATTCATGTATTATTGAAATGTTCACATATTGGCAACGTGTCACAAAGGACCGCGATTCTTGATGTGAGAATTAGAAAATAATTTCAATTTTTTTAATTAACTTTTAATTTTCAATTTATTAATTATGGGAATTACTTTCAGTATATTATGGACACATTGTTTAATAAATGGAAAATTTATTTGTATCTTTACTACATTCTTAAATAATCTTTTAATTTTCCTCGTATTTTTTTAGTTTTCTGCTTCCCTAAGAATCGCAGAATTAGTTAATTAACCAGTAAAATTTTACGATAAAGAAGCAAAGAATCCTTTCTTCAAATTCAAGGTAAAGTTTAATACTTTACTTTTTACCCACAAAAAAATTGAATCAACATAAATATAAATGTTTCTCTAAAAATATGCGATGTCCATTGCGATCGTTCGTCGTAAGTAGATACAGCATGTGTGGTCAGACGAGTTTATGAAATGAGCGGCAAGGTAACAATTAACGACGCGCCGTCAAGCTGCATGAAATCGACGCCTACCGCGCATTAATGACGCGTTAACAAAACGCGCTCGGGCGAGCGTCTCCTCCTCGCCTCCTCGCATTTTTCTCCGGTTGATTTTCAAGCAACCGCAACGGCGCCACGTCTTATTAGTTTCGCGCATCCCGCGCGTCTCTAATTGCGCTCGCCCCGAGTTCCCCTCATTAAGCGGATCATAAATTCGCATTTGTAATTCATACCCCGCGCACTTTACATAATATTGCGAAATTTTTGCGTTTTCCGCGCGCCGCGAGCCTCCAATCACCTGCTCTTCGTAAGCGCTCCCGTTTAGGCCCGACGCGGCCGGACCGCCTCTCATTAACGCCGACGGGTAGGTTTTCAGTTTAATAACTGTGTGTTTCAACAAAAGGGAATGCAAATTAGCGCGATTCCTTAGGAAAAATGTTTCATTTCAAAATGCGCGTCTCGCAGTTTGCACACCATGTTTACTTCAACGAGAGCTTGAACTGCGGCTAGATTCGTGCGAAAGAGATCATTACAGTCATATTCGATGTTATAATGTGCACAAATTTTGAGTTTACTGCGAGTGCAATTAAAGCATGTGTAATTGACTCACTTACGAATAAAAGTATTTTTATAAATATTTATATAACCATGAATATAACTGATATTATGAAGAAATTGAACATTTTAAATATACAAGTTTACAGATTTTTCAATCATCGAGTTTGATTTTTCAGTCAATAGCTAATTTGATGCCAAACAAAATTTTCAGCTCCTCTAGACATTCCAAATCTCAACGGCATCATAGTAAATCCATGAAAATTCTCATCTCCCCGATACATCCTCCAAACTTCCAATCAAGCCAATCTCGCCCTTATCCATTAACCGGCGATACTCGCGTACGTCACGGTGTCGCATCGACCTGCCTCTCACCCGCTGAATAATAGAAGCGAACGCACGAGCGAGTCCGCGAAAGGAGGCCCGCGCGCGTCCCTTCCCGAGGGAGTAGCCGACGGTGGCCGCGACGCGAACCGCCCACTTCCGGCCGTCCGCCTCTTTCTCCGCGTTACACCGCGACCGCAGAGCGACGTCGAGTGCGGAATCGTGTCGAAATTAAACGCGCCGTTCCGCCGAGCGGAGGCTGCGATTCACCTGCGCCGCAGCGGTTTTGCGAAAAAAAAACCGGGGGGAGGACAAGAAACACCGGCGATGTTCTCGCTGAGCGATAGGATGTTGCGCGTCGTAGTCGAGCGGACGCGGCGGCTGCGAGGGAAGTGTCAGGGGTCGTTGCTTTCTGGGTGGCTCGGCTGAAACGGGAAATTAAAGCGGGTAAATGTTTTTTTGTAAATAATAAAACACCTGGAGCTATTTTCGCTTTTATTTCTTGCAATAATCATAATTTCTTATAAAAGAATATTATTGCGCTTCTTCAAATTTTAATCGCTTAACAAACGCCTATACAGACATAAGCGTGCAAAGAAACAAGCGATCAAGCACTTCGTTGATAGTCAAGGACTTCCTCGCTCCTTCGAGGTGTAGATTACAGACGTGTAAAAAACGAACGATCATAATGCAACAAATTAGCACGAGTGCAGGATCGATAGTCCCTGCGCCACCTATCCTCGACCAGTCTCCGAATCGTAGAAAAAAAAGGCCGCGCGGCAACTCCTACATACGTGAGCGAAGCAGGCGCGACTCCTCGAAAACGCGATACCCGAGGTGACCTCGGGGCTCAACAATGGCCGGGGATCGGGCCCCGGGGGCATCAATCACCCGTCGGATTTTTCAAAACGCGTAACGGACACCGCGCACGCGTGAAACGTGAACTCGTAAGATTTACAGCCGGCCGGCGCGCGATAGTGTTACTCCCTCCTCTCTCCCCCGGAATCGCGCGTCGCGGCCGGGGCGAACATTAATTATGCCCACTTTACAGGTGCCAACAACTCGATTATCTGATTCGACGGGCGCGCCGAGGAGGAAACGGCCGGCGAGCCTTTGCGCGCGCGGCCACAATGCGATCGCCCGTCGCTCGCGGCGCCTTTGTATCGACGCGCCGCGCGGCCGTCGCACGGCTATCTCGCCGCCGCTTTTCCTTTGCGGGCCGAGCGATCGATGCTGCGCGAATGATTTTCAGCCGGGAGGAAAAATTGACGGCGGGATCGGCCGAGGCGATTAGTCGGATACCCGCGAGTGGGAACGAGGAATGATTAGTCGATGCTTGCTGGTGTCGATGTGATTCTGACTTTCTGAGCTTATAGTGCAGGGACTCGAAATAATTTTTATCTGTCCGTTTAGAATGGAATGCTCATAATTTCATGCGCAGATTGTTATGAGAGAAGGACGAATGTTGTATTTATTTTGATACGATTACAATATCAGTGTGCGATTTACAAGCAAGTTTATATTTGATTTATGCTGGATTGGCGAATGAGACTGTGTAAGCATAGTTGAGAAATATTGCAATCTTACTTTAAAATGAATGTTAAGCTCAATTTATAAAATATAAGTTATGTTCAGTATGTTACGTCCAGTTCAATACGTGATAACATATTTTTATACCTATAGCTTAAAGCAAACATTATAATCACGTTTTTTTTTTAAATTAGTTCCTTCATACAAATATAAAAACTATATTCTTATATCAAAAAATAAAAAAAATAACAAATAAACCCTTATCCAAATCAAATGAATAATTTGTTAGTCAGTCTTGCATTAGCCAGTTAACGACTATAAGAAATGAAAAAAAAATCATTGAAAAGTGATATCCGTAAAACCGGAGCAAGTATATAGTTCCGATGAAAAGTTCGGGGAGAAAGAGGTGCGCGGAGGGAAAATGCAAAATGGCGGAGTGCGCCGATAGGTAGAGTATCGATTGGGAGGCCACGGCGACTCGTACTGTGGCGACGCTCGCGTTCGTCCCGCGCATCACGAGGCCCGAGGTAAGCGTTTGTACGTGGACATGCGCGCCAGGTACTCGCCCAGTGGGTCGTCGAAACGACGACTGGTACTTTCTGATAATCGTCATGCTGAATTGACCTTTGATCCCGAGCTTTGCCAGCGTTTAACACGAAGCTTCGGAGCAAATGATTCAGGCAATGGATAGTTGGGAGATAGATTCAGAAAAGAAGTTCCGAGATTAGTAGATGTAATAAACATTTTAATTGCACTGTTTTTTATTAGATTTCGGAATTTATCTTATTAATAAAAATTACATTTTTTCATAATGAATAGGGTATAAGAATGAATGTGTCATACTTCATATGCGATACAATTTAATACTTTAGAAAATAAACCACAATTATGTCGATTACAAGAAAATAATCGAATTACTCCGATTTCCCATTCGAATTTAGACCGCGGCCAATCTGCTCATAAACATTATCCGCAAATTGCTCAATGATTCATTCTACCGCGCTGCAACCTTACTCGATGCACGCAAACTAAGCCCCGCGATTTCAAACAGAAGGAAAGCATTCCAATTGACTCACGGCAAATCCAACTTAATAATCCGAAACTCTTTAACCATCCATAACAAATTCTCAAACATTGACTCAGCTCTAAAAATCCAGCGCCTTTCTCTATAATGCACGCTGCACCCACGACTGCCGCGGCAGCCGGCGCGTAAGCCGAAATTATGCAGGACGCTAATTTGACGTATAGTCGAACAAATGGAAAGCAGAGCGTAACAGTCGTCCCCCGCATTAGGCGCGCGGCGTTAGATCGGCCGTGCGCGCGGTTGATTTTTCCCGGCCATAAATCGAGATTAGCGACGCGCGGTAGGTCGCGCGCATAGGAGCTCTCGGCTATCCGCGCGAGAACGAGCGGCTCGGATTTCGCCCTTCGAAAGGGTAAGGCGCGATGAGACGCCCTCGGCTCTACGCTGGGTGGCACGTCATCCTCCGGGCCGCGGGGGTCGGGGGAGGCGGTCGCGCGGGTTCTTGACTTACCGCAAGGAGGCTCGAATGACCGAGCCCAAGCGGGGACCTGCTCTCTAACGAGGACTCGCGACGCCTCTCTTTAAGAAAGTATCGCACTTGTTCGTGAGCTTGTAAGGGATTCCAGTGGCGCGTGTTTTTATTCCTGCGAATTATAGAGATTGCGATCAAATTTTAGTTTAGTTATTAATAACTCGCAGCGTTTTTATGGATGGTAGCTTTGGTTTTATAAATCTACGAAATATTTAGTAACAAAGATCTTTAAAAAAACGTAATATTTAAATTTAAAATGAGACTTCAATTAAAGAAATATAGAATTTAAAAAGGAAGGTTGAGTAAAATCAACAATGTAAATATGATTTAGAAAGAACAAAGCGAAGCAGCCAACTGTAATCTCCCAAAGCTATCAAAAATTCCTAAGACATTCCCTTCCTGTAAAAGAATTACCATTTAAATTTGCATTCATTTCTTCACACGGCGCATTTAAAAGTCCGCTAAAAAAGATCGAGAACGGCGTAGCCGCTTAATTAGGGGTTTCCCCGACACGTCCGCGCCGCGTCATCAATCAACATCAGGGTTGACCGCAGGCCTCGCTCGCGCGCGCGTCTTTCCCTGCTCTCCGGCGCTCGCTCGCGATGGCCCCGTCGATCCATCAACGCGGACGTCTCGCGCGAAAAATTCGAGGAAAATGAAGTCGATCCCGCTGCGGCCTGGAGGGAAACCGCACGACACCCGCCGCCGGACAATAGGCGTGGTCAAGACTCCGGGAACGACGCCGCGACAATGGGCCGGGACTCCAAATATTTTCACAGCCACGCGATCGAGCCACCGGTCGCATTATGTACGGCCGCTCGTCTCCTCGCCTTTTTTTTTCTCGTCTCTCTTTTGCCACGGGTGTCCGTCCGTCGACGGACAGACACCCGGGATTACGTGCACCGGCTCGCACACCGGGCGTGGCACCGCCACGAATTTTCCGCCTCTCACGCGCCTCGCGAGCTCCCGGCTGACGCCGCGATTAGTGCCGTGAAACGCGTCATTCAGCCTTTGTGCTCTTTGACTATCCGGCGTCGCTGATGATCCGATCGCGCCCGATTCACGCGAGCCTCGATGACGAGCCCCGCGAAGGGGTTGAGCGCTTCGCTCTCGTGATAAATAATTTCGAGCTTCCCCGAAGCGCCTATTAATTTCGAGATACTTGATAGGAAGCTACCTGACTTCTCGGAATCGACGCGTTCGCTCGTTAAAATCTTAATGGGAAATCTTACGCGCGGGAAAAGTCTCCATCACCTTGCTCTCTCTCATTTTTTCCCTTTATTTTTTTGTTTGATCGATGTGTGCGCGCGTAAGTGGACACTTTGTATCGACCGTCAAACACTCGTTTTTTCACCAGGGACTTGATCGATTGCCGCTGCGCGAGAGATGAAAATTTTTGGAGCGCCCGCAGCAGGTAGCAACCGTATCTTTCGATTTTTCGACATTTCGAATTTTGACGTTGCTTACATGGAAATCGATGACGCAATTGGCCATTTTATTTTTCGGGGGCTCGAATCCGTCGCGAAATTGCGCGCGAGGTGAATGAATTTCGGCGGGGAGAGGGAGATTTTTCGAGGCTGCATATCGCGACCACCACCGGTGCAGCCTCGGAATTCCTTCGTGTAATTTTTCACGCTGGACGATGACGGAAATATTTTATACGAGTCGAACGAGAGATGACAAATTAATCTTTCTCCTTAATCGTGCCTTTGAGTTATTACGAATGCGATGTACTCGCGGTGAGGAATTTTTCGAACTCACTCGTCCTTTAATTGTCAAATTTATTATTTACACTTGTTCAGTTATGTGTCTAACATCCATGTTAGAAGATGATTGATTATGGTGCATCGCATATGTTTATTCATATAACGAAAATTAAAAAGTCATCTTTTTGGCGAAAAAAGACAATTTCTTTTAATACTTTTACATTCTGATCGAGAAAATTTAAAATAAAAAATTTGCCTAAAAATTCCCAAACGATAATAAACCACGAACCCGAAGTTCATCATCAAACCATCAATAGACCAATATTTTGCTGTTCTCCTCAACGAAAGCAAAGAAAGAGCCCCGTAATCTCATTAAACGTAACAGCGAACACCGGAATCCGGAGAAACGAAATCTCTCCTGCACCTCAGCGACACTTGGAGGAGCGCGCGCGCGCGTACGGGATGCGCCTCGGAAGGCAGGCACCGTCCGTCTGGCTTGGCCGCGGCACAATGGGATCAATATCCCGCCGGGGGATAAAGCCCCGTAATCCTCGGGGCATCTGTGGGCCACCTGCAGTCGCGCGTTTCGTCACGGCCGAGACCGCACACGCGCACGTCCTCCGCTCCTCGGCGCGCAGTCGCGAACCTCGCCCCCTCGCCCCCCTCCCCCTCCATCCGCCACTCTTCCGGCGCGTTTCGCATGTTCCTTTTTACCGGGGACGTGCGAGCGCCGCAAATATTTGGACAGCGGCTCGCTGACACTTTTGGCCCATTGTCGCGCGGCTCCTCGCTTTACGACGCCCGGGCCCGGCACATTGTTGCGACGCGCGTTGGCTTTTCCGTGGCTGCGCCGGAGAAAAGAGCCGAGGACGGTTTGCGGAGAGGCCGGGGCCGATGTTGATTGATCGGCGGCGAGGGACCCAGGGGCTGGGAAGTCGATGGCTGCGCCGTTGTTGCGTTTGTAACGGATTCAAGTGACACCGAGTGAACACTCTGATTTGACCTAGATTAGCCGGCTTTTTCAATCGGATTATCTTCTTTTCTATCGGTTAATCGCGTGTGATTACGTTCGCTTTAGACGTGTTTTGTTCAATTTACTTTAGCGCACTCATCGACTTCAATTCTTTTTTGTAGCGCATCGTTAATTCTCATCAAAATAATGAAAATCTAATCGAATTCGTCAAAATCATTTCTTAACGATTATAAAATGTATATAAAAAATAGTATTTGATTTCCATGATAAACTTCAAAAAAGAAGAGAAAACACGTGATAATTTCTCTCAATCATCTCATTTTCGACGTCCCCCGTTCGATCGATAAAAAAAATGAAAATACCCCCGATCGAGTCACGTAAGGCGAAGCTTTCGCGCGAAAGAAGAGCGGCGAAAGCGGGGCGTCCGCGCGCGCTCGTTACTCCGGTTGGCGATTGGCGCGAGTGCAGCCCGAGGGCCGCGCGGTAGGCAGCTCCGCGCGCCTATTAATTTCCGCGGCGCGGCATGAGCGTCTTATTCCGCGGTGCTCGCGCGCGCCTACCGCGCGGCCGCGCCCGTTAACGCGCCAACCGCACGCACCGCTATATTCCGCGCGAATTATCCCCCCGATTCCGCCGGTCTTTAGCTTCGATGTGTGCTAATGTGTGTTATTCGTTTCGCCGATGCCCCCCCATGATTTTCGCGATGGGGCGAAATTGAGTAATGCGCCGTCGACACGAATTTTCGGCGTTGGAATGCCGGTGATGAGAGATTGAGACTGCCGACATTGAGATGATCATGCTTTTTTTTCTATATTGAAATATTATTGAATAAATTAATAAATTTATTTAAATTTTTTAATACTTCATTTAATGCATTTGTTTATTTTAATACAAGTATTTGGATCTAGAATTTGAGCACATGTGTATAGAGATATAATTTAAAAAGTATTTCTCTAAAATATAGTCAAAGTATTTCTCTAAAAATTGCAAAAAAATCCGTGAATAAAAAATTAATAACGTCTGAATAAAAAAAGGACACTGTATACTTAATAATGATTTGGTCAAGCTCAGTTTTTCAGTTTCTCAAAACTTCACTCTAGTCTTCTGCTGAAAAAAGTTCCCATCGCTAACATTTCGTTTTTGAAAAAAACGGACAACTCAAAATCACAAAGAACAGCGCGGCAACAAAAGCAGCGCCAGCTGGAAATTCCAGGGAAAATCGCGCGTCGCCGGACGGTCCCGTCACGCGATGCACTCCTCGCAGGAAGAGCGAGCGAGCCCCGCGCTCGTAGGTCGCCGATTCGATGGCGCGCTCGGCTCTCGCGGCCGGCAATTAGCCGATCGGCTGCGCGCATCGCGGAGCGTGGAATTCCGCTTCGCACCCCCTCGCGGGGGCCTCCTCCAGGAAGCACGAGCAATTGACCCGTCGCGCCGTCGGCGACGGGGACAACGAGCGCGCCGCGGCCCCGTCGCCCGAGGCGCACGCAACTCCCGATCGGCCAATTTGCAACGGGCTCCCTTTGTCCTGTCGAAAATCCTAAGTGATTCCGTTACGCTTTGTCGAGCCTCCTTCGCCGATTCTCGGGCCCGTTTCGTAACGCCGGCTCGGAGGCTTCCTCCTTCGTAGGAAATAGTGTGATTGAGTTGAAATGTACTCTCTCGCGCTTTGAAATCGCTTCGAATTGAAGGCGCGCCTGCGCTGTGTTTAATGAGAAAACGAGATTTTATTGGTAAATAAAGTAATTTTGTTAAAAATGAATTTGAAAGTCGGATCGAAGCGTGCGCAATTTTGCTTTATTCGCGAAAATAAGCGTAATGCGCGTTCGCGGCGTAAACGGTGAGAAAGCGCAAAAAAGTGTAGCAGAGTTTAATTTAATTATACAATCGCGACGTTTATCCTTTAGCGTTTCTCGTAAAATCGGGCTGATTTCGGCCGATGAAAAAAAGGGGCTTTTAAAGACACGCTTGGAAGTTTTCATTAAACATTCCGAAAGGCGCGCTCGACGACATAAAAGTAAGTTGTCCGAAGGCCTCGGCATTTTTCTCCCCGCTTGTGCGTACGCTTAATTAGGCGTTGAACTCCGAGGTGAAGTGTTTCGAACAAAACGTAAGATAGCCGCGAACCGGTACGTAAATTACAGGTATAAGAGCCTCGGTGCACTCCTGGCAATTAGCTTGAAGGAATGCCCCAATTCCTTCGACTCCCGAGTCTCTCCTTCTTTCTCTCTTTCTTTCTTACTCTGTGTACTCGATGCTATCGCGCTCGATTTTCTTTCTCGCGCGAAACGTATCCTTTAATGCCGCTCCGCTGATTCTATCGCAAAAATACTGGGTACTTTTCCTTCCTCAAACACGAGCTTTCACGACTTTATAGATGATAATAGCAATAAATATTCTTAATTTATTTTAATTTTGTTTTAAAGTATTCAAAAGTACCTGGGTAAAATTAGAGGTTTAAAGGTAAATTTATTTTTTTTAATTCTGCTGGAAATGATGATGAGTGCTTTTGTCGAGTTTTAAATGATGTATTCGCCACTTTCGAATCATTTATCAATCTGATATCTCTCTAATTAAAGAAAATTAAACGATTACTAGGATTTTTTATGATAATAAACCACTGTCAGAAATTACAGATATTAAAACGAAACGTTCAGGGGGATGTTTTTTTCAACAATAATATCTACTAAGTTTATGAATTCATACTTAATTAAATATCTGAGGCTTCCCTACAAAAGGACATTTCTTGTGTTTTCAAGAAATTCGAATTGATGGCCCTTTGCCACGAAAATAAAACATCTTTTTCTTTGCACAAAGATGCAGTATTTTCCATTGTAACCTTTACGACAGTTCTCATAGTGCCAAGTAAAGTGCATAATATTGCTCTTTTGTCTGAAATATTTCCAATACCACCTATTGAAATCAGAATTTGCCACTTCAAATGTCTATACGATACAGTGTTAAAATAACGCTGAATGCTCTGAGTCATTCACAAGATAACGAACAGTTGCACTCAAGAGTACTCCATTAAATTAAAATACCTGGTTTTATTTCGCACATTAAAGAAAATATGTTACTAAGTCAGTTAGCAAGGGGGATAATTTTTTACGCTCTCTACGGTCCCCATTGTTTAAATTAAAAGATCGCATTTTAACTAAGGACCCAAGTTTTAGTTCGAGCAGACCATTCAAGTTTCCACAAGGCATTAAAAAACTGCGCCGAACGCCCGAGCGCAATCGTAACGTTCTCAACGAAAACAATAATGACCAGCTCCAAAAAGCTTCCTGCAATCGTTCAAAGGCGGTGCCGCGTTCGGCTCGCCCGGTCGAAAGAAAAAAACGACAAATCCGCAATTTATCTATCGGAATCGCGCTAATCGAGGCTCGTAAATAGTCGGCGGGGCCGGCGGGGGGACAGGGGCCGATCGGGCCGATCTTGGGCATTTCGCGCGGCCGCGCGATGATATATCCCCGGCGATAGGTATCGCGATCGGGGCCCCCTTCTCGCACGTATACAGCCCGGCACAGAGGAGGCCGCCGCGGCGAAACGCGCGCGGGGCGGATGTGTCTGCGGGTAATTGAGGCCCGGGGTCAGGCGGGTCGCCGCGCCAAGAGTCACGAGTCACGGAGAGCGGCGAACAATGCGCCCTTCTTTCTTCTCGCCTCTCGAGCCGCGGCTCTCTGCCGACGCGCCTTACTGCGTTATGCGCGAACATCGACGCGACCGCTAGAGGAGCTGCATTTAAACGAGCCGAGGCTCGACAAGATGCTGCGGCTGCGTCGCTTTCAGGGGGACGTCGGAAGTTTGATGTATCGTGGCTTGAGTTGGTAAATTGTAGGTACTGTGCAGGTAGGTGGCGCTATGGGCTAGATAGCGAGCGAATAAAAAATTAGAAATTTGAAATCGACAATGTATCTCTCTATATGTTACGAAAAAAATCCGCAAAATGATTGAATAGATTTTTCAGATATTTAATGGCCAGAACAATGCCTGCATTAAATAGGTGAAAAGTATCTGAAAAACCCTTTATTGATAAGAGAACTACAGTATAATACATTTTCAAGTAGGGATAATATAAAATGTTCACAAATCAAAATTACCCGATGCAATAATTGCAATCAGAATTAAAAAAAGGATCAACCCTCTGAAACGTTCCCATGCGCGGTTCAGTCAAAGAAACTAATACCTCAGAAATTTGTCACGACGCTAAACGATCCTCGTCCTCGCAATCTCAGCTGATGAGCTTCCGATAAGCTCGTCGGCGTGTGTACCCCTCGCCGCGCGAACTTTCGCAGGGACCCGAGCGCTAAGCGACTCTCCCCTCGCGGTTATTATTAGATTCGATCCGCGGGCCAGATTAACATTGGTACAAACGTTATTTATGGGGCGGCCGGTCACTGCGGTGGATCGCCGCGTGATGACCCGCGATACTTCGCTCCGAGTCGGCGAGACTAGCGCGCACTTTTAATCGGCCATTAAGCGGCGATTTTTCACAGGGACCTCATGCAAGGCCCGACGATAATTCAGGGGGACGCGAGGATCATCCGTTACACGGGCGATCGGCCCGACGCCGCGTCGTTAGTGCCGTTTTTACGGGGGTCGATTGTTCGGAAATTATTTTAAGATGGATCGAATTTTTAGGGGCTCGCGCAGCTTTGTCTTAAGGGGTTTAAATTACTTCCCCTTTGGAATTATGATAAAGCTCGATTGGAATCACATTTATATAGGTACGATGATTTTTTTATGTTGTATCGATTAATTATAAATTTTATTATCAATTGAATCTTCACGTATATTTTCTTATGTCAAATTCTAAGTAATTCTTCTGTTTCCTTTATTTATTTAAAATTATTTGTCGTTTCAATCTGTAAAATTCTTCACCTTTTAAGGAAATAAGTCGAAACTCGGCATATCAATCATCGTCGAAAACCGAGCCCACCCAATCATTCGAAATCGAGTGTTAAAGAGCCAATGAAGTCGGCGAAAACAACGAGAGAAAAAAAGAGGACAATGGCAAAGGCGGCGAGATGGGAAAGAATGGCAGGCTCGGGCCGATCTCCCACGCCACGAGAGCGCCGGGCAATCGAAAACAAATTAGCGTTGCGTGATGCGCGTTGATTCTCCCGATAGCGGAACGTCGGACACGGTATGTAAGCAGTCCTCCCCCCTCCCCCCGTCCCGTTATAATGCAGCAATGCAGACAGATACGGATCGGAGGGTGACACGGCATCCCCCGGCCGCAACGACGCGAATTATCCGTGCTCGGAATTCGAGCGCCGGGCGCGATCGTTGTACAACCACGTCGTTCTTTTTCTCTTTTCTTCATCGGCGGTTCTTTTTTTCCCACGAGATCGGCGAAAATTTCCGGGATTCCGCGGATCTTTTCTCATGGCGCGACTCGCGATTAACGAGATTTCTTTTTGCAGATCGTAGGTGGTGCGCCGCCGCGGAACAATGAAGGAGGCACGCGTCGAGGTGGGTCGCTACGATGATGGCTTATTGTAAGGTGGATTTTAATGTATGCAAAACGCGCGACTCGCTGATGCGTCGGCCGTTTAGGAAGCCCGATCGCCGCTGCGAGCGTGTAACGCATCAAAATTGCTTCTTTGTATCTCTCCTGCGTTACGACGAAGGTAGTCAGCTGACTGATGAGGATGATCGACGAGTTGAGATAACATTTTTCAAATGGTTTGCACTATTAGCCATTTCCGGAAGAAGTATTGCAGAATCAAATTCACAGTAAATTGATCTTAATTAAAAAACTTAACAGATCTTACTTTTATTTCGACAAAAGAATATACCCAAAAGTGATGATTCTTCTGTCAGAAATAACGATCACGAAAGTATACGTTTTTAACAAATCTATATCGAAGCACAGTATTCCGTCTACTCCATCGCGAGACGTAACGTTCTAACCGAGCATTAACGAGCAAATTTCAACCCTTCAATTTTCCCCTCCCCGTCGCCAATAACACAAACGACTCCTTCAAAGTCGTGACAACTGGCAAGCGCTAGCGCGGCTCGTCCGCACGCGAGCGCCGAAAATATACCCCCGAACTCGGAGACGCTCACGCGAGGCCTCGTTCGCGGGCTTATCGGCGGCATCGCCTCGTCCTTTGCGGCCATCCGTCAAGCGCGCGCGGGGCCGAGGCCGCGATCGCTCGCTGGGCCGGGGCCAAGAGCGGCTCGCGCGTCGACGCAACAATGACGAGGCCCCGAGGAGATATTAACGACCCGCGCGCCCGGCGTGGCGTGCGCGCGGGCAAGGTGTCGCTAATTTTGAGGTCTCGCCGCGGGTAATTTTGGCCGGCTTCTGCAGCCGCGCCGCCTCGAGCTGAACGATGATTGGCTCGGTGAGATGTGAAGGATCGCTCGCCGGCGGTTAATCGCTCGCTTCAATGGCCCAAAGTAGCTTCTCGAGGCTGAACGTGCGCGAGTTTGAGACGTTAGGAGTTGGTTTTTTTTCACATTTTCAAAGATGAATTAGGAGATGCATGGACTTATTTTATTAACGAGTATGCGAAGTTTTAGAATACGAAAAATAGATGTTAAATATTTCTTGCGTTTAAATAAGATAACAGATTTAATCAGAACATTTGCAACTGTTAGGCAAGAAGATAAGTCTTAAAACATATGGAAATCCTCATTCCTTAATCAATCATTTTTATCTTTAAAACCTTCATCCCTTCATCAAACTGCAACGTAGCTCAACTCCTGCGCTAATCGCCAGCGCATAAATATTTCCCTCCACTCGTAGCCCTCCGAAAACGCACTAAATTCGTCCATCGGCAAAGTAGCCTCCAAAAGTCCCAATTACATGGAAAGAAACGGGCCAACACTCAGGAGATGCAGCGAGATACGCTTAATCCCTTCTCAGATACTAATCAGGCCCATTTTAGCTAATGACCCTGACAACGATTTAGGGAAGCGCGCGCCGCGCACAAAACTCGATCGTGGAACAACAGCGGGCGCGCGCGCAGCCCCTGCCCGGGCTGACAAGTGGGAAAGTCATCGGGGCGCCTTATCGCCGGGGAGATCGCGCCTCCATCCCGGGGGACGTGGGCCCCGCGCGCATTCCTAATCTCCCGGTAACGAGTCGAGGCGAGAGCCGCGACACCCACACGCGCACACGCGTTGTACACACTGACGGGCGAGCTCGGGTTCCTCGGAGGGCCGGACTGGTAGCTCTCGCACCGCCGGCGTTGTCGTACACGTGTTCTCGAGGCGGACGCGCGAGTCCGCGCGGTTGGTCGACTCGGAAGCGGGGGTGGGGGCGCGTGGGTGGACGGGGCCGAGTGAGACGTTATACGCCGGAACGGGGAATTCGGTATCTCCGAGCGTGGAATTTTTTCGGTGCCGGACCGAGCACGTGCTCTGTACTGAATCTTTAAAGATCTTGTTACGGGAAGTGGGCGCGTTCGATTCGTTGCTTTTAATTAAGACTTTTTGAATAATTAAAATGATTTAGAATGAGGCCTGGAGGATTTTGTTTATTTAATAAATTGCATGACGTTTGTTTCAAGAAGTGTGTGGATTTCATTTTGCTATAGATTAAAGCTTTTTAAAAGAAACTTGATTATATTTTTTACCCGAGGGATTTATTTTTTAAAAAGAAAAAAAATACGATGGCGTTTGAAATTTCAACTTTTTCGAATGTAAGTAGATACTTCTCAAGAAGGTTTACGCCCGGCAATTTGCTACTATTATTAATGATTGATCTAGACCTAAGCGCTTTTTAATTGTAGATTAGGCTCTAATGCGCATTTGCCAAAATTCAGCGCCACCTGCAAAAATCTCATTCTTCTTCACTTTCATCCCATTTTCGCTCGCAAGATGTAATCATCTTGAATCGTCTCCCAAGATAAACTTATAAGATAGTAAATGTCACGTGTAACGGCGTATCAGCAAATACCCAATCGCTGCGCGCGTACTGCCCGACTAAAAGAATTTACCTGCAACCCGCAGAAAAAACGAAGCTTAGCAGATGACTCTTTAAAATGAATGCCCCAGTTGTCACTTGTACCCGCTACCTCGTGCCGTTCAACGACACCAAGCTACCATCAACCAACTGACACCTCGTTAATTGCGCGCTCCGAAAAAACAATCGCACGTAGGTCTCAATTGACGGCGACGTATACGGGCGCGAGCACCTCGGGCAGGTGGCGCTCGTCATCCGCCGAGGTGCGAGTCCTCGGACGTATAGTGACAGGTGCCGCGGCCCGTCGCAATTTCACCGCTGGCCCACGCGCCCCGATCGCTTTCAATTTTCACGGTAATTGAAAAAGATTAACTTTTGCGCGCGGGCTCGCTTATCCGCAATTTTTCGAACGGGAGGGAGCGGGCGAACGAGTGTTTACCTTCCGCCGGTGCGTCAAGGTTTTCAATTACGATTTCGCTTTATCGATAGCGCGATCGCGAGTAATCGCTTCGGAGGCGCGCCGACAATTACGCGGGGCCTCGATTTTTTTCGTACCTTTTTGGGAGAGCGAGCGAGATTGAAATGCGCCCGTGTGGTCTTGTCGTTGGGATTGAATTCGTTCTGATGGTACCTGATGGAATGCGGCAATTTGCGCGCATTTGTGGGGCAAAGGGTTTTTTTATATTGCTTGGTGTACACGCAACGATTGCCTTTGATCTCTCTCTTTCTTTTTCTTAAAGCAACGATTCATTTTGAATCTCAAATTTTAAAATTTAATTATAAGTGTCATTAAATTATCGAGATCACCCTTTCTTCAAATTTACATTATATCCCAATAAATAAGTCAATACATTGCTTTCCCTAAACTCGGGCGCAAAGCGATCCCCAAAGAAAAAAAGTCTCACGCCTCGACACGCAGCCAATTGTCCCGTCCGCACCGGCTCGGCATCGAAAAAGCCAAGTTGCGTAACGAAACACCAGCATATTTCAAGAGACGCAATTCCCAGGGTGCGGGCCACGAGCTGTTGCGAATCAGTCGTCGCGCCTCGCGACACTCCGACACCCGTGGCGCACTCGCCTACCTTTCCGTCTCTCTCTCTCTCCCCGCCGCGTCCCGAGAAAAGAACGTCGCCCCTCGCAGCATCCCGTTGCCATGGTGAGGAGCCGGCGGATCTCTCGGCCGAAAGGGGGGGATCGCCCGGGGATAACCGTTCGGAGATAAATGTAATGTAATGTAACGAGGGAGGCGTCGCTCTCGCTCGCAAGTGCCACTCCATTGTGGCGCGACTAACTAACTCTCGGCCCAAACAATTTGTCCGACACGAGGACGACGCGCGCCTCTCTCTCTCCCCCTCGCAATCTCATTGCCACGAAGGGAGAGAGCGCCGGCACCGGGGAGAGATATCTCTCTTTTTCCCCGATTTCGCCGTCCTTTTTTCGCGCGCGCGCGCGGATGGCACTAATACCATTAGCGTCGGCGTTGCGGTGCCACGCGACCGACGGTGCGCGCGCGCAAGCCTAAATCATTTCCCGGATGACGCGCGGGGGATTGATAAAGTTTTATAAAGCGAGACCGACGCGATTGTTACGGGGGACAAAGCGGCGTTGACGGGAGAGGGAAGGAGAGACGAGCCCCCCCGCGTACGCGCGCCTCGCCCTTTTTATCGCCGGGGAGTCTCTCGTTTTTTAACGCGTCGCGCCGTGGAGGCGCGAGGAGAGTCTTATCTCTCATCCGTTTAGACCGTGTCGCGCCGATTTCGCGAGATTTATCGGATGTTTGGGAAGTTTTCAGTGGGGGGGAAGGGATGATGGAGTGGACTTTGAAATTTTTTTTCGATGCGAATCAAAGCTGGATTTTCTTTACGGTCGAACAAGGGGTACTGCGCGTAATAGAAATTACTTGTTTAAATACGGTATTTCATTTTAAGTCTTTAATTTAATACTATTTTATACTTCTGCAGGCAAACATTTTTGAGAAATCTTTTAAAGAATTTTATAAATAAAATTTATTTTTGTAGATGTGGTTTGAACATATAATTTGATAATCTTAATAATCCAGTTACCAGTTGTAAAACATAATTCTTATTATAAATAAAGTAAAAAATATAGTTTACTTTAAAATCGATTGATTTCTAGTAATCAAACGCCACTAACTGCACACGCGATTTCACATCTAAATACTCATTGCGTGATTTCTATACTAATCTACCATCAATAGTAAAACATAGTCCATTTAAAATTATTTCTAATCCGTGACTTATGTCTAATCCAGCGGAATAATCAACTTTTCGATGCAGGCAAAAATTAATTAGCTGTAAAACGGACTTAAAATTTAAAGATTAAAGTAAATCCAGTGACAAACCCTCAACAAACTTTAAACTCGGCAAGCATTCCTTCAAGAAGTTCCAGGTCCAAAAGCAGCTTATTCAAATTATCACCACGCAAAGTCAACGAAAATCCCGCAAAGTCACCGTCTCCCGGAGCCTCCTATCCCGACTACCAGCGCGCCAGCACCGTCCGCTCCCTTCTCCACAAGCATATTTTGACACCTGCACAAAGGGGGTATTAGCGGGGTCCATTCAGCCGCGGACGAGTCGATCATTAAGTGAGACTTTCGCCGGCTTGAAAAATCGACTTCTGCCCCACCCCCTCAGCCTCGCTTTTCTATTTGTGTATTATTTACGAAAAAAGTAGGAGGATAGGTGGGAGGGGGAAGACGCGCCGGTGATTATCTCCCGGGTCAATTCCGAGGACGAGCGTAACCGGCCGATTTTCCCAGCTATGGGCGCGCGGTGCGGTAGGTATATAGCGCGCCGGTCGGTGGGACGGTACCTAAATCACCGGGGCTCACGCGCCCGCCCCGCACACCCTTTCGGCCGACGCGACTGCACCGAGTTCGCCGCGCGAAAGGGACGGAGAGAGAGGAGGATTTGCGGGTTGTACGGCGAGGGAGCCCGCGCGCGCGCGCTATTCGCTCATTAGGGTACGGATAATGAACCGGGCGAATCTCGCCGAGGCGAGAGACCGGCTGCTCCGCGCGTTCCATTTGTCACTCGATTTTTGAGCTTCCTTTTTTACCACGACAGAGATGAGAGATGTGTGCTCGAGAATTGAAGCTCTAATGCGCTTCGACGAGTTGCAATTAATACTTATTACCGGCCGGGGATTCCGGATGATTAATCGAGCACTGAATTGTATATAAAAGTTTAGATTAAGGTTGATGATTATGATGCCTCTTTTTGTTTGGGTAATTAAATGATTTAAATGTAAGAAATAAGGAAATGTGTGTATTTAAAATTAATTTCTTTTCTGGATAGTCAATGATCGTCTTTTCATACGCCAGACTATTAAACGCATTGAAATTTTCATAAAGATAAACTTCATTAAACAACTTTTTAATCGAATATACCAGACACTTTCAATTACTTCAAAAACCTGAAATGCGTGTACATAAATTCTAAAACTCCGCTAATCAACTGCTCGATCCTCTCGACTCATATCTAATCATAAAAAACCTTGAATCGTCCAAATGAACGACGCATCCGCTCCGTCCGAACGATTCCTTACCCCTTTACCTCGCGTTCGAATGAAATAGCGGCGCGCACGCAACCCCCGTTCGTCACGTCTCATAAAGAGCGCAGCGGCTTTAATGAAAAGCCATCGTAAAATTTCCTGCGCGCCGCTCGTAAGCGGGGCCATTATGCGCGCGCGGCCGAGCTCGAATTCGGCCGGCCAGCTGTTGATCCGCGGCCCCGGCTGCTCTAATCCACGGGATCGGCCCGGTCGCGTGCTGCCGGCACGCGCGCCCATATAGTTACGCGACACTTGACTCGCGCGAGGCTCAATCGCGCGGAAGCTGCGGAAAAGCGCGACGCCGACGCGGTCCCCGATTACCGGTGGATTTCCAAGTGACCCCCGTCCCCCGGCCGGACGGGGGGGCGATCGCTACTAGGCGGGGTTTGAAGCGTGGAGCAGGTCCCGTAGCTGCTTGTTTGCGCAGGGGTGTTACAATGATCGAGGGTGATGAGAAATGTCGATGTTGCAGTGCTCCGGGCTGGAATCTAAATGTTTGGTCGTTGGATTTTCGTGAAGTGCGCCGTGGATTTACCGGATTGGGGATCATGCTTAGTATGTGGAAGAAAAAATTTCTTTTATTTGGAGCATAATTAGTTAGCTAAATATTTTTTTATCACGTGTATTCAAAATTTGTTCAATAGTCAAATGAGAATTCTTATATGCATACAGCATTTTATAATTAGCATACAAAGTTTAATAAAATTTAGCATAATAAAATTTAGAAGCTACGCTTTATACAATAGAAAAGCGGTATTAGATTTAGAGCATAAAAATTATGGTTTTTTCATTCAACTGCGTTATACTGCGTTGATTAATAAAAGTTTAATCTACCCACAAAAAGCCTCGGTTATGGAAAGCAAACATTGTTGAAAGCACGCCTGAATTTCCTACAAAGTCGATCGAAAGCCAGTCCACCATTCAAAGATAACAAAGAGGCCGACCGCACGTAACAGTAATTCCACTGTTTCCGTGGATTCCAAATGGGACCCATAAATTGGAGCCTCCCCGTTCGCCGCTCATAAAAGGGATGCGCAGCTTATTACCGCGTCGCTCCGGTGTCCAGGTGTCACCCGGTCTTTGACGCTTCGCTCGATCCCTACAAGCCTCCTCCTCGGCCGCTTCCTCGGGCGGGCCTCGACAAAGGGCCGCGGAGTACGTGTTGCACAATGGCGACGGTGCGCTTAAAAAAGGCAGAGAAGGGCCGGGACGGAGGAAGCGCGGCTCGTCGTATTTTCTGCGGTCGGCTCTGGTTTCGCGCGCATGCGCGCGGCCCGCGGGCCACGCGCCGCCCAAATTAGCCCGGCCGCTGCGCCCTTTTATTACTGGGCCGCGCGAAATCGCCGAGGCGGCGACTCGCGTGCCTCATTGTGCTCGCAGGCCCTAATGACCCGGGCGCGCGGATCGCGCGCGGCTCAAAGGCGCCGAAGTGCGGCGTGCCAAACGAGCCTCTGCTTAAGGGTTGAAGGCCCCCGCGGGGGGAGGTGGGGGAGACGGGGTCCTTTGACAGCTGCTCGCTCGCTCGTTTTCCTCGCTGCTCGCCGTCCTTGGGTGGCACTCGCGGGACCGATATTTTGTCTCTGGTGTTTCGCCGATTTTGCTTTCAAAGGCCACGGCTCCTCGTTTAGCCCGCTTTTAGCCCGTAATTTCGGACCCTTTTGGGATCGGACCTGCTTCGCGTGATACCTTAAATGCCTCGTCTCCTTTCATTTCTCTATCGGGCACAATGCACGCCGACTTCTGACTTCTTAAGGATCTGATAAGTAAGTAAATTTCATGAATTTCTAAGGTGCCGGCGTTTCTCTTCGTTCCTTCTATGTTGTCATATGGTTAACTTTTATGCAAAAATCTTTTATGCGTCAAAATTGTAGGGGTAGTTTGAAGGGATAAACAGACGGTAGTGATAAACAGATATTCATCAAATTTAAATCATTATGGAACTTTATTTTAAACGACCCCAAATCCTGATTAAATTGTTTTCAAAATATGTAAAATTACTACTAGTGGAAGACCGACAAGTATTTTAGCTGCTTTCTTCGTAGCTTCGACTAATGATGTACTGATATAAATGTATATATCCTAAAGTCGTGAGCAGTGGACAAAGAAGTTCGCTGATTCATTAAAAATCTGATCCTTTCACTAAAATATTATTCCTATAATCTTTGCGAATATGAGCTCATTAAATTCGTAACCGGGGGCGAATTTCTTTTCGCCTTTGAACGTCGACTTCAGAAATGATTATTGAATATGAGGCACTTTTGACAACAGCAATTTTCGTGCTTCGAAAACAACCGTATGCAGGTTTCGTTTTAACGAGATTCTTGTTCTTTTATAAACGTTCTAAGAAATTCGATAGAAATAATACATTTTCAGCGTAAAAGTGATGACTTTGGCTCTATGCTATTCAAGCATCTTTTGCAAACTAGAAAATACAGTGTAGTGACTTAAAAAGTCGTAACTGAATTTACTAAGAATATAAACTAATTTTAATAAAAAAAAAAGTGTTGAATCATATGTGAAGGAGTCAGACCGTCAAATTAAGCGTGCCTCAACAAACACAAAAAAAGTGCTTTAAAAGGTAATCAATCCCAGTAACTCCATAACCCAGCGCCCGGTATTCCCGATCCTAAAAAAACAACTCACTTATCCCCCCGAAGGAAGGAAAATAAAAAATTTGTCGTCCTAATTTAGACCTCCTAAGTAGCCTCTCCCCTACTCCCCCGGTAGAGCCACACCTCCGCTCTGTTTTCCCAAACGAAAAAGAGAGAGTCCCTCTCCCTCCGCTCGCACCACGAGCCACTTAATTTCCCGTCCGCAAGGGTGGCTCGTCCTGCGGTAGCGGCGGCATGTCGAAGCGGCATCCGCGCCTTATTATTTCGCTCGTTAGGAAAATAAACAGAAGGCGCGGCGGAAAAGCTCGCCGCCGAAAATTATAGGCTCGCGGCCAAATGGCTCGAAAAATATGCCCGAGCCACAAATCAAAGGTGGCCCAGCGGCACCTACACAGGGGCGTCTGGCGCTTACACGGCCATCTGTCCGAATCGCGCTTTTCCCCCGGTCCCGCCGAGGTACGAGCGACCGCGTTACGCGGCCGTCTTCTTATCGCGCTTATCGCTTAGCGGCCGCGCGCATGCGTCTCAATCTAATTCTCGTTCCGGGGCGGCCACTATGTACCGCCACTTCCGCCGACTGATTTATACCGGGGAGCTCGGGCACCGCTCGGTTTGCTCTCTCCTCCTTTATCTTAATGCGGGATGAAAATTTATTTTTGTGACGCGCCAAGCGTGAGAGCATCGACTCTTGTTTGCTCGGTTCACTTTTTGTTTAAATTTTTTAATTTTACACTTACAAACGTTTTCTAGCAAAAGTTGTTTTGTCTTGGAAAGTGATCGCTATATTTTTTTGTACAAAATTTCATTAGAAAGTATTATAGTTTTTCTGGAACATGTTACTTTCTTAATACACAATTTTCACTAAAACATTTCTCTCGGAGAGGATTTTAAGTTTCTTTTGTTTAGTTGAAAAATTATTATGCTTTTGTTTAGTCTTAACATACAATGAGAAAAAAGGAAATAAATAAAATTTCTAAAAAATTCCGAGGACTGTGTTAATCGCGACAGAGTGAGAAAATTTTTTGTAGAATCGTTCAAATCTACAATTACCGTGAAGAACTGTACATATGGGGCTACTAAGATGAATTAGAAATTTCACCATGAAATACTAAAACTTTACTGGAAAAATACTAAACTATAAATTTTAAATTGACGTGGTCTCCATAAAATTATAGCATTATGTTTTTTTTCTCTTCATGTTAGCAACACAATATTATGGAATGCTGTTATATATTACGATTTTCTGATAAAACTTGAGATTCTTCAGAAAAGTGAAGATTACTCCAATTTTTCGTACGAGTTTAATTTTTAAAATCGATTACATCGTTCAAGCCCGCAAGTCAATATCACCACGCGCGATATTGAATAGCACTAAAGCCACCGCGAGAAAAAGTGTATACGATACCCCGGATCCCCCAAAATGCAGACAAATCGCACCGGCACTCGGCCTACGTCAAATAACGAGTCATGACGGCGCCGTAAACGCGAGCGAGGAATATTTCACGAGGGCCTCTCGCATCTCCTGCAAAATTGATTCGCCCAAGACTTGCGCGTTGCCAGGTCGTTTTCAATTTCATAAGCCGGCGCTCGCTGACCCCCCGCCACGTCGGGCCGTGGGGAAGAAACAATTTTTTCCCTCGCAAAGGAGACAAATGGTCGGCGGCCGCCACGAAATTCACTTTTGTCCGGAGATTTACGTCGCAATCGCAATTTCGGCCGCCTCGCTCTCTGGAGACTCGTACGGAGGCGGTGCGCCCGCGGAAATCGTGGCGACTCCGCGTGATTATCGAGGCGGACGGCCGCCGATAAAAACTCCGTATAGGAGGTCACGTGGCGGATCTTTCCCTCGTGGCGGCTTGAATGCGGATATTTACGGCCGCGGGGTGCTCGGCCCACGGTCAGGTGCGGATTTCTCTCGGGCGAGCAAGGCGACTCCTCCTAATTCCGATCTTTCTTATTCATGAGGGCCGGGCTTACGAAAGCCGTTTAGAAGGACATAAACTTGTGCCGTTTGTGATTACACTTATACATTCCGTAGTGATATGCATTAGCTTTTAATTTGTATTTATTGATGCGAAAAAATCCTTAGCATTTTTTTTGTTACATTGATAAATGGCTGCATTCCAAATCTAGTTTATTCTCATTACATATTTAAGCACATTAAAAAATATTTTTGTACAAAATAAAAATGATTACTTACCAGAAATAATATATACTTTTTAATTTAATTGACAGAAGATACATTGCTACTGGTTTTCTACTTACGTTATTCCATTCTCCTTTATTTTTAAATTCCCATAAGAGGAACGATACTCCTCTAGTTAAGTAAAAATTTAGAAGACACGCGGCAAGAGCCGAAAATTTGTCACCCTTAACAGTGTCAGCGTGAAATAAACATCAATCAGGGGGCAATCGAAGGGCCCCGGCTTCATCGAGCCATTACCCGAAACCGCACGTATACGAAAGTGCGAGACCGGCGCACGTCGCGTAATTAGCGTAACAGCACCGAAACTACGGAAAAACGAGCGGAGCGTGCCACCGCCGTCGCCTCCCCCGGGCCATATATCTTGATTTCACGCGACCCCTCGGTATCGGGTTCCGCGCAAATCGGGAAACTCGGCCGGCCGAGGCGATGGGAACTACGTAACGCGTAAATCGGCCGGACGCGCGCATCTGTGGAGGCGAGCGGCGGCGCGCGTTAACGAGCGACGCCCCGGCCAATTTCGATTTTCCGGGCCGCGGCCTGACGTTTTCATCTTCGGTGGCGCGCGCGCGCGAGCCCGCCGGCTGATTAATCGACGATGATGCTCCCGAGGAGGCGAGCTCGTGTAATCTATACGGATTACGGCTGCGGGGGTTTTAGAAAATTTCGGGAGATGTATTGGATGGCACCGGCACCGGCTAACTTGACGTAATGCGACGTTGGATTTATGTGCTGTAAGTAAGTCATCGCTTGCTATTGGGAGAAGTCGAGTTACACGACTCAACAGTTTTATTGCTGTTGCGAATTGCAACTTGTTCTGTAATACCCGTGTGCTTGATCAGCAATTTACTTCGAACTCCAAATTTATTTTTTATATTTTGTTGTAAAATTAAAATTAAAATTAAAATTGTATCTCTCTCTAGAGGATATATCCTGAATCTATCAACAATTTCTTTAACATCGAAACTTTGTTTTCTTATAAGAAAAGAATTATTTTGCATAAAAGTTAATCATAAAATGATTCTTCAATATTAATAAATAATCTGACAGTATCTACAAGAGTATGTATGTACAAAAGAACTCGATAAAAATGCAAGCCGGGCAGCTCGCTTAATGCCATAAGTCACCTTGTTAACAAAATATTTTACTTTCCTCCTTTGAAAGCGAAAGAATACATCAGTACGGTTCGCAGGGTCGATTCATCACGACAAAAGGACCGTGTAAAATACGTAAATCCCGCACAATGGCGAAAGCCTCCCCGCTCATTCAAAGCCCATGAAGAAGCCATGATTCCCGTAAAATCTCGTTCCCACTCCCATCGCTCACTCGACTGCCGAAAATCGGCCGCCGTCGAATGGTCGCGCGAGCGCGCAAAAAAAAGGGAGCGCGAGAAAGAAAAGGTCGACGAAACCGAGGAAGAAAAGCGGAGGAAAACAACGAGGCGCACGGGAGTCTGGGGGATCCGGGGTGTGTAGCGTCACTTCACGCGCTGTTTTGCGGGCCGCACGCTGCCAGGAAGTGACAATAATGACTGGCGGGGCCACACGCACAGGCGGCAGAGGAAGCGCGCCGGGACAAAACGATCGTCGCCCGCGGGGAGCCGCGAGGAAGCGCGGGAGAGGGAGGATGCGTGTAAGCGCACGCCTCTCGTCTCGCCGTATACCCCGGAGGCACGTCGACTTGTCGAACGTCGTCGGGGCGAGCGCGTGAGGTCCCCGGCGCGTCGGTGCCACGGCGTATTGACACGCCTCGTTAATGTAACGACGCCCGTGTAACAGCTGAGTTATACGATTGTTAATGGGGAGCCCGCCGGCTTTTCCTGTGTGACACTCGCCTTGTTTTCTTTGAGGGCTTCCCTTGTTTTTCTTGGGGATTTCACACAAAATCTTCTAGTCATCATTGTATTTGTATTTATATGGATCATAGATTGCCTGTATTTGAGACTGAATTTTCGATATTAATTATTACTACTGGAAGTCTTTTTTTTATTAAAATTTCAAGCCTTGTAGCATTGAAATTTTTAAAGGATTATTCTTATCAGCGAAACCGATTATTATTAAATTTTTTGGAATCACTGTCAGTCCAATGATCAACATTAAATAAAGAAATTTAAATAAAGAAAACAATAAATTTTAGAATATCATATATAAGCTGTCAATTGGCGTGAATTTTTAATAGTATTATTGCGAAGGATAATATGCCAAAAAATCGGAAAAATTTAAGACCCCGGTGCATTTTCTCTAATGCATTAATCTACATATTATAATTAACGTTGCTTAGTCACGGTCTCATAAATATTAACACTTCGGCATCTGAAAGAAACGTCTTCGATGTTTTTCTTCGATTATGTTTTTACGCATGTTTTTACTATGTTGCCATTGCTCGCAAAACGCTGGCAATTAGTTTTCACTCAGCAGTCAGCATGTTAATATCAGTTAGCGGTTCGTTGCTGACGAAGTTCGCGTTGCAAACTAGAAATGCGCTGCTAATTGACAGGTGCACCAAAATCTATGCAAATACTGTGGTGCCCAACCGCAACGTTGGCACTAAGGTGTCCATGGATCAGAAACCGAACTGGAAATCTGCCATCTCGGACGCGGAAAAAATCGCTGGCTTCTCTGCGTCCTGTCAGAATCTGCGCTTGCTTCTCAACAAAGAGTTCGCTAAAATTGCGACACTTTTACAAAAAATTGAGCACTCCAATCATCCTTTCCTCAAAAAAGCAGAGTAAGTTGATACATTTTTTGTTTTGCTTTACCCTTAATATTTCTGCTGTTTTATGATTACTACTCCCTTTTTCTTTTATAAGCTTAATTTTCAGTGGGAAGAATAAAATACAGAGTTACTGGGGACTCGTTGTTTTCCTGATGTCAAAGGCTGCCGGTCATCTGAATATTTACGAGGAAAAGGATGCATCCGGAGTTTTGCGCAGGTAGATTTCCAGGCTATATCGATTCTTCATTACAATTATCAATAATCATTCAATAATTTATTGCTTTTAAGTCAAATGGCGTTAGTTGAAGTTACAAAAATGATTCACATAAGCTATTTAATTCATAAAGGCATAGTAAACCTACAAAAAAGTGATAATTCTGAATTCTTAGAATTAAACAATATGAACTTTGGAAATAAAATTGCTTTACTTAGTGGTGATTATTTTCTTGCTAATAGTTTTGAAATATTAGCCAAACTTAGAGATCATGAAGTAGGTATTGAATTGGGCAATTTAATTATCTCAATGAGGAATCTTTATATTATTATTTTGAAATTAAATAAATTAACGAATAAACAAATTAAATTATTTTGTCTAGCTTTCAGAACTTATGTCAAGTACCATTAGAGATTTAGCAGAAGCCGAATTTATAGGTAGAAGAGATAATCAAAATAATCCTTTGCCATCTGTACCACCGGTAGATCGTACAGATTATGCAATTAAGGAATGGACACTGAGAAATGAATTGAGCACTGGCTCTCTTTTGGGAAAATCTTGTAAAGGAGCATTAAAATTAGCTAAACACAGTGAAGAAATTCAAGAACAAGGCCATAATTTTGGAAAGCATTTAGCTCTGGCTTTGCAGGTATGCTAAATTTCAAAAACATCTTTCAGGAAAAACTTTAATTATTTAATTATTTACAGGCCAGCCATGATCTTAATCCTTTTGTTAGTAAAGATAGAATTATTCCGTTCGATCTGTGCTCGGCGCCTGTAATGCTCCACATTGAATGGGACCCATCAATTTTGACAGAGATAGATAAAGGTCTGGAATCGGTTTCCAATGTTGACTACGCTAAATTGTATGACATTGTTATCAGTGGACCTGGAATTGAACTCACAAAACAACTACAGCGAGAGCATTCACAACGTGCAATGAAAGTGCTAAGTGTATTCCAAGAAAGTGACGCCAGAACTGCATTGTTCGACATCACAGCTGCATCAGAATGTTTTGTACATTCTGAGTAATATATTGTAATATATAAGAAATTCATATTTTTATGTTTTACTGGTGCAACTTTCAAGTTTTAAAATCTTACTCCAAGATTCAATTTGATCATCTCGCAATGCATTTTAATGCAGGTGATATATGTATATGTATTTTAATCAGTTATCTATCTTGAATGCAATGACCTTGATCTGCTTGCAAGATTAAAAGAATCTGTACGTCATCCTTACTGTCATCGTCGATTGCATAATTCTATTTCTTTTCTGGACTTTTTACAAACTTGCATTTTTTACCATTAATATTACTCCACTTTTCATGCGATTCTGCTTCATTAGTTCATTTTTCTTTAACTGGAATGAAATTTTCTATCAGCTATCTCTTTATGTGTCGTTTCCTTGCATACTCTTTAAGGAACAAGTCATAACAAACCAAATAATTACTCCAGCTTCTTTCTATTATAGATAATTGCACTATAAAGTAGATATACTTCACCCACCAAAAGAAACCCCAGCCGAACGAAAAGGAAATCATCGTAATCTCATTTATACAAGGCCGCTGGAGCCCATTAAAAATCGAGAGCACCGGGGGTCGCGCCATCGAAACGCGAGATAAGGCAATTAGGTCGCGCTCCCGGAGCGTACGTGTCGGGCGGCTGGGCACAGCTATTTAGCAGCCCTTAGCCGTGATTTAGTGTCCGGCGGTGGCCCGCGGCAAGACGAGAGCCGGGGGTGGAGTCGACTCGCGCGCGTGGTTTTGTCCCGGGCTTGTCGTGTCCCGTGTCGGATATATACACGCGCGCGCGCGCCTCCTCCCACGCGCCGAAGCCGCGCGACTATCCGGGGCCCACCCAGGCTCTCCCTAGCACCCGCGCGCTCTAACTCCACGTCGCGTCGTGGACGGTGCGCTTATTTCTCGAGGGATGGTTTTTTTTATCTTGCGCGGTGTTAATGAGCGATTCACGGAGAAATTTTTGGGGAGGGGGGGAGGGAGCGAGGCGCGAACGCGCGCCGCGATTGTGTGGGTTTCGGCGAGCCGGAGATATATTACACGGCGCATTTGTGCGCTGGGGCCGCGTGAAATATGACGTTTCGCGCTCTCGTTCCCGAGAAAACCGAGGCGCAGCCACCGGAGGTAAAGGACGGCGGGGTTTCGCTTCCGAGATTCGTGATTCACGTGGTTCAGGGAATTTTTAGTTGGAAATTGGGGCTGCTGCAGTAGTGTGCATATTGTAAGTTATGCAAGTAGATTATATGGTACTCTTGAAGACTGATGGAAACCTTAATAACTTTATGCATAGTATCTTATTTTCATACAATTTTATCTTATTAATTATAATAATTATGTACAAAAATAAAAAATCACGCACTGTATAAAATAAAGTGACCGACAAACTTATTTTGGCAAGTGTTTAAACTTTCACTCGTGGCTTTATTAAACTAAAATTTTTCTGATAAAAAAAGAGCGATCAAATTAGTCTTATCGAAATGAATAAACTATCCTAGAAATCATAAAGCGGCTCAATCTAAAGCCGGAAGTTTCAGCGAACGAACGGCTCGGCCGTGAGAAATCTCCGCGTCTCTTCTAATTACCTCCAATCGGAATCCAATACTACTCGCTTGCGTTAGCGCAAAATTTCCGATCGAAAGGAAGGAATCCGCGGATGGCCAGGGCACAGTACGAGGGGAGGTGAGAGACGAAGGAAGGAAGAAATTGCCGGGAGCTATTAATCAGGCTCTCTCGGTATATAAAATGAATGAGCTCGGCAACGCAAAACTAATTATCGATATCGGAGGGCCGTGCGAGCGCGACGGTGGCAGAGCGGGTCCATGATTAAATAACCGTTTAAGAGTGGAAACCCGCCTAATAGAGAAAGTTTCTGGCGAGAGTCCCTCTCTTACTCCGACGCCGAGGAAGTCGTTCAATTTTGCAGCAAGGGACTCCGGCAGCTTCCCATTGTATATAGATGGAGGTAGGCGCGAAGGGGAGAAGGCGACGGCGAAATGGATGAAATCGACGCTGTGCGTATATATATGTAGGTGAGGGATTCAAGGTGGTAAGAGCGAGGGCTGAATCTCTATGGAGAGTACAATTGAGGAAGAGCACGAGACAGGATATAGAAAAGAAACAAGTTTTTGAAATATAAGCTTATATACTTGCGACTAATAAAATACTTTCATCATTCCATCGTGTAAAGTTTTATTAATTCGATTTTCGCATAAAAATGATTATTGTAAAATAAATATAATAACCGCTTAACAATTTACTCTGCTACAACCTACCAAAGTAATGGTTGTTTAATTTGCCCTAGGTTCGATATCTGCAGCGCTTCCGCGAGATTCCCGCAGAAAGGCGGGCGAGTGCCGCGACGGCGATGTGCCCGGCGGCGCGCGGGCAAGACTATTACCACCGCATGAATATGAATGAGACGGGACGACGAGGTAAGCGCGGACGACGCTCGCGCGAGGATAAAATACGAAGCGGGAGGACAGGAGGGAGGGGGGAGGGGGTAGCATTCAATTAGTCTCCCGGTAATTAGCCGGGAAATCTTCGGCTTTGTCGGCGAGCGCGCGGACGCCCTCCCGTGAGCGGTCCGCTCGCATCCTTCCCCTTCGAGCCTTTCGACGAACAAGCCGCGGGGGACTGGCGCGAGCCGAGGGCCATGCGCGGTTAATACCCGACTCGCGGAAAAGTGCGACGGAAAGCCGCCGAGCCGATGATAGCAGGCGTCCTCCAGGCTGACGTTCCTATAAGGCGGTAAGGGCAGCCTCGGGAATGCGTAAAATTATGGTGCGGGATATTTTCAGCGATTTTTCTATGCTGTACGTGTAATGCGGAGTTTGCTTCCTTCTAGAGCTTAGAGATAATGAAGAGCTTGATGAAAATGAGTTTTCATAACTGTTGAATTTAAGATAAAGGATGTTTGCAGTTAGCGAGAGTTGCGTTGTACTATATTTTTAAAAAATGTGTGATGCGCGTATGTGCTCAAAATGACTGATTTTTTTAATATTTATGTACAAATTTTTCTGAATTTCGATTTTTTTGATATAAGAATTCTAAATACTTTTATACTTTACGTTTTACGTTTTAAGCTTACGTAAATTATTTGTTTAATGTAACATTAGCAGCGGTTTTTTGACGATATTAATTAGCGCTGATATGTAATTATGCAGTTGGTTGATGTTGGAAGTTGCAATTAATTTTTGATGGAATGTAGACGTGAGAATAGCGAATGAAGGTGGAATATAGCTGCTAAATTAATTATCACGTTTTACAGTGCAATATTTAATATCTGTTCAAGTATTTTGATTCGTTAATAATTATTTATGCCTGATAAGCATGCAAGTGAAAATGCATTGAATTAATATTTGTTGAAGCGAACAACAATGTCTGCCATTCAAGCTAAAATTAAAATTTTATCTAAATGATATTTTATGTTTATTCAATTTACCCCATACACTTGGCAATTCAATTATTCATCATTATTTCCATATACATAAAACCGCGGCTTTTCTTTTCCGCGCAACAAAAATGTACTTAACAAAATTTTTAAAACAATTTCACTCGCAATTCGTAAATACCTGAAAAAATTTTCCACATCCAACTCGATAACGCAAAAGTCCACCGATTCAGGTATAATCTCTCAATATCCTCGCGCACACAAACACCCGCGAAAAAAAATCGTTAAACCCCGAAGCATTTCCAATCTGGCCGAGAAAAATAAAGGATCCGCGCGCACGCAAACGTCCGTTCAATCAGCGCCGTCATTGACAATCCCGCTCGCTTTCCTTATCGGCGTCGATGGCCGGCGCGCAACCGCTCATTAACGGGCGTCCGCGCGACCACCGCGCCGGCAGCGTCGGCGCCCGTGATGTGCGCGCCCGGCGTTTTTTCTTAATGCGGAAATCACGCGCGCCGCCACCGTCGTCATTACATCGGCTTGTAATCGCGGCGCGGCTGGCGCGCTCGCCAGCGAGAGACGCGCTCTTCCGTCGGCGTGCGCGCGCGCGCTCTCGCGCCGACGTGAAATTAACCGGGCAACTATCCATTATATCCGCAAATTGATTTCTTAGCATCGCGGAGCCCGCCGCCGCTCACGCGCGCCGCCTCCTTCCTCTCTTTTTACGGCCACCTTTCGTTGCGCCTCTTCGCCTTTTTTCCCGCGTCCGATGCCCCTTTTTTCGCTTTTATTTCTTTTGCTCCGAGAGGGAAAGAGGGAGAGAGCGAGAGGGAGAGAGACGGCGAGGGGTTGGAAGGGGGCTACTGCGGCGTTCGCACGCGGCAGATTAATCATTTTTATCAGCGGCGGCAATTTGTATGCGGGACGCGCGATCGCGCGAACAGATTCTGCGGGGAATCGATTGAGAGAGGATTTGAAATATTTTGTGTGAGTAAGTGCCTATACACGTATATGTGAGTGTAAATGAGTGTGTACGCGTGTGAGCGTGAAGTATGTGTTGTACGTTTCCGTGCCCATGAGTACGTGTATGTGTGCATGTGTACGTCTATGTGATTTCGAATTTAAGCTTCTAGAAACACTTTTATCTTTGATATTAATTGTTCTCATTATTTTAATTGTTCCTACATAAGAGATTGGAAGCTATTTAAATATGGAATAAGTGTAAATTAACTTATACGAAATAAATATCTTTCATTTTCTTTATGCTTAATATGAGTAGACTTAGAGGAAAGATCAATATGCATTAAACATGAATGGTCCGAAAAGGATAAATCATTCTTCTTTAACTTTTAATTATTCGAGCTGCGTTTATTTGTGTTTCAAGCTCAAATCTAATCACCCGAGCAAAAGATAGAGATTTCACAATTTCCCTATAACAATTAGCTCGAATCAATACTCCTAAATCGAATACGCGATAGTTAAATTTTTGCAGGAAACCAAATAATTCCCTCGGACTGAGCAATATGAAAAAGTCACGATTCCCATCCGAAACGCGCCGCAAAACGCCAACTCATTAGGCAATCCAATCAGTCAGATTTCAATTAACCCCCGAAGCGCAGTTCTTCTCCGAGCGGCGAATAGCGACGGCACTCCCGCGGCTCGCCTGTAATTTCCATTCGGCGCGGGAGGGCACTTTTGACCAATCGGTGCGCGCGCGCGGCTAATCTAATAATTGGCCGGCGGGTCGCGCTCGCCGGCGAAAATGACAGCCGATATCCGGCGGTAATGCGCCGGCCCGCAAGTGTTGTTATCGGCCCGTTTGCTTTAAATACGAATTGATTCGAATTAGAGATGCTTATCCGGGCGCGGGCGCGCGCCGATTCCCCCGGCGGTATCTCGCGGCCGCAGCGAGTTCGTTGCTTCTTGCCATCCTCCGCAAGCGCAATTTCACCGGCGCCCTACTCCCACGCCTAATCAGTACACCGGTCAGTATATGCGGATATTTGCGGCTTCCGTGCTGCATTGCTGATTTTAAAAATTCCACGATGTTTTAACTTGAGCTTAATATTATGTATTAATTAGATTGTAGGTATTAGATTTTTAGGAATGTATTTATCTATAAGGTCAAAAATTAAATAAGGTACGAATATTTATCACCCAACAAAGTTGCCATAGAAGTCAGTAGAGTTTATCGAAAAGTTATCGCAGCTATAATATGTATAACACAGTTAATTGCACAATTTTCTTAATCTACCTTCTGAAGATAATCATATGAGCATAATTAGATTCATAAAATCACATAATATCACGTAGTGATAAGTAAGCAGCGTTTGTACTTATGCTTATACTAAGCTTATAAGACTTATTGTCATATTCTGAAAAAATATATGAAGAAAAATTTCTCATAGTAAAAATGCATCCTGATTAATCGAATTACTTTTGAATAAAATTATAATATGTTGTTTAAATTGACATTCCTTTTAAATTTCACTTATTTAACTACAGACGACTTTTAATTTCCTGTAATATAACCATACTATCCTTTTTATAAATTTTAAGAATAAATTTTCTAAGATAATTTTTAGAAATAAAATTATGTACTTTCAAAGTCTCCTTAGAAAAACTCTACGAGCGCTTCGTGCTCACTTACGTACCCACTCGTCGAACATTCGAATTCCGGACCCGTTCCCCGGCGGTCCAACTGCGCCCTCGTATACATAGCTTCGCTCGCGGGGAAAGCCCTCGCGCGAAATTGGACGGGCTCCCGAAGAAAAGGAGGGAGGCAAGAGGACTCCGGTCTTAGTTGGCGCGTTTATAAATTCGCCCCGACCTGGCACGAGCTCGCCTTAAAACCCGAGACAAGATAAGGCGACGCGAAGATGTAAAAATTGGCAAGTGCACGGCCGGTGTACGTGGAAGTTTCTCGCGAGTCGCGCACACCCTCCTGCAAAATGTTAATTGAATTGGACGGAATCCAGTGCCGCTTTAGCCTTTTTTATTCGACGCGGGCCGCGCGCGCGTTAGTCAGGATCAAGTGGCAATTGTTTGCGGATTGCGCCGTTACTCCGAGCGCCCTTTTTATTTGGATACGCTGGAAATGCGTAGAATATCTCGGTACTAAGAAATAGAGTTAAAACTCTACCAGTTTATTTTCTATCAGCGGATAAAACCGAAATTTCGATGCTGCTCGAGAACCGTACTCTCGATTCCTTTTTATCTAACGCGGCAGTTTTTTAGTTCGCTACTATCGGATTACAGCAGGTTCCAACGAAAAAAAAATGTACACGCAGCCTCATAATCTTATCGGGCCGCTCATAAACCCAGATTTACTTTACCGCGCGAGCAAAGGAAAAAATCCGTCCGCGCAGGTTCCCATAAAGTTCGTTAAACTTGCATCAATTGAATTTTCACACTTGCCTCATTGGTGAGAACGAAAGAAGGAGGAAAATAAAAAGAGAGGTCCGAGGCGATCGGAGCGTTTTATTGCTCGCGTCGGGCTCGCGTAACGATGCAAATGACCGCGGGAGCGCTTCGCGCGCCCGTCAAGCCGTAAAATCGCGCTCCTTTAAAAGCGGCTCGCTCGCGCGTTGTCGCGCGCTAAACGGCGCGCGCGATAATAAACACGTGAGCGTCGCCGTGGCGATCGAATAAAGCCCCGGCTTTTACGAGGCCGGCCGCCGCGACGGCTCGTTAATTTTCGCGGGAGGCGATTTCTTACGATTGTCGAAATCCGAGATATATTGTGCGGCGAGCGAGAGGCCGAGGCGCGGGGCTAATGAGGCCACCGGCCGACTAGGCCGACTCGCGCGGTATTAGCTTGTAAACGCGCGTGAGAATTGCTTAAAAATGCGATGGGAGCAAGTGATTTTCGCGGGTCTTAAAACACTGACGTTTTTACTTGATTGCGTGTTCGTAAATTCAAGCGAACAAGTGTAGGGTTATTGAATGCTGTTAAATTAACTTTTATTACCATCAACGTTTATTGATACAACTACATTATTTTTAAAATTAAATTTATTTATTCTTTTACACTTGGCATGACGAAATCAATAACAAGTATGAGATTAAACAGATGCATTTTCTAATCAAGAAAATCATTCACTGTATAAAAAACTAATGTAATACAAACTTTCATTCAAAATAAAATGCAAACTAAATAACCATCATCATAAAGATGATCACCGATTCATCAATCTCAACTCCACTTGACGTTAAACAACCCACCGCATCACTGAAAACACTCGAAATCCCAACCCGCGTGTGTCCATCGACCTCTCGTCTATGATATATATTGTACCTTCGACGAAGCGCCGTCAATTTTTCACGGGCGGTGCGGGCCATTGTGCTCGCTCGCTGGCCACGTAAACTCCGACCTCCCCTTTTCCCGTGCGCGTCACTATACACACCGGATCATCTGGCCCGTGCGATTACTTTTTCTCCCCGGTGGAATCGGCGGAAAACGAGGCCGACACGCCCATCCCCGCGCGCTTCTCTCTCTTTTATACCTGTTGTCGGGACGGCGAGGTGTGACCTCGCCCCCTTCGCGGCGGGCCTAAGGAACACACGGCCGAGCCTAACGCACCGTGAAGTTACCCCGTGAAAGGAGCCAGCTCCTTCCGCCGTGTCTCTTCGAGGAGACGTTCTTACTTTCGGGAAAATTTATCTTCTCGGAATCGGGAAAAGCGACGACACGACGTTCAGCGGCCAATTATCGCGGAGAAAATGCACGAGGCATTGTCGTCTCACTTTTAGAGGAAGGACGCAGTCTTTAGAAAACGACCGTGTTACTGAAATGTCCTTAGATTGCTGAGATTCGAACTTTTATATTGGGATAAGTAGAGGACATTTTTTCGCGTACAATAACAATTCATTTTTTCAATGAATTGCAGATGAAAAAAGTTTTTTTAAATTTTTATGTCTTTGTGAAATTAAGAAAAGTTACCGCAGTAATTGATTACGAGAGATGACGCCAGAAAATTATGAGTAAGCGATCCCCCTATCTACTGCTCATTCACTCCACTGTCCTATATAGCTGACGAGCAAGGTAGTCGCTCGCGCCGTCGCGACTCCTATCCGAAAGCCATTTTTTAACCCGTCGTATAGCTTTCGTTAGTTCCGTTGCTCGATAAATTCATCGGGGCGCACAAAGCGACTGTCAAAATATTGAACGCTCATCGCGGGCATCGTTAACCTCCTTGCCTCCTCATTTTTCCACGTCGCCGGCACAATGCCATTCCGACAAATTCAGCCTGCCGCCGAGCGGTGGCCGCGCAGCCCGCGCGAAACCGCGACCCCCATACATCACGCGCGCCTCCCCTCGCGCGGGTAAGAGATCACGCCCGGACGCGTCCTTCGACGACGGCCCCGGCTCCGCTCCGTGGAACTCGAGGAGAGGCAGAAAAAAAAAGAGAGAGCGAGAGAGGAGGGCGCGTGACGAATCGACGGGGTGGTTTTTGTCGGACGGACGGACGTTTCCGTCGCCCCGCAGCGGGCGTCCGGCTCGTCGAGTGCGCGCCTCTTAAGGCGCTGCGCTCGCGTGCCGGCGGGAATTGCGGAATTCGCGCGCTTTCGCCGGGATTGCGAGAGGCCGCGGCGGCATAATTGGCCTCCGCCGAGCGGAAGAGTTGGAGCGTCCCGTAAGCTTTCGCTCCGGGGCACCGTGTGTTTTCTCGGATCATTAACTGACTTTTCGCGCTGGGGGTCCGAGAGCGCTGCGCGCGCGCGGGAAAGTCCGCGCGCTGTTTGTACCCGGCGATCTTAATGGCGACATTAGAGCGCCGGTAAAATCGGAGAGCTATCCGGCCGCGGGAATAGAAACTTCGGATGCGCAATAAATTTTTACGATTTTTTCGGCATTTTAAGAGACCTTTAATTTTTTTTTACCCCGCGCGCCTCTCGACGTTCGCAGTTGGTTTTTTTTATACATTGTAAACTGAAATTTAAAGTCACGTTTTTTCGGCCACAATAGGCGAGCCGCCGCGTTTCAGCTTCCCAGTAAACATTTTTTTGTCCGGCAAAACAAAAAGAGAAAGAAGGGGATGGAGTCGTGTAAAAAGACCACTTCGCGTCTCTAAAAAATTTTCCACGCCAATAAAGCGGAGAGAAAGAGGAGATACCACCACTGTGTACACGGAAAACGGTCGAACCGGAAAAAGGGTTAGTCGGAGTATCCCCCCGGAAAAAAGGGGGGCGAGGTCGAGGAACAAAAAGGCAGGGCGAAATAAAATTCGTTCCACTTTTCCGGGGCCCGAAGTCGGTCTGTCGGGTACGCAGGTACGCGCGCCACCGCGGGGGTGTGGACTGGGTCACTGGAGGCAGAGGAGGCGCGCGTAAATAAAGCGGGGATAAAAAGCCGGGGCGAAAATATTTGTGCCACAGGACCGAGGACGAGTCCCCGACTCGGAGGTCGCACGCGCGCGCGGGGGTGGCGTCCCATTGACGGGCCCGCTGAAAGTTCGGGCCATAAATTTCGGCCCCGGGGGCCATTGTCCGGCGCTCAAGAGGAAACCCGCAACGCTTTTGTAAGCGACACGCCCCGCGCGGCGCTGTAAATAATCGAGCGACGAAAAAAGCGACTGTTCGAGCCAAGGGGGTGGGAGGTGTTCGATACTCCCACTTTCGGCGGAGATTCGTTCCCTCGCGCCGAGGTGCGTGCGAGTGCCGAGGGAGATTCGACGGTGGCAGCGTGATTTTCGACGGGCTTTGTCGAGAGGGCCGAGTCAGCTCGTGACGAGCGTCGATAATCTCCGCTTGGATTGAACGGCGGTAGCCGTGAGAGCACAGCCTTAGAGCCATCCTCCTGAGAGTTTGCGTGAAATTTCTTATTCACTTTGTTTCGAAAGTTTCTTGTAATACATTTTTAATAAAGAGCATGTATAACTTGTATTTTACGTAGAATATCATGGAATTTACAACATTTTCACGTACATTTTTTTAATAAAGTAATAAAATAAATTTGTATAAAAAAACTAATTAATAATTGGTGACATTAAAAATCATGTAATTTATACAATGTCATCTTTTTAAGAGAAAAAGAACGAATATACGGTAGGACTTTTTATTTAATATTTTAAAATGATGTGTTATGATATATATTTATTGTGAAACTCTTGACACATGTAATACACTTCTCGCCTCGTACGGTAAATAAAAAAATATTTTGCATTAATCTTGAATATCGTTAAAGCAAATTAACGTTTTTTTAATTTGAAAGTCGTATAAAAGGAGTCGCATTATCGTATACATTTTTTAAATGCGCTCTTAAGTAACTATTTCAACTCAACGCACGTTGAAAAAAGAATTGAATCCCCGACGTCGAATTAATCCGCGAGCCGATAAAATAAATTGTAAAATGAGTCATCAAAAAAGTGACCACGCGGCCCGTAAACCCGGAGATTCGGTCGGATATAAATTCAATAAGAGCCCTCATGAGAAATCGAAAAAGCTCTCGCCCGGCTAAGGAATGAGCATCCTCATAAATAACGCTTTATTTTCTCAAAACTCTTCCCATACTTTTAATTCGTTTTACACCTCCCCCCGATCTCGCGCGCCGTATCGTATATCCCGGGTAAATATTTGAGGACACGTCGAAGCCTTCTTATTTTTCCCGAAAAGACAAATATAAACTCATAGATCATCCTCGAGGTTCAAAAAAGAAAAGATCCTCCTCCCGTACCGCAGGACCGATTTTCACCTCGCCTCTCACCTGTAGGGGCTACCTGCTTTCACAGATGCACTGCCGAGATATACCGCGCGCGCTTTTTTTTCCGTCCCCCCGGGGCATTTTTCTGAGATACGTCGGGGAAAAAAAGAGGAGGAGAGAGGCGAGGAGGACACGGTGCCGAGGATCGCGCGCGAGAAGCCACGCGCTCAACCTGTTGAGTTTAAATCCCATAAGCAGCCATAAATCTGTCTATCATGCGTTAATCGCATTATTCCCGCGCGCGCGCAGGTACACCTCCACGGCGATGCGTGATGGTGTCGCGGACCTTCCCCCGGGAACCGCCGGTTCCGCGGGAAAAGGCACGATCGGCTCAGGGTACACCGTGCGACCGGGTTCGCGGACCACCTTGGACTATTCTTTCATCGACACATGGGAGTTCATTTTCATCTTGATGGAAATGACGATGATTTCTTCAGATGACTTTAGTGGGAATGTAAAAAATTTTATCGAAGAATTTTTATATGCTGACTTGAGATTTATTTTCTAAAAACATGAATATATATAGCAAACAATACTATCAGAACGGGAATGAAGTGATTTGAAAATGAAAGTATTTGTTTAATTACGAAATGTTTCAGTTTCTAAAATTAAACGATAAAAATCGAACGCAAAATTACTGCATTTCTAGAATCCTCGTAAAAGGAGTGACAGACTTACAATTCAATTCACTGTCATCTCCATAAAAAGCAAAAGGAAAAGACCATTTTAAGAGAAACTAGAAAATTAAGCGAAAAAAAGAAGAGGCCGAAGGTGGCGTATCGCGAGTAATCAAGTCAAATCGAGCGGATAATCGAGGCTCAAGCTGCGCCGTGGCGGAAAGCGCGTTCGTATTTATTTTACGATCGTCGGGGCAATTTCGCATCGGCAGGTGCCGAAAACGATCCAGCTGACGAGCGCCGCCGGGACGACCTCGCGCGGGAGTCCCGCGCGAAAAGAGGGGGAAGGTGGCCGGCCGATACAATTATTACGAGCGCGGCAATATAATAAGTCGATTCGAGACGGTGCGGTCGCCGCGCCGGCGCGGTATTACGCTCGCGGAGTAAAAATCGCCGAAACGCCCGGGGTATTATAACCCTCAATTATCCCGTAATTAGTATCTGGCCGGTAATTGATTTCGATCGATCGGCAGCACGCGAAAGTCCCTTCCTCATTGCGCGCTTCTTTTGCCGCGAGTGAGAGAAGATGTACGTGCGCGCCGGAATAAAAAGGAGCGACGCGATGAATGCGCGCAGGAGGCGAGAGAGCGTTGCCGGGGAATCGGCTGAAAAATTTAATTTGAATCCCGCGCGGACGCTCGAGGTTTTTTTCAAATTGTAAATTAATTAATTTCGCGCCTTTTTGCTCGCTGCCGGCGCGACCGGGTTAATAATTTTAATTGCCGGCAATATATCTGCCTCTTGACATATTGCTTCGGTGGCTTGTACCTTTTTTTTCTGGCCTTGAGAAATTTACTGTTTTAAGAACAATAAAAAGCTTTTGGCATTTGTTCATTGATTTTATTTGGCGTTGATTTTTATAATTGCTTTTTAATTGAAAAGGTAGCGCTGTGATTTCGCAAGTCGATAAGGTGACGTAAGTGATGCTTAAAAACTTCAAATTTACAATAAAAAAGGTATGAAAATCTGATTATAAAATAGATCATTTGCAGTGAGTAGTATTTCAAGATGTAAAAATCATTATATTTTACAATTTTTAGTAGTTATGTTTGGAAAAATTTATTATACGATTATAAAATTATAAATTGTTTACAAATTGATTTCAGTTAAGAATTGCCATAAACAACTGGAAAAATTTTGCGCTAATGAAAGACAAGCAACATCAAATCTCAATACCGCGCTACTATTCTTATCGAAATAGTTCTCGCAACTTATTGTTTTAAACAAAAGCAAGCACACTTTCTAAAAAAAGTAACGCTTTCCACTATACAAGAACGAAAAGAAATGACGATAGCACTAAGTAGCGCTTACAGACTGTCCTGATAAGGCCTCTCGCGAGTTTCTCGAAAAAAGGACGAAGCCGGCCGAGAAGCTGGAGAGTAAGATCCCCGGTCGTTTGCTCTCGCACGCACACGAGTCACCCGGCAGCCGGCTCGCCGCGAGCCACCCACGGCGCGGCTGCAGCCTCGGCGTCCTCTCCCCGGCGGCGGCTCCGCGGCCGCGCGCGACGTCCCGTTTCGTTTTGCTTCGTTTCGCTCCTTTTCCCTTCCACGGAGGCGCGCGCTTGCGGGGGCCTTTTCGCGACTCGCTCTCCGCGCCTCCCGCCCCCTTTTTGCGCGCGCGAGCTGCCGCGCTATGCCCTCCCCTCCCGACCGCGCGCGCATTACCACTTTATTCTTCCCTCTCGCCTCCTATAGCGGCCCTGCAGCGCCGTCGCTACTTACTGATATTTATTGCGCCTAGAAATGTGTACGGCCCCTCATAAATCTCCGCATTCACACGGAGCTTCTAATTTACATATTCCGCTGGCGCTCCCTCTCTCGCTCCCTCTCGAGCGCTCGCTCCTTCGCGACGACTTTTCGACTTTTTGTTTTCGTTTTTTTTCATTTTCTTTTCTTTTTTTTCGAGAGGGAGGGGGGGAGAAGCCCGAGGACTCGCTTGCGGTGGCCCCGGGGCTCGTGCGTGCGGGACGGAGGAGTAGCTCTTAAAGAGGTGAGAAAGAAATGTTTGGAATTATCCGTCCGCCGCTTTCATCCCGCGCGGGCCGCTGGAATTTCCAATTTATCTAGCGGGACGTCGTATTTCAGGCATCGATATTTTAGGCTCCTATCATCGGGGCGTCTGCGGCGCGCGAACCGCGCCGCCCTAATCTCCGTCCGATTTGACGTTTTCAATTTTCTCGAGGAGTGTACAGCCGACGTCGGGACTCACTCGCGCGCCCGTAAATTTATGAATAATACATAAATAACCGAAAAATTGCGGCCGATTAAAGGGCGATTATAGCCGTCAAGGGAGGAAATCACTCGGAAGAGCCGACGGACTCGGGCGTCGTAATATATACATCGAAAAATAATTAACGCGACGAGCGCGAGGCCGCGTAATTGCTCTCACCTCGGCGCGCGAAGGGAAGGCGAGGAGGCGGCGAAACGAGTCGCGCTACACTCCTTGGTGGGTCTCACGGGGATTCGGAAAAGGCGACCGCCTTTTAAAGGGCTCTCGAGGTTTTTCGCTACCGCCGTTCGTCACTCCCGGTGTATATACATATTCATCCATTTGTCCGGAATATCCTTGTAATAATAATCCCCGGCACGGATCCCTTTACATATTCATTCGCCTGGTCGCGAGCGGCTGCGTGTAGGTATATCTTCTACGCGTGTGTCGTCCCCGCGAGAAGATGCCGGGCACCGAAATGGGCGTCGCGGGCGTGCATAATTTGATTATGGCGCGCGGTGGCCTTCTGCCTTCATATTTATGACCCTCCGCAGGTGCTAATTTTTATTGCTTCCTCGCGGAGAAAGTTTCGCTGTTCGATGGATTAAAAAAGAAAGAGAGATGTGCGAGCACGCGTGTTTTTCGACTTCCCTTCGCGCTCGTTTTTTTTTCAAACGAGTTATTCTAAGGTGAATGTATAAATTACGGCTGGGGCTCGAAAAAATAAAGATTGTGCGGTTAACGAGGATGATATAGTAAGGTGACCACCTACGATGGGTAGCAAAGCACGATTTTTAACATTTTATTCAGTGTGTCTAACTTTATGGTGAGATGAAGCTCTTTTATTCTTTTGTTGATGCACATAATATAGCCTTCAATGGATTCGCTTACACTACGTTTTGGAGCTTACATTATGATTCCCATATCTGAAAATAAATAATTACGTGTTTTTGTGAACTAAATTAAATTTTCATGTTTCAAATGATGTCTTATATTTTATGATTTTTCTTTGATTATTTCAATTATTGAGAAATGTGTTCTAGATAATTGTGAAGACAAAGGAATCACCGAGAAAACCTCATTTTTTTTCTTAACTACTAAATATTTATGCCGATGTTCGATGAATGCGACAATTATCCAGAGATGTCTATAGGTTTAGGTAGAAAAATCATGTATAAATGATAAATGTATCATGACGCGGAATATCCGATATCTATATGATTCATCCATCAATTTCTATTGTAGATATAAGTCAATTTTTTAAATACAGAATAATGTAGAATAATATTGCATCAAGTATTTAAAAGCAAAAAAAAACGAAAGCAAAAAGCGTTTACAAAACAAATATTATCAAGGTTCTCCGAATAATTGCACGAGAAGCCTATATAGCAACGTACAGAAAAATCATTTATAATACAAGCATTCACGCATGTACGCACATCTATAGCAAATCAAATCATTCCCGTTCGACACTCCAAGGGCAACCATAGTCTTGTATTTGTTTGTGCGTTTTTCATTTTCGCTTCATTCGAGCGGTGGATGGCAGACAGCTCAGTTGTAACTCCGGGCGCGATCCGCTTGTGATATGGCCATCATGAGTGTCTACAGTAGCGTGTACTGGAAAATGCCTGTTCTGGCTCAAAAGTTCATGGGTTGCTGGCCGTACGATAACGACAAATACGCCAAATGCATGCGCGTTATAGTGTACATTGCATTATATGTGATGATAGTCCCTATAGTGAGTGAAGTTTCCAGATAAGTGAAATAAAGTTTACTTGATTTTACGCGTATTCTTAACGTGCATGATTTAGGGTATCAGACTTTTTGAAGAAGTCGGCGTGAATGCTGAAATCGTGATAGAGAATTTGGTTGGCGAGATGTACTTAAATGCTGGCGTCATCAAGTTTTCAATGACACTCGCTTTTAAAAGTCAGGTAAATAAAATTGAGGAATGACGTTACTGCTTGCACTATAATTAGTACGCTCTGTTTCAAAATTTTTGTAGCACAAGCGCATTTTCGATTTAATAGCTAGAGATTGGAAAATGACGACAGACGAAGAAGAACGAAATATAATGGAATATCACGCCAGCATAGGACGAACGATATCTTTGTCCTACGCAAGTAATATGACATTTACTTATTCCAAATGCAGATTGTTGTTACACCTTTCAATAAAATTAATGAAAGTTACAAAATTGATAAAAAATTGCACTTATATTATTATATTTTTCAGTGTATAAATTAAATGTTAAACTGTGAGATTATTTACTGTAATTCGAATAAAAAAGTTTGCTGTTGCAGTACTGCTGGTGTATTTCTCAGTTTCCCCGTATTTTGGCCTATAGCTGATGTAATCTTGCAAAAGGGTAATGAGTCGCACCCACTTGTACTTCCTTACTTTGCAGAATATTACGTAGACCAATCACAGTACTTTATTCCATTGATCTCTCAAGCTCTTGTAGCGGGTTTTCTGTCAATGGTAGTTTTCATTTCGTACGACATGGTTTTTGCCATGTGCGTGCAGCACGTTTGCAGCCTCTTTGATATTTTAAAGCAAGTATAAATTTTATTCCTTATTGTTAGCTCAAAGTTTCTACCGACTGCCATATTTTGAAATTTACCTTTGATTGTTCGTGCAGCATTCGTTTAAAGCGAGCAACCGCTGTTATCCTCGCAAAAGATGAATTATCCATGGACGCAAAATACGCTGATGCTCAAGTGTACGAGCTTATAAAGAAATCTATTGATTTACATCAAATCGTTATTGAGTAATTATATGCATAAAAAAGAAATGTGTCATTATTTTATATTTTTAATTTAATAATTTTTTAATTTATTAAGAAACGTAAATCTTCTCGAGGATACTTACAACTTAAATTGGTTTTTCATACTTCTTTTAAATACAACAGCTATTGGAGGAGGATTGCTGATTGTAAATTATAATATGATTAATTAAACAAACTAAATATAACAGGATATATTTATTTCCACGAGATTTTTAACAGGTACTCATGAAACTTGATTCACCAACAGATTTGGTCAGATATGGCATGTTCTTTACAACAATATTCATTCATAAGTACTTCATTTTCTTACCTGGTCAAAAAATTATTGACTACAGTTTAAATATATTTGAATACTGGTATGTACTTTTACATTTCTTTTAAAATAATGTGCAGAGATAAATATAAATTTTTTTAAGCAACCGTTTGTATTAGTTATGCCAGTCAGTGGTACGATTTTTCACCAAAGTCTAAAAATCTCTTGAGGATAATGATGCTCAGAAGTATACGTCCACTCGGTTTAACTGGAGGAAAGATGTTCCTGCTGTGCATGGAAACGTATGGCAGTGTAAGAATAACAGTCACCATTTAAATATTATCGATAGTTTATTTATCGTATTAAGTAAAAAGAATTTATGTTTCAGATGCTGAAAGCTGGAATGTCATATTTCACCATGTTTGCAAATACTCAGTAATTATTACGTGATACCTTAGAATATTCCAATAATTTAAATCGTGAATTGTAATAGACCATTATTTTGATAGAAACTCTTTATTACGCGTATAGCATTTTTAAAAGAATAAAAAATCTATTCTTCATAATGTTCGCGTCTCTTAATTCCCCGATTCCATGAAAAATATTAAAATTGCACACTTCCTATACAAGCATCACAATTACCCTCAACATTGACCTCCCCGGATAGAAAATTAATCCACTAAAAACGAAATTCCCCGGGGCTAATCGATCCTAGATTAATCCAAATAAAAAAAAATGCAAAGAGAGCAAGATCATAATCGCCTCCGATCATTGGCGAGGAAGAACCACCAACTTCCTCAAGGGGGAGGGGGGCCTACCGTGCAATGAAAAAGCCGCGGCAATCTCTCGAGCGTCGGCTCGTGTAAGCTGCCGAAATAATTGAGCGACGCGACGTTGTATCCCTTAATCTCGCCGGTGTATCGAGAGCGTGAGAAATCGTTCGGGAATCTATCAACGTCCGGAGGCTTCCTCGCGCCGTTGGCCGACGCGTGGTGCACCGGCACCGACACCAAACCGCGAAGAGCGAGACGGAGCGAGGGGGAGAACGAGAGCGGACCGTGCGCGCGCGTATACGTATACGTGAGGCCAGCGATTGTTACACGGGGCGAGCCGCGTCGACCGGCCATTTTTCAGCGAAACGCTCGCGCGAAACGAGGCGTGAGAAATCGTTAGTTTCGGCGCGGCGACTGCAAGGTTTTAACCTCGCCTCGGCGGACCGCGCCGATGACGCAAGGGTAAGGGCAACCTTGGCTGTTTCGCTCTTATCGACTTTGCGAATCTTCCTTCAATGAATTTGGAGCAATTTCGTTGTTGAGGATAATTTTATTGTTCAACTTGATATGAAGCCTCGATCGTACATTTTTCAAGCTCTATAGAATGCGTGTGTAGTTGCAGTTGTGTTTCTCAAAGTACAAAGTAAAAGCTTTCAATTCTAAATTGCACCGAGCAGAGATTGCCTCGCTTTTTTTCTAAAAGCAAATCGGCTAGAGCAGCAACGCGGACTTACATCGAAACCCAGCAGATGCACTTGTACACTCGAAAACTGCTCATTAATAAAATTGCAAATTATCCAACGCTCGCCCCCGTAGGAACAATGCAGCAATAATCCCTTCGGAAGCTTTCCGGAAGATCCTCGTTGAACGCCGCGAGCTCGTTCCCGCCCGACACATCCCATCTCTCCGCGCTCGTGCAAAAATGAAGCGAGGGGGCGACTCGACGCGGCGCTTTGATCTACGGCGGCTCGATTCGATTCCCGAAGCCCTCTCCCCCGGTCGCGCGTCGGCGTCTGTACGCACGCTGGCAGCTCGCCGCGCGACGAGAGGCGCTCGTCGAGGGAGAAGAAAGGAGGCCGACTCACTCGGGGCGCGTGTGCGATGCCGCGGCGGCGATGGGTGGAGCGAGGTGAGAGAAACGGAGAGGCGGCTTCCGAGCTTGTAATTATGTTGATACGAATGATCTGCGGCGAGCCGCAGAGGAGCGAGCGCCTCCAGCGGTGCTCACCGCCTGCCGGCTCGACGCTCGCTCCTCTCTCTCCTTCTCTCGCTCTTACTCCGTGCCTCTTCCTCGCTCGCTCGCGTATACGGCCTGGCCGCGCGTGAGATACACCCGTGGCCCTTTCGCGGGCAGCTTTCGCTCCGCAGGCCGCCAGGACCGTGGCGAAACCAGTTTAAGTGGTTAAGTGTAGATGTAATTGATTTCCATTTTACGAGGGGCCGCCGAGAGTAGCGAGATGCACTACCTGTCCCATCACGCCCCCCTTTCAGTCGCTAAAGCGAGGCCGCGCCGGGACGAGCCGTCCCGGCTCCTTCTTCCTCGCTCTTCCTCCAAGCGCGGGCGCAAATTAATGCGCGAGAGCACGACGTCGCGGACGCGATGCGCTGCCCGGAGCTCCAAGTCCGATTCCGAGGCGACGCCTTTGGCCCGCGCGGTTGTCGCGTATCCGTCGTGGGTCGTTGCATTACCGAATCTCGAAGTCTTGGAGATTTATCTTTCGAAAAAAAAAGGAATTGACAAAGCTTAATAGCGCCCGATTGGTTATCGATGATTGCTCGCGTAAAAGCATCCTGCAAAAATTTGCGAGCCATTAAAGTCATTGAATAAATCTAAACGACCGGCAGCGCCGCCCAACTTTTACACCCGAGTCGGAAATTTGTAATTTAATTAGCCGATTAGTCCGGAGAAGGAGCCACCCGAATCGGCCGGGATCAGTCTCCGCTCGGACGCGAATACATCTTTCAGCGACGCATCCCGCGCTCGGCGGACGCGCGTCGACAGACGTCGCGTCGAGAAAATTACCGCGCGCGGATAAAAGAAGCCGAGCGTGAACCCCTGGCCTGCCGAGATTAACGTCGTCCTCGGCTCGTCGGATCTTCTTTGCTCTTCCTTTTTTCTTCGCCGAGTCCGCTCCCGGGGACGCGCGCATAGGAAATCGGCGAGAGGATAAAAATATCACTTTCGCGCGCGAGCTGCGCCGGAATCTGAAATTCCACCTACTGGCTTTGCATAATCGCCGAGAGTCGCGGATAGCGATGACTCGTCGATTTTGATTTCTTTGCTCCTTTCCACGGCAGCGCGACTACGTGTGCCTGATTTTTTTTTAATTAATCATACTGGGTGCGATTAACATAATGCTTCTGGCTTTATCTTTGCATGGTGATTTATAAAGATGTAAAATTAATTTTATCTTTTACTCCGAGCTGATGGAACATTAAAATAACACATATGGAAACATACTATATAAAATAAAATAATAATGATGTATAATGATAGTAGTAATAAATTGAGGATTTCAAAATACGATTGTTTTTAAAGTTTTATTTGCAGACTGCTTTTGATTATTTAATATCCATTTTTAAATTAAAAAATTGCATTTCCTTTCTGAATAAACTATTCAATTTATCAAACCATTTATCAATCACCATCAGCTGAATCCATTTTTAATATTTTTAGGCGATCATCTTAAATAATATTTCTCATGTTTGAAAGCTCAGTCTAGACGTAACTCCAAGACGTGTGAGTTTTGCATCCTCGTCAATTAATACCTAATCTACAATAAAGAATGATTCCTTGTCCTTATCAACCGCTCAGATCCGTCGCTGCGACATCGAAACAACCCGTGGCTTCAGTGGACGTCATCCATTTCGCTCTTTATCTCCACCAGCGACGGCGGTTCAATTTTTCGATTGGCGCAAACGCCGACGGTAGTTTCTGCTGACAAGCTGTGAAATTAATTTATTTCATTTCGGGGGGCCCCTAACAGAATTACACGGCGGTTACGGACCGACCGAGTACCTACTACTCGACTCGCGTGCGCGCGACTTCTGAGTAATTAAGGGGATTTGTCACGGTCCAATTCGTTCTTCCGCTTCGTTTCCTTTTTATTGTTTCGGCTCGATCCTTTTTCGGCGAGCGGATTTAACGATGTCCGCTCGGGAGATGGGAAATCGTTTATTGTTTTGGCGATCGTTAGCCTCCTTTGGATTCCATTGTCGATGCCTCGATCGCGATTGACGCGGTTCTCAGTTACTGCAGCGGCGGGGGAGTAATTTCGCTGTGGTAATGATTTTTTTCGCGAGGAGCTACGGGAATTATTAACAGCGATCCGAATGTACGGGAATTTTTTACACGCGGCGTGGGGATTTATGAAGACGACATGAATTTTGTATAAAGCCATAAGGTACTAAATTTTTCCGACGCGTGTGTAGAGGCTAATAATTTATGGAAAAAATTGCGCTGCGTAAATTGTTGGTACGAGATTATCCAATAGCTCCGTATCTGAAGTAATAATTGATAATCGTATAAAGATCAGAGTGGATGGTCAATAAAATTATGCTGATAACAGAAAAACCTTCTTAACATAATTATTTCATAAAATATTTTCTTGTCATTGGAAGATAGAGGATCGTACTCAGGAATTTGGGAGAAGGAAGTAAAATAAATGAGAATATAAAAAATGCATTTTTTAATCGATGAAAATCCATTTATTTTTCTTTTATACCCTGGCGCTACACGCAGAGTGATACTTAATTTAACTGAATCTACACGACTTCGTAGGACGATATTCTTTAACTTCCGTTTAATTTATATATACAAATCTGACGGCGCCCCTCGCAGGAGGCCCGGAATAATACTATTACGGTATGGTACAGCTATCACAACTCTTCTCTCGATCATTCTCTCTCTAATTCTCGCACTCACACACTGGAATCGCGCGCTAAAGTATACACATCAACGATATAATCCATATGTATAACGGGCGCACCGCGCGCGGGTGGACCCCCGCTCGGCCGCGGTGCTCGAAGTACAATCAGCGTGCGGCTGGGCGGCTCGCGCGTGTACAACGACTGCACGACGACCGATGCCGCGGGGGTACATCCTTGCGCTCCCGCGACTATTTACAAACGATATATCGGAGAGGAGGCGCGCGTAGTCGGCGTAGGCCCGCCGGTGACGCTGCGCGAACGTCTCCCCCTAATACGTCCTTTTACCGAGAGGAGCGAGGCTGCGCGTTTACGCTCTCGAGTGGAAAGCCCGCCCGGCCAGTCATCCACTTGACTACTTTTCGGGCTACCGATGATACCGATGATTCGCACCTTCGGGCTGCTCGAGAGCGCGTGGGCGCTGCCTCTCTGCCTCTCCCCTTCTTTTTTCTACGCTTCGGACGCTTTTTGTTTGCTCTCTTCGATAGAAGGGTAAATATTAGGGATAGACTGCGGACCGGGCTCCGACACTTGCGCCGCGATTCCTCTCTCGACGGGGGCGTCTTTTTCTTTGGCTCCGTGTGGGGTTCGCGTGTGTTTGTGTGTTTTTTGTGGATTCACTGGTGAGGGACACTGGATTCCTCAGAGCGCTCTCTGGGGTTTAGTCGAACAAGTTTTCGCGGTGGATTAAGTATCTGATGTGTTAATTTTATTAAATCAACAAGAGCTCGCATATTTCCGATGAATTTCTCTTGATATTGACGTGTTTCTACAATAGCCTCCTAAATGTCGCAAAATTAACGCAATAAGAACACATGTACACGATAGTAAACGATTAAGTACGATAACGAAACAAGTATGGGTCCGCGCTCGGAGAGCAGCCGTACAATAATATAAGTTTACGATGCTATGGGCCATAGCACCTCGCACAATCTATCAACAGCATCGATCGCTACATCCATACCAAATTAACCGAAGCCATAATTCAGAGGAGTACGCACACCGATAAACAACGAAAGGGAAAAGATTCACGCGGCACCTTAAGTCTACAGATAAGGAGCAATCGATCACAGGACGCCACTCGCGAGTCGTCGAGACGCGGGCTGCTCTCCGAGGGCGCGACGCGCCTCTACACTATATATACACGTCGAACTGGGGGTAAAGAAAAAAGCCTAGAGGAGGTCCGGGCGGCGAGGACGAAGAAGAGCCGGTGTCCGGGGGGCGGTCCGCTAATTGGGGCTGGCGGTTCTCAGCTGGGCTCTGCTCGCCGCGGCGCCGCCGCGTACAGGAGCGCCGCCGAGGGCGGCAGCCACGACTGGGGCGGCGGACCCGAGGGCTGCGGGGCCGCGGCCGACTGGTGGTGGTGCTGCTGCAGGGCCGAGGGCGAGGTCATCGCCAGGTGCTCGTACAGACGCACCGGCGGCACGCCGCAGCGGACCAGTTGCTGCTCCATCAGCTCCATCGGATCGCTGCAACAACGAAACATCATCCTGTTATTCACATGTGTTTTTTTAAGGAAATCAATTTTCGTTGGAAATTTTTATGTGTGAGTGTAATTTGTGGTGAGAGAGTATGGTTATTTGTTTTTTAAAACGGATGTGTTCGTTTTTTTCTTTAATAACATAATTGTAAGTTTTAATGAATAACTTTTAATCATACTATTTAAATGTAGTATGCTTAAAACTGAAATGTATCTTTTTAATGAATTCGCTTTTAATAAATAATTACATTTTTATCGCACTACCCAAAAATTGATAATCAGACTTAATATTTTCACATTACGCGTTTTAATGTGTAACTTGCGTTTCATTAAAAAACTTTCAATCAAAACGCTCGCACGTCGGAGCTGATGTTGGGTTGGAATCACGAAACGATCTCGCGATAGCGTCAATTATTATCACTCGGATCCGCTCAAAGTGCATTTTGCATATAGATGGAATAATTTTTCAATTAATTGCAGCGACGATCGCGTTTTAAGAGCGCGCGCTTGCGCAACGAGCCGCGCGCGTTACACCTGTGCACTCGGGCCGTCGCGTTTCTTTTTTTTTTACGAGCTCGCTCGCGAGGCGCGAACTGTCGTGGAAAACCTCGAGCACGTAAGATAATAGCCCGTAATTACCGGCACTTTATCCCCGATCGGATAAAGTCGCCGTCGTGATCGCTCCGTGCTTCGATCACGATTCTCCGCTCTTTCGCGCCGATTCGCAGGAGAGTTGCCGCTCCTCCGCGAGGTAACATTCGTCAATTACTTTGGAAAAAAAAGAAAAAAAAACAACGGCAGAACGAAAAAAATAAGTCGAAGGAGCGCTCGCGCACCCGCAATTTCTCGATCAATACGCTGCGCGGCTGCAGCGGCGTTGCGAAAAAAAAAAGCGCAAGAGCTCCGCGCGCTCGCTTCGGTGAGCTGTGCGTGAGGTGCGCGGCGAGAGAGGAGAGAGAGAAAGGAATACAATGGATCCGGTGTGCCTGGGTTCTCGGTTACCGGGCTCGCCGCGTAACTCGATATCCCCGCTCTTTCGGCATAATGCGCGACGCCCCGGCACAATGCTCGCGCTTTTTTCGCCCTCGGATCCGCCCGGCGTGTGGCCCGACTGCGATCGCCACGGAATTTCTGCATTGACGAGAGTCAAGTTCTATACCGGAGGAATTTAGAATCGACGCCTGGCTTATTGTACTTTCCTCGACTTTTTTTCACCCGATGCTCCGGGCACGTTTTAACGTATTCTCCAATTTCGTCCTTGTCGAGTACTAGAGTAAGATTTTTTTCCGACTTAATTGGTACTCCGCGGTTATTTGTAATTTTCTTAAGTGACAAGATAAACACCGGGACGGTGAACTATTAATATTTTTTTTCGATAGATTTACATATATTTTAATTAGGAGTATTAGTTTTAGTTTCTTTTTTTATCGGGCATTCATTTATCTTTTACTCAGCGGTCGTGGAATTTGAATGAAAAAAAAATCTGGCATTTATTTGATTTCTAAATATTTTCAGTAAAGAGCCCGTTCTTTGAGTACGAGCGTATCTAACTGGAATTAAAATGATTGATGTGCCTTTTACGGGATTACGTAAACTTCACATTAATCATTTTTTACGATGTACCTCATCGAACTTTCTTTTTTAACTGTACCAAACGTAACCGACACCTTTAGAATCTTAAATGCGCTACATTATTCAACAGTCAATTAACGAATTTCAGCTGACACTTTATTTCTGCCAGCACGGCTATGCCAAAATTTTTATTGATACTCATTAAGTTACCATCAAGCAATAAGAACCGTTATTTTCATGAATTTCGTATCTGATTTGTTATCAATTGTCAGCATTCAATTCCTAGAACTTTATCCAAAAGTCTAATTCAACGTTTTTTCACGTACACCTTGAATGGCAAAGTAAGATAAAAAAAGCGTTAAAAAAAATTTATACAGAAGACGATAAAAGTAAAATCCGTGGCATCGCACCCACACACCTGGGAGAGCCACTCGAGAGCCGACAGAGACGAGACGCGATCGGATTATCTCAGCTGAAAGGGGGAAAGGGGGCTAAAGGGGGGGACTAATCGACGGCGGACCACACGCGCGGGCCCCGCGACGAAAGCCAGCGCCGCTCCGGGGAAACTCGCGCGCGTGCTCAGCGTCAGCGTCCCCTCGAGTACCTCGCCGGCAGGTCCGAGTGCCCTTTCGCGGAAAGTCCTCGCGGAACGGGGCCAATTGACCGCAGCCGTGCGGACTCGGGCTAAGCGGCGAATTATGCAAAAGCCGAGGGAGAGCAGCGGTGCCCGTCGGAAGCCGGAGTTTTTCGCCGCGCGACGCGCACGCAAATCGAGGCGCGCCGCGCGTGACACGGAGAGGCCGCCGCCGCGGGTAATTGGCCCGTTCGCGCGGGGCATTATCGCTTTTGCGCCGCGTTTATACCGCTAACCGAGCGGCGCGCCCGCCCCCCCTTCGGCCCTCCTCGCCGCCTGCTTTTTTCTCCTGCCTCGGCGCGATAATGCTCGCGCGGCGTGTAGCCTCGAGGCCGACGTCGGCTCGCCTTCTTTTTCCTTTTCTTTTTTTTCCTTTTGCTCTTTTCGGCGAGCGAGGTTCTTGCGCCGCTGCTTCGGCGATCGGCGCGATGAGAGGCGCAGCGGTGATTTTCGCGATGCGATGAGACGAGCGATCGGCAGCTTGATGTTTTAATAAGACGGCTGCGAGTGTTGCTGCATTTTTTCATGGTCTTATGACAATCTTTTTAAGCGGTACGGATTTTTTCTTAAATTTTTTTCTTCAAAGTTAGAACCAAGTATGATTTAGTACTTCAAATATAATTTTAAAACTATCAACACAATTACAGCTACATTTATCACCTGCTCATTTCAAGAAGCATCCATTAAGAAAATTAAAAATTCAAAGTCGACTTTCTCTCTTTCTTTCAATGTTACAGAAATAAAAGAAGCAAATTAGCGTTGAGTACGAAATTTCCTTCGACCTCTTTACACGCATCCTCGCCAAAGTGCATGCAGCGAACAGAGAGAAAAGGATGGAACGGGAGAAAGCGGCGGCGCAAAAATTGCTTCATCGTGACGCGAACGAAAATTTCGGAATTAAATTATACGCGTGCGCCCGCGCTGACCCCTGCGCCCAACTCATCACCATCATCGCCGACGCAATATTGCACCTGTGCGCCGGAAATGACGGGGCGAAGGCTCGCCCTATTCGCGATGCGCGCTCGCGCTCGCCCAGATAAGCTGAAATTTTGTATATGAATGAGCGATAATAACGATGGAGAAAGGGCCGCATTATCGAAGGGGAAAGTGGCGTATTGTAAAGGAAGAGAAAAAAAAACGAAGAAGAAGGAGGAGGAATCGAGCGTATGTGCGCACGTTGCGCAAGAGCCTCGCTCAACATCGAGCTCCGGTTATTACGCTCTCGAATGATAATGCACGCCGTATTACAATGAGGCCTTTTTGCTCCTAACCCGCTGATGATCGTTACGCACGGCGTAATTAGCGTCCAGCGCGCGTTCTTAATTGGACAGCGCCGGTGTTTTTACAACGATCCAGTTCTATTTTTTTATTATTTACAGCCTAGCCGCCTAGGCGCAGCGCGTAACCTTACAACACCTACCGAGTCCTTCGAGGATCTACACACAAGGCGCGCGGCTTCGAGATTCTTAAATTTTCCATAAATATTTCCAAAGCGTTTTCAGAGGCAGCTTTTATCGGCATTCCCAAGCACAACAAAGCGAGAGCCACTCGAGCCGACTAAACACGCGCGCTGGAATGCGGCGTACGCGCGCGCGCCAAAAGGCGGAGGAAAACGCGCCCGAGCAAACACGGAAAACGCCCGTGGGCCGTTACGTCGGCGAGGCTGATCCCGACGGACGTGCGCGCGCGGGGGGAGGGAGCCGCGGCCTCTGGAATTATCGGGCCGCACGCGAGCCTCGCGTATAATCGCCGCCCGGGACGATCGGCCGAAAGGTCCGAGAGCGCGACAACAAAATCGCCGGGCCCCGCGGACGCCGTTTTCTAGGATTTCTCACGCGATCGCGAGGGAGAGGCCCCCCTGTCACCCCGGCCGAGCGAAAAGCCCGCGATTTCCACCGCCGCGCCGCGGGCGGATCCACGATACTTTTTCTCCCCGGCATACGTTGATGCACGTTCCCAGAGCGTTTCCCCGTTTACGGTGCTTTTTCAGATACTTCGAAGTAGTTAATTTACAGCGAGAAATCGCTTGCTTATATAGAAAAAATCAAACGTTTCGGTATAAATTTACAAAGTAGATAGCGCGATTTTCGAAAAGAAAAGATTCGTACGAAAAATGAGTACTTTTTTAATAATTATGCCATGAATAATAAAACAGATGCAATCTCAAACAGTGAGCAGCATAAAAAGTAATGGCTTCTTTCAAGGAAGGAATGCATCGCAAAACGTGGAAGCGTGATACACTTTAATTTTGTAACTCGCGTGAATAATTTACGCGATTGCGGAGGTAATGAATGCGCGAGAAAAGTTGGAAAAGTCGAGGTGTGGAATTTCAAGCGGAGAAATGCCGTAAATATTGCGTTTTGAGTTTCGCGCCGGTTAAAAAAGTGTGTTACGCTCTCGGCTCGGTGGTTCTTCGCTCGGTGTAAAAAATAAGTCCCGCGCGCGATAAATTGAATTCCGCGGCGCGATAAATCAAGACTAATTAAATGTAACGTATCACCTCGTCCATCATATCGTTATAAATTGCAATTTAATCGCGCCGGCGTTTATTATTCATTAATTCCGGAAGAAATAATCATTGCCTCGCATAATTTAGTTCTCTTGAAAATTCCTTATTTTCCTCCTCTAATCGACGGAGATCTAAGAGATCGGGTGACGCGCCGGAATCACTTCGCGATGAAAATAAAATCGCGTTCGCACCTCGGCAGAGTTTTAATTATCAAACTGAACAGTGTTTTTTCGCCTTAAAATGCACGCGAAAGGTGGAGATGGGACAGCGCCGCGAAAAGATCTGGGCCCTAAGTAGTCACGCGAGGCCCTCCAATCTTTCGCTGCACCTGTCGTTCGTCCAGGGATGATCGATGCGCCCGATACACCGGTGTCCGGTGGATTTATGGCGGCGGCAATTAGCGATCCGCGCGCGGTCGAAAGTCTTAATACCGTGCGATCGGGCAGCGCGTCCTCGCAACCCTTTGGGGCCCTGCGGGGCGGACGCACGGCGAACATTAGGTAAGTGCCGGATAATGATAAGTTACACCCTTTGCACCGCGGACGTCTGATGCCTCGAATGCGCCTCCAACTTTATCCCTTCGGCAGCTCTTCTAACGCCTCTTCCTTCTCTACATCTATTCCGACCTTTTTTTTCGTATTTTTCTACGGTGTGAAAAATACTAGTCTGCGGCGCTATATTCGCCACTTTTAGGGGTCTTTAAGGGATATTTAATTTTTAGGAGCTCCGCGAAAAGAATAGATGCCGGAGGTGTAGAAAAAAATAAGACGAAGAAGTATAAGTGATAGGAATTTTTTATAGAAAAAAAACTTTTCTATGGAATCTTTGGAAGCTTTTTTGATGCAAGAAATAAAAAATATCCTCTCATTAAAACATCAACAGCCCTGTTTGAAAAGTGGACAAGCAACGAGCAGCGGAGATTATTGAAACTTCCTCGAAGGATTTTTCAAAAGTCAGCGGGAAGCAAATTGGCTCTCGGCGCCACGCGATTTCTCAACAATAATAAACGCTTGTCCAACCAGAAATAATTGAATGACAAAACGAATGAGCAAAGTCAGATCTCGGAGCCTCGTTCGGCGCGACGTACGATCATCGCTCGGGCGAGACGAATCGTAGAACTGCACCTCCGAGAAGCTTACAAAATTGCGCGGGTGAGAATTGGCGAGGTCGCGTGACGCGCGCGGCTCCCGCACGCGACGCCGAGGTGTACACCGGACTATCGAGCGAAGGTCGCCACGGCTCGCGGTAATGAAGAGAAAAACGTCGGTGCGCGCCGACAAAGCCGGCAGATTATCGTTTTACTTCGCGCCTCGGTCGCCGCTCTCGAGGCGTTCCCGCGCGCGAAAAATCCTAATGGCCGTCTTTATTGAACGATTAGCGAATTCTTCGGACTCATTAGCATCGCGCCTGGCGATCGCTCGACTTTTTTTTTACGAGACGCGTTGAGAAATCGCGCGATAAACTTGACGCACTTATTAGCGCGGAGACCGGTTAACCGCGCGTGCGCGCGCGCGGAATTGCGCAAAAAAAAAGGAGGCGAGGGTCGGTAAAGAAGGCGACTGCCCGCCGGTGGCAGGAAAAAAAACCGGGGGATCGAGTCGCGAATGAAATCGCCGAGAGGAGGAGGAGACGGGCCGCAGCGCGAGGGAGAGCAAAGAAATTAATAGCCATAAAATATGAATAGAAATTAGCAGGTTCGGGGTGGCGTGACGCGTTTGCTCGCTCATTTCCTTTCGGCGCGTTGAAAAACAACAAAACCACGCGAAATACCCGCGTGTGCGCGCGGGCGCGCGCGCGCGAGAACCGCCGCCGCCCGAGCCTGTAATTTACCCGGCTGCCGACGCCGCTCTCCTTCTTTCCTTTTTCTCGGGGGGCCTCTCCCCCCGCCGGGGCCTGCGCGAGTGTGTGAGTCCGTGCGTGCGCGCTTGCACTCCGCGCTCAGGTGCAACTTTCGAGAGAGAGAGAAAAAAGGAGTAATCGCTCGCACTATCGAGGCTGCGCAGCCTATTTCTTCTCTCCACGCGGCCGGGGGTGGAGGAAAGTTTTTCGCGGCCGCGATCGTTGACAAGCGATCGATCCGCGCGAAAGTCCGATTTTTATCCGCCTAATTAAAATGGCCCGCTTTAGCGGATAATGGCGCGTCATTATTCAATTAAATCCTGAAGTCTTCCTCGCAATCTCGGGCCCCAATCTGCGGCACGCACGCGCTTCTCGGAAAGCTCGTGCGCCGGGGCTTTTCCCGCCGCGGGAAAAGTGCACGGGGACGGTGCCGGGGGGCTTTTCGCGCCTCCTCGCGCACTCTCACGTCGCCGTCGCACGGTAGAGGGGCACCGCCGGGTAATGATCCGGTAATGACCCTGACGCGCTCGCCCGGCCGAAGGATATTGAAGCCTCCGATCCTCCGCCTCCTCCTCCTCCCGGCCGAGGCGCGAGACCGCGGCGGCGGCGAGGCCTTTGTTTTTGCGTTTTAAACGGCAGTTATTAGCTCTCATCTCCCTTTTGGCCGTCCCTCTCTCTCCCTCTCTCGTCTCCTCCTCCTCTTCGCCTTCGGCCGCGGCCTTCCCCCGGCGGCCGAGCGAGAGAGAGAGAGAGGTGCACGATAATGCGCCTCGCTAATGGGGCCGCGAAAGAAGGAGAAGCGGCGAGGCTTCACAAGGGGCGCGTAAGCGGCGCGAAAAAGAGCAGCGCCGAGAGCAGAGCGAGGCCGAGCGTTATGTCCCAAGATTGAAAATACTGGCGAGAGCCGATAGAGAAATTACGCCAGCCTCGCTTCACTTTTGCGCGAGTTTCTTTTTTCCTTGCAAAAATTCTTCTGAATGCGCGAATGTTCTGAAATGTCCATTTTTTAGCCTTCAGCGATAATTGCTATTCCATGAATACGAGAATTTTAATAAAAATTCATACTTAAATTTTGAAATTTAAGATCGTAGTAATAGTTTTCTTTCCTTAGTTTATAAATAATCAACTTCCGGAAAATAACATCATTTTATGATACGTGCAAAAGAAGTTCGTCTATCTTTTGCAGATTCTCAAAAAAAAAGTTGCCAGCTCCAGAGTATTAAAATCCAGTTCATAAGAACAGTTATCACGAGCGCTCGCTAATCTTCAAAAAGTTCCGAAAGCGAAGAAAAAAGGGGGCAGCCGAAAAGCCGGGCAGCGGCGAAAAAAAGAGGAGCCTCGACTCGGCGAGAGTTGATTAGCCCGGCGAAAAAAGACGGAAGCCGGGGCGCGCGCGCTCGCAGCGAAACGGGGGAAGCCGGCGGGAGAGGTGTTATATACGCGGCACGGCGAAGAAAAACAGGAGAGAGAGAGAGAGGACGAGGCTCGAATATATAGGAGGATAACACGCGGGGGGTGAGAGAGCTGCGAGAGCTGCGAGAGCGGCGGCGGTAATGACAGGCCGCCCGCTCTCGAAGCTAATATAGATGAATGCCCTGCCCTCCTCCTACCTCCTCCCCCCTGCGTGCCCCGCAGCCAGCGAAAGGGGGAGAGCGAAAGAGAAAGAGAGAGAGAGAGGAAAAAAGGAGGGATATGCGCGCGCGCGTCCCCGCTGCCTCCCTCGCGAGGGTGAAGGAGGGCCGACGAGGGGCATCTATCTATCAGCGCCGGCGCGAAGTGGGCGTTGCGCAAGCGCGCCGCATCGCCCCGGTAAGTGCCGCTCTCTCATTAACTCGCCGCGGCCGCCGCCGCCGCCGTAGTCGCGCGAATATGCGAGAGAGGTGCAGAAAGTGCGAGCCGTTCGCCGCGTTATTGGCGAGGATACATTAGCCGAGCGACGTGTGCACCGGGCACGAGGTGTAAGGCCCCTTAATGCGCCTCCTGACCTCTCTCCCGATAATTTCGATGCTCCGCCGAACCCCCTGTCCTGCCCCCCTGCTCCCTTTCCTTTTTTAACCCTTCCTCCTCTCGCCTGCCGGTCTCTCGCGGCGAACGATTTCGCGCTCTTTGAATTGCTTTTTGCCGCGTTTCGCGCCCTTTTTTTTCGGCTTCGTTCGCAGCCTCTTTCGACCGCTAAAAATCCAGCGTGCGCGACTTAATTGTTTTAAAAAGTGAAATAATTTATGCCAGCTTTTATTCAGCCTTGGCACTTTTTGTAATGCCTCGATAGCAATTTTTCGAATTCTTTCGAGTTTCTTGATAATTGCACGGCTTTTTTCGAATTTATAGTTTTAAACAAGACTCTCTTAGTTCGATTAACCGCTTGCAAAAAATGCATATTACTGCAACTTGATTTACCAAAAAAAAAACTCGACCAACTGGTTTATCGGTAATGCGCGAGAAAATTTCTCTCCGCGAAAAAAATGTCGATCGCTCAACAAAGCGTCGCAAACAACAATTAGCTCCGCGATGAATATTCATAACTTTTAATCAATTTTTTTTCATCGGCATAAATAAACCGTACCGCCGATAAATCATCCTCGCGCTTTAAAACTCAACAGCTCGATCGCCGCAGGAGCTGTACCTTTATCTCCACATCGGGTCAAAATTTCGGAGCACAAGACTCGTGCATGCGTATCGCCAAAACACGAAATATAAAAAAAAAGAAAAAAAAAGCAGCCGAAATGACAAATGGCCTTGGGTGGAGACTTTATCAGGAGATTTTCGCCTGGGGTGGAAAGTCCAGCGTGACTTGGCCGAACTCGCACTCAGGTGCAGTTTGTAGGTGGGCCGGGAGTCGAAAAGCCGAGACGCCTACCGCGAGTGGGCGGCGAGAAAAGCACCTACCATCTTGAATTTCCTACTTCAACACCTCCTCGTTAAAAATATCAATTTCGCGGGGGGCTACCTCCGCGTTTCGGCGGAAGTCGCGTAAAAATCTCGCGCCTTCGGTGGAGCGAGAGGAGCAAAAGCGAAACCTCATGTTTTTTAAGTGGCTTTCTCACCGCTGCACAATGAGCGCGCGAGCGGGGGGCAATTAACGATCCTCCTCTTTTTCGCACGGCTTATTGAGCCCCCGGTAAAATTAATTTCCCGGCGCGCGTCGCCGAAAAAAAAACCGGGGCCGGCATTGATTGCGTTTTAACGCGAGGCCGCGGCGCGATTCTCACGCGCAGGCGTCGAAAGCTGCGCCTCCGATTCGAACGAGCCGGATCGAATGGCACGAGGAAGCGGAGAATCGAACGCCGTTTAATTTCGCACGGGGGCAGCCAACAAAAGGCGCGAAAAACGAGAGGAAGGCGGGTGTCGTGTTTCGCGATTTCGCGCGCGCGCCAACTTTTCGTCGGAGGGGCGGCCGATCCCTATTGATTATGCCGTCAGGGCCACGTCGCGGGAGGAGACTGCACACCCGCGAAAGTGAGATATATAGCCGCGCTCGATCGCGTGCGCAGCGGCCGATCGCATCGCTCGTCCGGATGCGTTTTTCTCACTTTCCGTTCTCAACTTTTTTTTACACCTCGCTATCAACGTCGACGGCTTCATCGAACTTTATATTCAAACATCGTTTATCCGGAAACTTTCGTAAAAGCTCCCCCTTTTCCTCTTATTAAGCGAAAATTACTTCGCGAGAGTTTGCACAACAAACCATCGAGCGGCGAATTTATTGCTAAAAGATATAATTTCAGAAACGAGGCGCGTTATAATTTTCGATTAACTCCTGTCCGCGAGCTAACGAACGGCATAAATATAAAGTACAAATTGCGCGGCAGCCGTAAACCTGCATCTGCGCGCTCGCGGAGTTAAAAAAAAAAGAGAAGGAGAGCGAAGAAACGAGGCCCGAAAGAATCGAATGCGAAATCGCCGCTTGGACAAATTTCCGAGTACATGCGAACAGCTAATTAAACGTTAATTAACAAAGCGCGCGTCGCCGTATCGTAATCGCCGTGCGTTTCTCGCATTCGGGAGTCCGCTCGCTCCGGGGGCAGGTGCGCCGCTCGCTCGCGCCACCACCACCACCACCTTTGAATTCGCGCTCCGGCCATTTAGCACTTTATACAAACTGCCTTCTTTACAAGGATGCGATTTAATCGTGCATAATTTAGTGGACACCGGCGCGCGCGTGCGCACGTAACGAACATTCGCTAATTCGCGAGCCGAGCGTAAAAGTTCCTTTACGAACTTGTCGAAACTCGTTATGCGGTAGATTACTTTTGTGCGACGAGAATACAACTGTGTGAGTGTGTAAGAGTGTGCGTGTGTATTCAAGTATTTTTTATTTTAGGGTGACTTACCGGTCAAAGTCCGTTAGCCGCGAGGAGTCCCTGAAGCCTTTGGCGAATGGATTGCTGTCGATTTTCAGCCTCGTTATCTGAAAGTCATTTGTACAGAGCGGAATTTTAATGATTGCTCAAGCACGTAATTGAGCCATCCACATCGTAGAAATTCTACTTGACGAATGGCTCTCATTTTTTTCAATCGCAGATGTATATTCGAGGAGTTCTATTTAAATAGAAACCTCTTTCTAATGATACAGGTCTAATCGACGAAAGGCGAGCTCATACTGACCAGCTGATTTTGGTAAGCGGTGACTGCGGTGAAAATCGCCTCGGGAAAGATGAAGGTCTTGTGCTCCTCCTTCTCGAGGTCCGTAATTTGCACGTTTCCGCCGTTCCTCAGCCTGACCAAGTGTATCCTGGGCTGGTACCGATGCATCGAGTTCAGTATAATCTGCAACAAGAAAGCGAACGCAAAAAGCGCTTTAATAAACCAGATCAGAAGCTTTCGAACGATCGCCGGAAATTCCAGGTAAACTGCGCGTCGTCGCCTCGGTTTTTCTTTATTACGTGTTTATCGCTGCGCGCGCTTTCCTCGCGGACCCGCGGCTTCCGGAGCGATCGCTCCGGGCGTAAATTTTCACCGAAGAAATCGCCGATCTCGCCGCTGCGTTTATCGGCGACGAGCGACTGCTGGTACAGAAAAAAAAATGAAAAAAAAGTCGCAAACAGTGTCGGTCGATGCGAGTGTCGAGGCGCGAAAACACGACTTCGGGGATATAAATTCCGCTTTGGAATTGCCGGCGCGCAGAAACGAGTTCTGCGCGCGCGAGATCCCGTGTCAATATTTGCTCAATACTCGTAACTTCATAAATGACTGCCGCGCGACAAGCGGACCGCGCGAGCGCGCGTGACAAAAAAAACGAGAGAACCAGCCTTTGACACTTTACTGCCGCGTTATACGCGCTGTCCGTTGGCAAATCGAGCGGGCGCATGCGCTGGGAAGAAATCGGCACGAGACGTCATAATGGATCGGAGGGGAAAAAAATGAGCGAGGAGGTGGAGCGGAGTTCGAAATTCCGGAGCTTAGAGGCCTAGACTGCTCGCCTCCCCGGGACCATTACTCCGAAGGACGCGACGCATTATACGCATCGCCGGCCGCGTAATGACCGGGTACAGGCGAAGACGTTCGAAAAGTCCTTCATTACCGGCTACCACGACGTCGTCGCGCGTCTTTATTCTCCTTTTTCGCGCGCGAAAGTGAGAAGATCGACTCGGCGTCCGAGTGTGGCTCGAATTTATGGTAATAAGCGCCGAGTCGGGGCAATTACCGACGTGTAGAAGGGACGGTTTTCCGGATTTTGTTCGATTATACCGGCGGCAGGAGGGAGGGGGAAGAAACACGGGAGAGTAGATGTCGATCGGATAAACAGGAAAGACAAGTGTCCGACGATGTTGCACTTGTCGGAGCTGATGTCTCCGCTTACAGGCGACGGGGAATTGATGTTGAAAAGTGTTAATGCAGTGAATATTCATCAATCTTCCGCGGGATTTTTGTTCACCGACTGCACTTAATTTTCTCAACTATTTCCATAATTTACGCTATTAACGAAGAAGCAGTGCACGTGTGTATATACAGCGTTTAGCCAGCGCTTTTAGCTTCGGTGAATCGCGTAATTACAGGCGGCGAAATTTAGCCGAGGAAGTGACGATAAAAATATCGAACGGCGATCTTAATAGCCGGTCATTATGTCAGGAACGTTTATTCCGGGCATTTCTATAAATGTCGAATCGAAGCTCCCCGGCTCGCGCGCCTTTCAATATAACAATCAGAGGTGAAAAAAAAGGCGATGCCCCAACCTGCCCGAGACTAGTATTAAAAAATCATTTCGGACAGGCGCGCGCGCGGCCTCCTCGCGCTTCCTCTTAATAATTTCGTAATAACACCTTCCTGTCGCCCCGGCTTCGCCTCCTAAATAATTCGGCCGCGCGCGCCTCCGTCTCTCTCGCCGCGCTTATAATTAGAAAATTTCGGGTTGCGCGGCGCGCCTGCGTATCGCGCGCCGCATTAAATGAAATAAAGGCCGCGATAAAGTCGGCCGCGCGTAAGGAACGGGCTCGCTTCACGCGAGAGCCACCCTTTTTTTTTACCTATGATACGCGGCCGATTATCGCCGATATGAAATACGACGGGGAGCGCGCGCGCAGGTGCGCCGCAGCCGGCGCCTGATCTGATAAACCTGTCAGGCATCTCGCGGCCGCCTCGGATAACTCACTCGATCGCCGCGATTTGCATCTTTTTTTTTGTATTTTCGTTTCTCGCCTTTTTTCCCCTTCTCTCTGTCTCGAGAAATCTCCTTTTTTCCGCGCGGTGCACGTGGGAAGGGAAGCTACAGCGGCTTTCCGGAGCGCATCTGCATGCGCTTGTTTAGACGGATGACTCTCGGGATTTTTTTTTTTATTACAATGAGGGGGAGCGAAGACAACGAGATGCAGGCCGCCGATTAAGCAAAGGGGACTCACGCGAGTGACCAATCGGTAGCCGGAGTGTCGGTATGCGAGCATTCGACCCGTGACTCTTTTTCTTTTTTCATTTTTCCTGAAGGTTTTTTTCTCTAAAGCAAGATCGATACGAGCGTCAACGTCGATCTAATCGCTTGATTACACTTAATGCCCGGTGTAAGTGCACTTAATTGTTATTTTCGCGCAAGCTGGCGACAGGTTTTCAATTTTTTTCATTTTATTTTAATTTTTTTTACACATTTTTTTTCGGTCAAACAGTAAAAGGAAGCGGGCTTTTTTTTCTTACCACTTTATCGAATTAAATTCAATGTCGGTCGGCAGGAGGTTGCATGTAAGTAATTACGCGGAATCGGGCAGTTTGCATTAATTGCTGATAATCCGCGCGTTCAGCCACGGCTATCAGAGGCGAAAACGCTAGTTCGCGCGAGCTTTTATGGGAATAAAATTATAACACGCTTTTCTGGCTCGTGATTTTCTTCCCTCGGTTTTTTTTTCAACGCAACCGCGCAATTTACGATTAGCCGAGCGGCGAAGATATGATAGTGGAAATAAACTCGCACGGCGGCACCGATAAAAATGTTATTTACAACGTCTTAACTGCATTGTGCGATCTTCATTCGTGTACGTCGTTAATTAACCAATTAATTAATTAAGATTAAATTTTAAGGAGCCGAACGGCCACGGTCTGCCTCGCCGCGCCAATCAACCCGCGTCACGTGACTCACGGGAATCGGCATAATTTTTATCGCGCACGCCCAAGGTCCCCTCTCGCTCGAGCGCCATAATTTTTACGACGAGACCCCGCGATTATACAACTTTCGGCATAAATTCGCGCTACGCGAGTGTAATTCCGAAAAGCGCTAAATTAGCCGAAAAAGAAAGCGCGGAGATGGCTCGGGTCGAGCGCACGAAAAGCGGAATCCCGGCGCCCGGGGAGCGCTCGTCTCCTCTCCAGCGTGGCCGTCCGTGACGAGAGGCGAGCGACGCGCCGCGCGATTTGCATGTGGCGATTTATCAAACGGCGCGCCAGCCATGTAATACACGTTGATAGCGGCATTAAGCGGCCGATTTATGCCGCGGCCGCCTTCTTTTTTTCTCCCCTCTCTTCTCTCCTCCCGACCGCAGCTCGTAACGGAGGCCCGTAATGGGGGCCCGCGCGCGCGCGCAAAACGACGGGAATTTTCTTCTCTCGCGGCTCCTTTTTTTCCCGCCGTTTCACAAAAGCGCCGAGGCGGGTTATTAAAGCATTAGCCCGGTTTTATCGGCGCGACGCGTACAATAATCGCGCCAATTACGCAATGTGTGCTCGCGCGTGTCCAGCAGCTAATTGAGCCCCGATCGAGCGAACGGCGCTTGTACCGTCTTGTTTTATTTATTTTTTTTATCCACCGGAGACCGGATGATCGATCGACGTCGCGCTCGGGCTACTGACACGCGATCGAAAATTAAGCGGCGATTTGTACTTCGCGGGCAGATGTTCACTTGTTTAATTAAACGTTCGCCGGCGGACGGAGTTTCTCTGTCGTTTTATACCGTATATTGCAACTTTTTTTGGCGAGGCGTGATTTCCAACTGCGAGAAGAAAAAGAAACGACGAGGACGCACTTGACGAATCCGATGAGTTTCGTATTTTACGGGCTTGTTCCGCGAGATAATGGGCCGAGCGGAGGAGAAGAGAGAAAGAGAGAAGGAATCGGCAAAATTTATACATCGCGTCGGATTATCGCGAGAACTGTTATTCCCTCTCATCGCGCGTAAAACCGCACGGGCTTACGCGCCCGAAAACCAATAACGCGCAGTCGAATAATTCACGCATAATCATCGCTCGACTATTTTCTTCCTTTTTTTTTTTTGTTCGCACGTGCGATTATTTATGCCGCCGTTCGCCAGTAGGACACAGCCTCGACGACGTCGCGGTCGACTGCATAATTTTCTAATATCGAGATCCGGCGAGTCGCCGGAGAGAGACGGCGAGTGGAAGGGAGGGAAGGGGAGAGTGGTGGCGCGGTCACGAGACAATAAAATGGCCATCAAAATTTCGAAAGAGTCGAACCTCTTTATCTGGCCAGGCTGTTTGCATTACGAATTCGGCGCGAGAGTGAGAGGGAGGGAGGCGCGCGCTAATGATCGGGGCCTCTTTATCGCGCGTCGTTTATCACACTTAGCCGCGGCCGTATCATGACGAAACGATTTAGCCTCCTAAAATATTGAAAGATGACGTTTCCCGTCGAGCTTTAGCAGCTCGTATATAGCGGAGGCCAGCGCCGGGGAAAAAATCCTCGCGCAGATTAGCGCCGAATTTATGGCCCGACGAGCTTTAAACATATGTAAATGTATGTGTAGAAACGAGCTCCTCCGGAGGTTCCAAATGAAGAAAAAAAACCCGCGCGCGCGTCCAGCTCTCTATTTTAATCCTCCAAAAAATCGTGTATACGGGAGAAAAAAAAGTCGCGCGGGGAGGAGTGAAGGAAGAGACACTTATCACTCGTCGCGACCGGCCGAGGCGACGCTGAAAGGCAGCTCATTTAAAAGGGAGTGTCAAGAAGCGCGCGCTGACCAAGCCGGGGACCTAATAAACATATCTTAACGACGCGTGTTCGACGATAACGGCCTCGCGAGCCCGCGCGTTTCCGAACACCCGGAAATGGACGTCGAACGCGCCGAGCCGAGAAATTTATTCGTGCGCATAGCACTCGAAATTCCATCGGTAGGTTCTCGCTCGCCTCCTTTACGCGCCGAGGACCTCCTTTTTTTCGAACCTCGCTCCGGTGGACATATTATAGGGAGCCCGGGTTTTATCGATGTAGGCAAGAGTGTGAACGACGCGATTTTTTTTTCCCCTCCCCAATTAGTTACAACTCTTAATCCGGCGCGATAAAAGCGACGGGCGCGCGAGATTGTCATCTTTTACGGGCGCGCTGTTCGGAACACGCTCGTAAATAACGGGAGGAAAAATCATTTTGAAAACGTGTAAAATTCAGCGCGCGCTCACGCACTGACTTTATTCCGCGCGGAGCTCCCCGTCGTAAAGGCGAAATTTATTCCCGCGGCGCCTCGCGGCGAAACACTATCCGCGCGCGCGGGGCTCTCACAATCGAACAGCTGATCCGCGCCGAATTAGCATATATACGCGCATGCACAAGGTCGAGAGGCGAGCCGGCGGAAGGAAGGAAAGCCCGGCGTTTTCGAATCGCTCGTCGCGGCTCGATTTTCGTGCGAACAGGCTCCCGTGCTCGGGTAACTCGACACCCGCGCGCCCTTATGGGAAAAGTCGCGGCGACGCTCGGCTGAAAACGCGTCCCCCGTATAATATCGCCGGGGCGATCGCCTCGCGTAATTGATTTCGCGTCCCGCGGCCGCGCGCGCAGGTGAAGCCGAGCGCGCCGCGGCGTTTCGGACCACCCCGCAGCGCCCGAGGTAGCCGCGGCGGGGGTCTCGCGCCTTCTCGCTCGCTCTTATAATATCGCGTCATACGAAACGATGAAATAGTGGCCGAGCGCGCACGCAGGAATGCGCTCTCTCTCTCTCTTTCTCTCTCGTTTTTTTAGTGGAAGGGAAGGGAGAGAGAGACGGGAGTTGAGTGGCGTTGCGTGGCCACGAGGCCTTTGAGAGGCTCAACCGGAACTCCCGTGCACGCTTAGCCTGCTGCCGCTGTGTGTGTGTTTACGATATTCCGAGGAATTAATCTTTGGAAATGATTTTTTTTTTTTTTTCAAAGCGAGAGACGGTGATTTATCCTGGTGTTACTTTTTATGCTCTTGACAAATTTTTTATGCTCGTGTTTCTGCTTACGAATTTATTGAAAGTACTGTTACACGCTCGAACGTGTGGAACTGATTCTATTTTTTTTTAAGTGTTTAATTGAGATGCAATTTCCGATTGGAGAAAAGCGACTGCTTCGATGGTAATGGCTCTTTATTGCGGAAAAATCACATCGATTTTTTACGGCTTTTCAATTTGACGGCCGGTTGTAAAAATAACTACCTAATCTACTCTAAATGCCGATATTGCGTCAGTTTTTTCAAATAAAAATGCGAACAAGTGATTGAGCTGTCGTTTAACGTTTGAGTTAAACTTTTTCGACATTGATTTACATTTACGTCAATACAATTTCCATATTTCACTTAATCGCATTTCAAAGTTTAACGAGTAAATTAATCGTACGTCGACTGAAATAATATATATATGTACCGCTCGGCTGTTTATATCGCCAGCAATATTTGACGTTTACGATGTGTTTTATGAAACAGTAAATACGAAATAAAAAAAAAGTCGCGCCTTTTCACTCTAATCCCATTTTTTCCCCAATAATTACAAGGCACGCCGGGATCGCCGTGGACGCAGCTTCTCGGACTGGACGGGGTCCCGAAAAGATTTTCAACGGCCCATAATTCGTGCGCAGCGTCAGGAAGCCCCCGGAACGGCGCGAGAGAGAGACGAGCGGAGAGGCGGGAATTTCTTAAATCACAGCGTCGCCTCGAAAATTACAGGCACGGCCACGACGTGGGATTCCCTTTCTCGCTCTCGCTCGACTCCTTTTATTTCCTCGTCTTCTTTTTTTCATTTTTATTTTTCATCGGGAACTATTAATTTTTTTAACGCTCGCGCATATATTTACGCGGCTTAATGCGCGCCCGGGCATAATTCACCGGGCTCACGAGGCTGTTTTGTCACCTCGCCGTGCTCCTTTGGGTGCGCGCGCGCTTGAGCTTTTGAGTTATTATCTCCTCGAAATTCAACGCCCGCGAAAATCAAATAAACGCCGTCGAATTGCCCGAGCGGACTACTTTAAACCTGATTGAATTTCGAGCTCGTAAATTTTCGATGACCTCGCCGATTTACATTTATCGAGCGTAATACATTTAACGCCCAGCGGCGCGATAAATATTTTACTAGAACATTGTAAACGCGGCTAAGGCACTTGCGCTTGATCGCCGGTAATTAATTAAGCGTCCGCGCGCGTAAACGCAGTGACAACTTAATCGGAATATTTTGTATTAGTCTTTTCCACACTGTCATTTATTTAGTAATTTTTAACGAAACCAACGGATTTATCAATTCCCTTCTCTCGAAATTCAAGCGGTCTGAATTTTCAAACAGCTCACTCACGTTCCACGATTAATTTTCCACCATACCGGGCATTAATTTAAAAAGTGAAGTGTCCCAATACAATTTTAAAAGACGGACGGAGCACCCTGCACTTCTACGCATCGAGGGCGATAAAAACGAATTTCACGCCCGAGGCCAGCACCGGGAAGGCAGTCATCCCGCGTAACACGGCTGCGCTCACTGATTACACGCTATCGGAAGAAGGCGGCCGTCGTTGCGTCTCGGCTTATTTATACAGGAGGCAGTAGCGGTGCATTGTATGCGCGCGCGTACGCGCCTCTGCACACAACGAGGAGAGACACCCGCGGCGCGCGCGCTCGCACCTATACGCTCGCATTGTACGCTCGCGAGAGAGAAAGAGAGAGAAAAGACGGGGGAAGGAGCGAGGCGAGAAAGGAGGAGGAGGCGTGGACCTTGGCGCGCGATCATCATGACAAAGGCCTCCCGGGCAAACATCCATTCAATTTATTAGCTTATGGCCGGGAGTGCCTAGCGACACCTACGGAAGAGACCTACCGGGGCGTTCCTCCGGCTCTCGTAAAGTCGACGCTCTATCGCGACGATAAGCCCTCCCCCCCTACCGTTGGAATTTCGCTGGCGTTTTAATTGTCGCTGCGTTTTCCAGCGCAATAAAGAGCCCGGCTTTACGAGGAGCGCCCGATTATCCTGATTTCCTTGCCGCGGCTAGAATTTTCGTAGAGCAGCGTAAGAAACTACTTTTTCATTCATCGCGTCGCATTAGTGTAGTATACACGGAAACATTTGTTTATACAAATTATTCAAGGCTCATAATCTTGAGATTGAGAGATCAATTTTGTAAAAATTACTCAAAACTTAAATATAGTTACGAAAATTGTAAAAATTATTCTTTTAGGAGTAATTTTATTTTACAACGCTGAGTAGTTATTCCGACCAAACAAATGTCTCGATTCCAAAATTACTAATTGCATGCTAATTTTACAAATGTATGATTGCTTAGTCCGTTTTTAGAATTTAAGCTTTGAGCTATCGTTCGCCTCAGTGATGGCTAAAAGCAGCGTAATTTTCATTAGTCCAGGACTTTTTCATCGGCGCGCGATTAATCGTCGCCCCGTGGAAAAATATCCCCTAGCGAGCATCGACGAAAAGCCACGTACACCGGTGGAAAGTAAAAAAGGAGCTCGGGAGCTGGCAGGAAAAACGTATAATTTGCCATACGCGCGCGCTCGGCCGTGCTCGGCTTATCGCCGGCGTTAAATCGAAATGGTAAAGCCGAGTGATATATGGGCGCGCCATTAACGAGTATAACGGCGACGCGTGCGCTCGCGCGTATATATACACGTATATAGGTAATGCGCTCTCGAGCCGCCGGATCGCTTCGTCATCGATTCGGCTCAGCCGGGGTTTATTTGTTTGGCCTCAGCTCTCGTTCCTCTTGTCTTTTTTTTCTCCTATACCTATACCCCGCTCAAACCGCGACTAAGTGGCCGATATCCTCCTCCTTTTTCTCGCTCCCCCCCTCCGGAGGAGAGCCTTGAATATTAAATCGTCATTTCTCAACTCGAGCTGCACAAACCTAAACGTGAAACCGATTCCCGCGGACGAATCCCGAGATCGATTTACATTCCGAGTCGATTAAAAGTCCCACAGGCCTCGTACCCTCCGCGACGATTCCCACATTAATTCCCCGGCTATTATGTGCACTCGCTTATGCACAGGTATACGCGCAGTCGCATAGAGCGCGCGGAGCGTCTTCCGGCCGGTGCAGCGTAAAATAGACTGCGGGAGCGCGAAAATAAAAGGGCTGGTAGGTGTGGAGGGGAGGGAGACAATGGGGCGCCTCGAGGGCAGAGGCAAAACAAGACTGAGTCCCGGGGAGTATGGACGGTCACGCGTACGCGTCGATAGACTCCCGCGGCGCTGAGCTGCGACAATGGGACGTTTTTCCTTGGCCTTCTGACTCCGCGGTCGGCCCGGCAATTTCGCCTCACCCGGTCACTCAGTCAGCAGTCGCAACGAGCTCCGGCGCGCGTGCCTCGGCCGCCACCCCCGCTGGCAGCCGGACCACCGAGCCTCTCGAGGCGCGCCCTTGGAAAGAGAGACCGATTTTTACGCATTTTTCGGCCACGCGCTGGGAATCTTCGACGGCGATCTCGAGGATTCTTGTTAGGGTAAACAAGGTCACGTTTTTGTGAAACTTCGCCCTTTTTCACTCGTCAGCGTCTCTCCCCCGTCCACGCGAGCGCAACTCGAAGACACAGGAACAGCTGTTTTTGTGAAGCTTCTATTGGACCCGTCGCTCCCCATAATGCGAGTTCGTAAGAAGGATGAAATTGTTGCATTATCTTCTACTTCGAGGCGTTTTACGCCCGTCGCAAGATACGAAGTCATTAAGATCCTCGAGTTGGAGTTCGTGGAAGGGAAGAAGCGGCGGCCCACGCCTCGGCGTAGCGATTCCCGAGCCGATGAATATTTAAACGTATGATAACGAATTTCGTGAAATGCAAAATGATAATCACGAGGGCGAGCGATGCCAGGTAATCTTTCCGGTGATCTCCGAGCAGAGAGTCACTCGAGGAGCGTGGAAGCGTATTAGCCAATGACGCTGCGCTTTTTCGACGGATCACCGTCGGACAGCCCCCGAAACGTCTCGGGGAATCTTAAACCGCCCCCATTAGCGTGCTCAACGCGAACCGTGCATTAAAAATTAGGAGAAAAGAGCCCCGTCGCGATGTCTATCGGGGGGTAAAAAGAGAGGGTGAGAGAGTGGCTTACCTGTCCGGACTTGTCCATCTCGTTGTTGGTGAGCTTGACCTTCTCGAAGGAGACGACCTGCTTGCGCAGCTGCTCGCCCTTGAACGGCGAGTCCGGGTGGACGTAGAGGCGCGCCGGCGCCGGTGGGTCCGCCTTGCCCGCCACCAGCCACGAGCTCTTGTGGTAGGCGTAGCGGTAGCGCTTGTTGTCCACCGGCACGATGTCCATCAGCACCGCGTACTGGTTGTCGCTCTTCAGCCCGCTGAACGACACTCGCAGAGTCGGGAACATCCGTCTGCCGATCAGAAACGACCATTTCTCGGGTTAGTTGTTACTCAATCGTTCGTCGACTTCTTTTTTTTTTGGCCGAGTTGCAAAATTTCCCGTCGAGGATGTGCGCGCGTAAAATGCACCGTTAATTTTAGTGGAAAATCAATATTAATAGAGAAACGTTGCGAAACGGCAGGCTATATTTTTACCGGAGTCGTTTCGAAAGCCGGCGTTTTATACGTAAAATTTCCGTCTTAAATAAAATAATTCATTAAGGATATTGCATTGAAAAAATGTAAATAAAGATTTCAATCATAATTTTAAAATTATTACGAGACGTATTTTTTATCCAAGTGTAAATATTAATAGATCCTCGGCTCGCTTATTACCGAAACCTTTACTTTGAATTCTCAATGAAATACTCTTTACGGGTAACGGCGTTTCCCAGCGGCGCGCATTTTAATTTACAAATTTTCTAATAACTTTATTTATCCTCGCCTCCCCTCATTACTTCTCACTGCGCTCGAAACGGAGAGAAAAAAATTTCTCCGCCCGAGCGAACTTCTCAAATTACTTAGCGCTTTTATTCCCCCATAAATAACCTTTTATTAATAATCGCGAAGCGAGGCGAATCGCCTCGGCACCAAGAGGAAACGTATTGGAAGAGAGTCAAGCGCGCTTCAACACTTCGCGCCGCGGCGTTAACGTCATCCGGCGTGAAAGTGTCGTCGTTGCTTTCCGCGCTTAGGTTCAGGCCGCTTGACGACAACAAATTTTCCGTTTCACGCGCGAGAGAAAGACAGGCCTCCCCGTCCCGCCAATGCGAAGATAAATTCCACGGAGTCGTCGACACTATGCCCAGCCATCCATCAGGTACGACCTCGCGCGCTTCTGACCCCAAAAAAAAAATATCCACCTCCTAACCCCTCGTCCCTAAAACCCGCGTAGGCGGTTCAGAGGTTACGCGGAGCCGAGGATGAGGATGCGGGGGGCGTGCGCGGCTCTGCCCCGGGTCTGCCCGGGCTCGTGCAACCCGCGTAACCGCCGGCGGCACAGCAGCGAGAAGAAGCAGCAGCAGCAGCAGCAGCGGGTGGTGAACCGCAACGTCATCTACAACCCGGAGTTCTCGCTGTTCTCGCGGCGGACGCAGCCGGAGGCGCCGTGCTCGCGGCCCTGCTCGCCGGGCCTCAGCCCCGAGGAGCGGCAGTTCGTCAACGATGTGGCGCAGCGCATGCAGGAGCGCCGGCGGGCGCGCGGCACCGACTGCCGGCGGATCAAGCGGCTCGTCGCCTTCGTCATGTTCTTCATGCTGCACGGCCTCGTCGCCATGTGGACGAAGAACTACCAGCAGTACCAGACCTTCCTGGCCACCCAGTTCTGCGGGTTCATCACCATCATGTTCTGGGAGGACAAGTCCCGCTGAATCCTCCGCGTCTCTCTAATTTAGCCTACTACTTCTAGAAAATCTGTCCACTGTTTTGTCCCGTCTCGTCCCGTGTAGTAAGCTAACCGTGTGTCCGTGTCAATGTCAACGCGTCCGTGTCCAATGTGCGATGTCCTGTGATAATTTCTGTCCTACTTAGCAGCTGAATAAACGTACTGTACTACCTCGGGGAACAAAAACGACTGCTCGGGTTGATTCTTCGTTTAGCGATTTAGCGAGGCGCTTATCCGGCGATCGCGACGAAACCGTAAATTTCATCGGGCCATCAATCAATTAGACGCGCCGGGGCAATTAATGCGCGAGCGAGATATTAGGCGCAAAGGCGCCGCGCGCGATCGGCCGCGCGTGTTTGCCCAGCTAACGACTGTCCCGGGGTGTAACCGCCGCGGCCGTCGTCGCGCCAGGTGCTGCGCGCTGTCGCTCGCTGTAATTACAAGCCGGGCCCCGCGAGCACGCACCTCGTGTGTGCAGCCCGACGCGAGAAACACGTCGATTTCTCGCGGCGGCGGCTAACTCTTTCGTGCCGGCGGCGCCGCCGTGACGCCTAGATGTACACTTTTGCGACTATTCTTCGTTACGTAGAATGTTTTTTTTTAGCCAGATAATATAGAGGAAAGTTACTGCTTTATTCTCTGAAGCATTAAACGAAAAGAGTTCGCTTTTATCATCTGCAATCAAAAATTTTATCTAACGCAATTTTTCTTCGCTACTTTTTGTGCAACTACCATCACGCAACGGCTTCAATTTTTTTTACGTAATTCTACGGTTAGCGTAAAAATTATTTCGCTCGCGCAAAAATACTTTACAAAGTAATAAGTTTGCGGAAAACACGGCAATTTACGAAAAGTACAGGATGCAACCGTCGAATTTCCATGCGAGCGTCGATCGACGGTGAAAAGGTTGTACGCGCGTGAAATACATTTCGGAGAGTGGCGAGCGTTAAAACGCGCTCGAGGTGAGTATATACGCACGAAGGCATAAGTTGAGCCGCGCGTGCGTCCCGCGGTACGTGTGTGTAGGATGCGAGGCTCGCTGATGAAGGGTTCGCGTGACTCCGCGGCGGCGCGGATCAGCGCGCGCGTGTCTCCTCCGGCTCGCGCTAATCGCCCGGCTGAAAATTTTTCCCGCGATCGCTGCCTTTTTCGCGCGTAACTTTCCCCGCGCGCGCCTAATGGATATCGCCCCCGTCGCGCTTAATTACACCGGCGCGCGTCGACTCGTCCTTTGACGGGCCCACAAAAGGCCGCCTCTCCAAGGACTTCCCTTCGATCGAACGAACGAAAAAAAAAAGTGTAAATCGCCGACGAGCGAATGGTAAGCGATCAATTGGCGCGACATCCTCCGAGCGAGCGCACGCGATGAGTTGCGCAAGCGGCCGGACGCGAAATTCGGGTCGAGCGCGCGAGGAGCATGTTTGCAGAAGGGCAAGAGAGACAGTGTCCGCCGCCGACACGAAAGCGGCCCGGATATCGGCCCGGGTAATGGCGATAATGACGCGGTAATGACAGGGCCGCGCTCGCGTCTTTATCCCGCGAGCGCGGGCGACAATGGGCGGCGAAAACTCGTCCGGGTTAATGACGACGGTAATAACCGGCTGACGCGAGCGCGCGCGCCCACCGGCGGAAATTCGGTGCGATTTAAATGCGCCTAATGAGAAGCGCGAGGGCCGCGCGCGCAATTTCGGGAGACGTGAAAGGAAGGCACCCGCCTTCGACGAAAGCGGACAATTTCGCGCGGACGTAATTTGCCCTCTCTTCTTTCTTTTACCATTTCTTCCCGCTCCGTTCGTTTCTTTTTTTGTCGTTACTCTCAAAAGCGCGAGATATCGATCGCCGGCGAAATTACACGTTCGAAGCTCGCGCGCTGCAGTCGAGGTGACAGAAAAATCGGCGGAGAAGGAGCGGCGGAATCCGCGAGAAGCTCCTAAAACATTTCTCACCGGGCGAGCGATGTTGCGCGCTCGGCCGGCCGTTAATTATCCGGGGACACGGCGTCCACGCGCCGGGCGTAAACGCCCGTCAATGTAAATATCGGGCGCGAGAAGCGAGAATCTCGGCGGGAACGTGGGAAAGGTCCCGCGCCGGGAACCGAGAAGAAGGACGCTCGTAACGAGACGCGGGGAGCCGTGGGGGGACGGAGGGGGGAACCGGGTCTCCGGCGACCCCCCACGGACCTCTCCACGACAATTCCACCTGATTGCTCTCTCCCGGAGATAGGATTTCGCGGGGCGAGGGCCGCCGCCGGTGGTGGTGGTCCGTCGGCGGAAAATTTGTATCGAGCCACGGAGGCACGCAATTGGCCGCCGAGGCCGCGACAATAAAGTCGGGGTCTCGCGCGCGAACGCGACATTTTTGCACTCGGTCCTTCTGCGAATTTCGGCTCCTAGGCGCCGGGCGAATTGCTCATTTGAATTTTAATGCGCCCGCATCGTCACGGCAAATTCCCGCTGGACGCCGGTCGCAGCTGTAAACTTTTATCTCGATCTTCTCTGATTTTTATTTTTTTTTCAGAAAAAACGAAAGTGCGCATACGCATCTGTGCATTAAAGTTCAGAAAACCTCATTAACGCAATTAAAACTCGAGGATGAGGATGAAGGGCTGCGCTTCGCGAAGTTTAATGAACCGGAAACTTCACCGCGTCCCGATAACCTCGTGCGAAAAGCTACGGAGCTACCGTAAAACACGCGCGGCGGTTAACGTCTCAATCGCGATGCCCCGATAAACTCGCGCGCATCGGACGAACACATGTTAATCCGGGCGCGCCTCGTCGAACTTGTCCAAAATGCTAACGAAAAAAAGAAGCGAAAAGCGAGGAGCCCGAAGCAAAAGAGACGAGGAGGCAATGGTCAAAAGAGAAAGAGAAGTCGGCGTGTAGGGTCGAGCCGGGGGCTCGTCGGTGAAAGTCGGTAATTCAAGGCCGGTCCTTCCTTCCTTCCTCCTCTCCGCTCCGCTCGCGCGTACACCGATCGCATAATATCGCCGAGGGCCGGAGCGTATCACCTCGGAGTCGCGCGGTCACGCATGCACCGCAGCTGCGGCCGCTCGGACTTTATTAGCATACCTATAAAAATGGACGCGAGCGATACCGGCGCTCGCGCGCGCATAACGGCAGGCCGTAAATTATATCTAGGAGTCGCGCGCGGGGCCCTCTTAAATATCTCGTAAAGCGCGAACGGGGGGAGGCGGTGCCCGGGCTTTTTAATTGTCGGCGCGCGGTCATTTATCAAGGGGGCGGGCTGCCGGCCCGGCTTTCGTCTGCTCCGCGCGTAATTTCCACCTTGCGCTCGCGCGCGCGCTTCCGTCGTCCCCCGCGTGGCTCGCCGCCCCGGGAATTGGGGCGATCGCGCCAAGCGGTTTATCTGCGCTTCGATGTTGTATAATATACGCCGGGGCGGCGACGGAGCACGCGTGCCGGACGCGCCGCTTCGGAAACGCGTGTATGTGTTGATGTATATACGCGAGAATCGATTTTTCGTGCGAGAAACGCTTTTGATGCATGCACTTTTTTCATGAGATGGTAAAAAGAAACGAGGTGGGAATGTAAATACGTTTCATTCAATGCAGATTCGAAGAGATGATATTTCTGTTAAATTATTAGCTGCTTCATTCATATTCATGAGGCGGGCTGCAGGAGCATGTGCGTTTGTTTGTACAACTTTGCGTCCCCAATTAAAATTATTTATACTCGTGTTAAACAAAAAAATTGTTGTGAGAATTATATTTTTTTTATTACGATTTAGCGCGAAGCGTGGCTCTTCGACGATTGCGAAACGAGCCTCTCCACCGATCCGACTGTACGTTCGCAATAAAATATCGAAGCTCGCCCCGCGATTTCCATGCGCAATAAATCATCCGCGATTAGCGATCGCGCGGAGACTCGCCGACATTGTCTCCCGGCAATTTTCCCAAAAGACCGGGAGAATTGAAACTTAAAAGCCTCGAGCGCGCGCACACCCATAGTGCATTAGCCGCGTCGTTACGTAAACCCACAAGTCGGCGGATTGATCGCGTGCCACCGTCGCATTAATCAGCTGCTCCCCCCCACCCCCTCGGAAAAATTTTCACCTCGACAAATCTCTCTCACCTGCCGCTCTTGGTGATGATCATCTCGGTGTTGAGCTCGTTGAACCTGTCCCAGAGCTCCTTGGTCTCCAGGTGGCACTCGACCTCGCGCAGCTCCTCGCTGTTGCAGGCGGGCGGCTCGTGGCGTCGGCGCTTGCTCTTGCCGGCCTCCTGGTGCTCGCGCTCCGACGACTTGCGCCGCTTCGACGGCTTGTCCGTGGTGGACAGGGCCAGGGGGCTCTCGTCGACGCTGCTGCACTCCTCGACGTCCACGTCGACTTCCTCGTCGTCGGCGTCGCCGGTCGACTTGTCCGTCGCCACGGACTCGACGTCGATGCCGCCCGACGCCCCCTCGTCGACCTCCTCGTCCTCCAGCAGCGCCTCGTCCGTCACCACCGTCGCCGTCGCCACTATGTTCACCGGCGACGAGCGCAGTCCTGGAAAATGAACGAGTGGAAATTGAATTAGCAGTGGATTTTTTACTTAGCGGGGAATTAAGGCGAGGAGGCGATTAATTATTTATTGCTAATTATGATGGATATAACATCGAGATGGGATACAAGCGCTTGTAAAGTAACACGCGGACTTTCTATTTTCTAAGTAACACTGTTGCATGTTTTATAAATTATTGCACATCGGAGAGGTGGTTAGCGAATATTTTTTAGAACAGCAGGATATCCAGTTTTAAAAGTATTCGCCGCGGCAGTAAATTTTTTATTTAACTATGACAACATTCATAATCTTGGTTTATTGCCGGCGCGTCGTTATATAGAATACAATATTTTATTGTGGATATCTGTCACTCCAAAGCAAATATATTATTGGATTTCCGAAGAATAACTTAATTTTTTTGCGCGAAAAGTAATAATTCTCGTTGGACGCTCAAGGAGATGATCGAAGCCTCGCATAAAGAATGAATTTTTTTCACCGTAGAAATGATCGAAACAATGAAAAAAAAGGAAGAAAACGCGCATCGGCGATATAGCTGATCGGCGCGGAATAAAAGAAAACGTGATGAAACGCTTCTGCATATAAATGCAGCCTGGGTGTCATGAATAATATTTCTCGGACAATTAGCGACACCTCCGAGGCGAAAGTATTGATTTATCGTGCCTTATGTAAACGCGCGTACAGAAGTGTGAAATATCCAGTGCGACAGAAAAATTATAATCGCATGAAATCGATGACAGTTCGAGTGTGCCGCCCCGGCGATGTTGCGCAATGGAAATTCATCTTGAATATTAACGAAGCCTTTCGTCAATGCCGCCTTCGTCCTAATAGTGATTAATTGACCGACGACGATCGAAAATTTAGCGGACCATTGCGTAGCCGCGACATTTGCATTCGTCGCGCCCGTCGAAAACTACACTTTTTATCTCTGCGATAACGATTCGGAAATTTTTGTCGAAAGAAGAACACACGAGCGCATAAGTGAAGTCACTTTCGAGAGTTTTTCAAACGATAGTGCGTAGGATATAAAATTATGTTAGCCGACGATCGATGCCTCGTTCCCACGATACACGTGCCTGACCACCTACAAATAAAGTGTTGATGGTGCGTTATCGTCGGTAGCGACTATTAATCACGCTGAAATGAAGATGACGCCAGTCGACAACCGACCGCACAATTAAAAAACCTATATACCGCTCCCGCACGCGTATAGCCGTCATTACACCGCCGCGATGATCCACCGAATTTTCGACTCACCTGCCCCCTCGATTAAAAAAAAAGCAAGGAAAAAACGCCCGAAACTCGCAACATCGGCGCTTCCTTATCTCATCCGAAGGATCTCTCAACGTGTACCGATTAGCCTATCAAACAATTAAAGCGCGCAAAAAAGGTCGGCGCGAACACGGCCGATGATAATCGAAGCGAGGCTGAAAAAAGAGGAACTCTGCGCGCGGAGAAAGCTCGCGCGAAATGAAAGAAAAAAAAAAAGGAGCGGACGAGCTCGCCGAGGCGCGAACTGCGCGTTACATAATGCAGCGCGCATGCGCGCCGGCAATTAGCGCTAAACACACTCCTTGAAAATCTGTCCCGCTTTAATTAGCCGCCCCGTTCGCGCGGATCGCCCCCCTCGCCGGCGTATATAGGATCAATTAATTATCGCCGGGACGCTTCCGAGGTAGGCTCGTGAAATTGCGCGCCGCGCCGCAGATGCGCCGGGACGATAGAATAATGAGAACGGCTCGCGCGCGCGAGCGCGAACAATGGCCGCCGCGGTGTCAGCGCGCCGCAATAAACATATCTCGCGGGGCCCGACTCGCGCTGTTTCTTCCACTTCATCTTTTTTTTCTTTACTGCGCTTCCTCGAGCTCGGCTTTTCCTGCGCACGCGAGAGAGGTGAAAACGCACCGGGAGCAAAGGCGACGTCTGGATATATATTTTTTCGTTCTGCTTCGCGTGCAACTTTTTTTTCCATCCACGCGATTCTATGATTTATTTAATCGCCTTTTTTTAATTGCGTTTTAAACATTAGCACCTTTTTATCAAAATAAATAGACACTTTTGCGCGTGCAACTAAAAATGCTTTTCAACGTGGAGAAAAAAGAATACGGAGAAGCTATACTTATGCAAAACTAATAGTTTAATATTTCACCGTGAATATTTAAAATTCAAAAAAGAATGAAATTTATGACAATCCCCGTCGGATCGTAATAGAACTGCGCGGCAATAATAGAAGGCCGCGCATTCGAATTGAATGGGAAGAGTCCGCGCGCGCCTAAACGTGTCATCGTGTCGCTCGCGCGCGAAAGTCGTCAACGGCCGCCTCATCGAAGATGTCACCGCCGCAATAATCAAGTCGGCTCGCGAACGCGTCACCCGGCGGCTTCCTGCAAATCGCGGGGCCGACGCTCGCGGGCGTGCACAGGAAAATAGCCGCGTGCTTTCACGGTGCGTCAAAGGTCTTGCGCCGCGCGCGCCGAGGCGGCTATTACGAATTCGATAATTCACGCCTCCCCCGTGCACCGCTGATTCACGGCGGCGACTCCGCGCGGAGAAAGGCGTTCGGGCCGCGTAGCGCCGCTGAATATTCATCCGCGGTGAATTTACAGCGCCGGTGGCGATAAATTACGCGCGGCCCGTACGTTTTCGAAATTCGGACGCGACGGAATTTTTTTCGGAGTGGATCGAGGGAGAGGCGCGGTTCGGAGCTGCGCGAGAGGGGGACTCGGTTGCTACTGTGCGGAGGTTGGACGGATGGAGGTATCGCCCTTGGGTTCTTATCGATCGGCGCCGATTCGCGCGTAATACGACGCCCGGCGATCGGATGGACCGATAGGGATGAGAAAAATCGGGTGGATGTATGGTAGCGCGAATTATCGGAGGATTGCGCGCGGGCGGTGAAGGCTGCGATTTTCTAGGCGCAGGCGTGTAAATTTAGATGCGCGGCGAGATCCTTCCGAGGGCGCCCAGTGGGTTCAGAGGATAAATTCGATGGTGGGCGGCTGTTGTCTCTCCCAACGGTGCCACTCGATTAGAGTTAATTTGTACGATCCGTAAATTTCACACGGAAATGTCCAGCGGTTACGCTCAGAACTAAAGTGAGTCAAGTATTGATAGTGATTTATTTCTCACGTTCAAAAAAGAATGAATTTATCGAAGTTATGTCAATAAAATTGTAAATGGATTAAAAACCGTGAAGTATAAAATAAATATATAACTAAATTCCGTAAGTAATAAGTTACTTTTATAGTCCTTTACTAGAAATATGTAACATCGTAAGAGTCATAAAATTATTCAAATTTTTCACATTACCACACAATTGCTCTACAATGCCCGTTTTCTCCCGGATGAAAAGAAAAAAGACGGAACGCTTAAGAGCGATCTTTCCTCAATCCCGGCAAATTGCCCCCGAGGAACTCGCTCGCAATCGGCGCGCATTCTCCTACGCGGCTCTCGACAACATCCGCGCGTTAAAAACTGCCTGTTCCTCGACGGCGGGTCAATTAAACTCAACGCGGCTGAAATTACCCCCGACTCGCATCCACCGCCCCGTCTGCTCGCGTTTCGCGCGCAGCCAGTCGAAGGGGGCGCGAGATCGCCGCCAATTTGTATCTCCTTACGGGAGCGCTCGCGAGGCCTTGTCGCAATCGTCCGCCGTTACGAGGCTCGATTAATCGACCGCATTAATAACGCGCGCGATTTAATCGACCCAAAGAGGGGGGAGACGAGAGAAAAACGCGCGCGTCTCTCGCCTCTGCGCGTCGAACGGAGGTGCGGGATATACACGCGTGTACAAACGCTCAGGTGGCTCTCGCGCTCGTTCTAAATCGCCTCGGCCTCGAGAATAATATTTCAATTTGCAGCTGTCGGTGCGCGATGCGAAATTAATAATCGCGCGCGCGCAATTCGCCTTTTTTCTCCCTTCCTCTTTTTATCGGGCTCGCGGCTTCGCGCCGCGGGATTGTAAACGAGCCTGGGTTATTTGTTTTGAGCGAGCGTCATCGGCGCGCGTCGATGCGTTAGATTCTCTCTTCTCGTTTTTTTCTTCTTTTTAATTTGTTTATAAGGTGATGATTAACTACTGAATTCGCTGTTCATTATTCAAGAGTTAATATCCTTGCATGCGGGTATTACACGTCGAGGTAGGAACTACTGGTTCTTGTATAATCGTAAAAAGACGACGCGCGAGGCTAATTAAAGACGAGCGATGGCCTCTCCGTTTTTCACGCCAGATAGAGCGATAATAACGCGAATCTACTTTCGCATCGAATCGTTTATAATTCAATAAACACTAATCACCCGCTCCATTCACGTCGGATCCTGAGAAATGGCTTTCGAATACCGCGCGATTCAATATTTCACGATCACACATCTGCATAAATATAATAAAGGAGGGGAGGCTGGTGCGGGTGCCAGCTTACAGCGACCGGTAGTAAACAATCGGCGAACTATTTGCGGGCCATTCTCAAGTGCCAGCGAAATGTGGAGCGGAAACACTCGTCCGCCTTGAAATATATATCCTTCGACAAATCGGGGCATCATTCACGCGAATTCCCGCGCCGATAAACGTCTCTATCGCCGCCGAAAATAGACCACCAATATCATCCGGCGCGTGATTTCGTTTTATTTCGCTTTCTCGCTCGCTCGGCGACTTCGATCGCGCGCGGATGAAAAAAAAGAGGCGAGAGCGTAGGCGGCACGCGAGTGACCCGCGGTACGTGACTGCACCGGGCCGATCGGCCGGAAGTCGCGGCGACGGGGCACGCGCTCTCCCCGGAATTTTCGCAGATTCCGACGGGATTTTTGGTAACGTTCTATTAATTATAGCCGCTTTGCTTTCGGCTTCGCTCGATTCGCGAAATTCCAATTGAGTATTCAAGAAAACGTGATCACACGAAAGGTCTGAAGGCGACGTGGACGTGCGTTTCGATAGACACTGCGTTTAAAAATAAACATTTAGACTGCATTTTTTATTCAATTCAATTACTATAATGTACCTTTTAAATTCGTTATTCCATTTCTACTATATAAATCGAAAACAAAACGAATAAAAAATAAAACTTAAAAAACAAATTAACGCCTTGCCATGTGAATCAATCGACAACGCGAAGAAATTTCGTGGCCTCGCGGAGCGTAAATCGGAGCACGCAAAATCTGGCGTGTCGATAAGCCCCGTCACGCGGCGAACGACCGGGCGAAAGCACTCGAGCGCTCCGCGCGGCGATCATGCAGATGGACGTGCGTCGATGCGGCTCGACCCGCGGGCGAATTCGGTCGCGGAGCTGCTCGCTCTTTTTTCGGCGCGCGGTTCGCGTGCCGCGCGCGCATCTGCGCGCCCCTCGGCTCCCGCTAATAATATCCGCCGCGCAAAGTGAAAAAAAAAGCCAGCCGTGGGCTACTTACCCGGCCTCCCCTTTTCGCCGCGCGACGATGATGAAATCGCGGGGTGGGGCTATTTTCGAGGAGCGCGCGCGGGCATTTACGAGTGCGCGAGCGCAAAAAATCACTTAATTTTTATTGCGCCGATAAACTGCGCCGCCGCTTCGGCGGTATATCGTTGTTCGATGGCGGGAGCTGGGGCGGTTGGGCGGTGGGTTGACGAACGAAAAGGTAGATCATTTTGTAGTGGTTGACTTTGCGCATTTGCTGGAGAATTAAAGAATGTCGAAGAGAGGTATGAACTTTCATCGTAACACTATAAAGTTGGTGCTATGGCATTAAAAACGGAAAAAGGTTTCGGTTCTATCGCGTTTTTATTGCAGCTACTTTAAAGTCACTCGAAAACACGCGCCGTGTTAAAAACTAATATTAACTTTTTCTGCGCCTGTAAAAGATAAACCGAGCAGAAAGATTCTTCGTCCGAATGGAAAAGAATCGCAGAGAATGATTACCAAAGCCCGTGAATAACGGCGGCCTATGCCATTAGGCGTTACAAGCTCGGTATTTAATTGCCTCTAACCACTAACCGGAAATAAGATGCGATAGCCACGCGAAAAGGCAAACAAACCGGGGGAAAACGTCGTAACGGTTTCGACTCCGGTGTGGTCCACCATCTCCCCCCACGCGGCACGAAAAAAGAGGGAATAAAGGAAAAAAAGGAGAGAAGAGAAATCCGATGTAAGGACCTCCTCCCGCTGACCCGAGACGACATGGCGTCGGTGGCGGCGCTCTGCCGGTGGGCCGGCGCCGCCAGGTATGGATCGCTCCGGCCGTAATGAGCGCAATAAAATTCAAAGCGTCGGGCAATTATCTGTCGTAACGTCCTCCGCGGTGGCGGCGGCTTTCATAACTCCGCTGGACTTTTTCCGGCCGATTGCCAAATCGCGGCCATTGTTTCCAGGCGATAAAGCCGTTGGCGCTTTTCAACAGCCACCGCCGCCGCCGCGATCGATCGTAAATAAGCGGCGGCGGCCTAACGTGCATGCCTGTATAGCGGAGCCGCCGAGTCGATTGGCTCCCTCCGCGCTTTGCATAATTTCGCTGCCCACTGGAATTTCCTCCCGGCTGCCGCCGCCGCTTTTTGCTCGGAATCCACGGCTCCAGTGTAAACAAAATCCTTCCCCGGCGTTCCGTTCCGCTCGATTATACGCGATTGCAAACCGCGGCTACTGACTCAGCTACGGACTCGGCGACGGATGGCGAACGCTTCGAGGAAATTCGCAGCCAAGTTGCGCGTTTCAAGCTCCGCGGTTCCTTCTTCGATCCGTTATAGTCATCGAAAAATCGCTTGAATTTGGAGAAATCGCCTCGGCGCAGAAAGCGAGAGCAACGCGGGAAAGGGCGCGGAAGCCCCTCGCGGGCTCCCTCGTCAATTAAAGAGCAGCTCGCGCTCGCGTCCGGGGTGGTCGTCGCGCAGCACGCCCCCGTTTCCGATTCGACGCAAGAAATACGAGCTGCGAGGAGCCGCGCGACCACCCAGAATGCCCTGTCACCAGCCGCGAGGGCGCGCCGGGCCCCGCAATTTGTTACCCGCCGAGCCGGCGAGGTCCTCTCCTCCCCCGTTCGAAAGGAGGCGCAGCTTCTCCTTTTTTTCCCTCTTCTCTCGCCCGCTCCCTTTTTATCCCTCTCGTTCGGAGGCGACGAGACGCGAGAGTTTTTGTCGCGCGCAAGTGACGCAACGACGCGAGGGACTATTTTGACAGCTCGCCGGAAGGCGACGGGGGTCCGGATTGCGGGTGGAAGCGCCGGATCTGGAGAGGGCGAAAATGTTGTGACAATGCACTGGAGTCCTTTTCACGCGCGAGGACGGGGAGGCGCAGGTTGCAAGGCGCGACGGCCCATTGTTTGGTCGATCGCCGGCGCAACGAGAGCGGATTTGACGAGTTTATTACGAGGCGTGGGAGGTTTTCGGATTGGATTCGCGAATTTACGATTATATTATTCAGTTGATGATTCTGCATCCAATTGATAACGATATTTTTATAACAGATTAAAAGATCAGTTTTTTTATATTAAGTTAAAAATGTAAGGTTACTAAAGTAATAAAATTTTGTGCAAATCTTTAAGAAATATTGCCGTTAAATATTTGCTATTATTTTACTTTGTTTACAACTATTTATACTTTTTCTATTTGAGAACTACATTATTAACATTTTTACATTGCAAAAAACATAAAAAAGACTCCGTATGTATCTGAACGAGTTAAAGCAATCTTTCCACTGCACTGAGAACGTACAAAATGGCTAACGCCAGTCCGACGGAAGCTTATTCGCAACTTTTGAAGTATTCAATTGATAAGCCTTTATATCGTAACTTAATTTTATATGTAGAATTATTATTTCGAATATTCTTGAAAGAGCAACAAAACAATAATGTTTAAAGTGCAGATAGAGCTATTAAAGTCAATTATATTATCGAATTACAATTCACTCCTTGTTTCGTTCATTTTAGATTTGCGCTAGTACATTTATTCCAACTTCAATTCTCACGATGTAATTAATAATAATTCATTGGCTTGGATACGTTTTATTTTTTAATTTTGTTATTATTATAATCTTAGACAAATTCATTTCAAATTATTCTGTTTCTTTGTAACAAAATCTAAATTAAAGAGTTCAGATTCTGTTTCAGTGCAGTAAGAGAAAAACTAATTGTAAGGCATAAGCAATAATTCACTTTTCCGTTTTAAGAACCGCTATTTTTATTATCCGTTCGGATTAAACAAATTGAAATCGACTAAACACCGAAAGAGAAAACAAGCTACGTATAAGAATATTGAATAGAATTCAGACTATTGCAGTTCAGTTCATTCTTGCAGTGAAATAATCGTTTTAAACGATAATCTGACAGTTTTATTAGAAGTTAAAGCAACCATATGGATTATTAAAGACTTATTAGCAGTCTCATGAATCGATCCAGTCATAATCTAACTAACAAACGCCGCAATCGAATCAATTGCACAACTCATCACATTTCAAAGTTATCACACCCATTCGCCTACGTCTTATTGCTCCAAAATACTGCTCCGACCTCCTCTCTCCCCCAAATCACCTCACCAATCAACAAATTGCAAACGAGTACCTCCCAGTGCAATTAGAAACCTCGAGTTCCCCGCCTCCGACTCGAAAAAAATCGCAGCATATGCGCAAAAAAAACTCACGATCGAAGCTGGGGCTGGGGCTGGCCGGTACAATAGTCGTCGTCGGGGTCTTATTTCCGCAGTCCAGGGCGGTGTTGGCCGCTGCGGCAGCCGCGGCCGCCGCGTTTGCCGCCGTGGCCGCTGCGGCGAGTCCCTGCAGATGATGGTAGTGCCCGAAGGACGGTCCCCTCGGCGCCATGATCGCCGCGATGCTGAAGTCCGTGGCCTTGTGGCCGCGCTCCCGGTTCGTCGGCATCCTCCTCCTCTATCCTGGCGCGCGTCCGACCCCTTAGAAGCTGCTGCTGCGGGCCCCGCACCCGCGACACACTCGTCGGCACTCGGGCGCGCGCAATCGCATGTACACCTCCGTAACTCGCGTGGCGCGCCGTCGGCGGATCTCTATCTTTCCCCTGGAATAGCCTCCTCGTGAACGCGAGCGAAATCCGTCGGCGTAACGGAGCAGCCCGGGGAAACGAAAGAGAAAGAGAAGGAAGCGTGAGCGAGAAGAGAGCGGCACGCACGTAGAACGCGTCTGCGCTGCCCGACTTCCCGAACTCCACTGGCCTCCTACTCCTCATCCTCCCACGTTCGGCCTCCCCCCACCTGGGGCCCCGCCAGATAACGGGATGCGCGCGCAGCCGAGCGAGCCCCCCTGGCCCCCACCCCTGCGGGCGCGCCGAGCCCCGGTGGGCGGCGCCCCGGCTCTCCCCGAGAGCCGGCTCCTCGGAGCGAGCGGCGACGCGGGCCCCGCCCCCGGCTCGTGGTCCGCCCCCGTCGCGCGGCCCCCACCTCCGCCGCCGGGCGCCCGGGCTTATCGCCGCGCGGAAGGGAGGTGGGACGAGCGCGCGGCGCGCCGAAAGAGATCGATCGGCCACCATACGCGCCCCGGAGGCACGAGGGGGGGAGGAGGAGCGACTACGTCCGCGAGCTGCCGCGCGGAATGAATCGCTTTTAGTAGCTATGAAAAGTACGTCGCCGCGGCGTTTCCTTAGGCCAGCGCGAGCGGGGAAGAGGGTGCGAGGCGAGCGGGGGGAGCGGCTCCCGGGCCGCTAATAAAGGTGTACGTTCGCAAGTACGCGGGGGGAGACGCGGTAATCGGCTGCCTCGCCGTTTACGCGAGGAGTATACCCAGGCCTTGACGGACGCGCCTCGACACTTCGACGACGCCCTTTTCAACCTGGCGCGTATACGGGGATGCTGCGGCTGCGATGATGCCTTTTTTGGTACGCTGGGGACTGCCTGTCCGCGGTCGCGCCGTTTTGAGGGGCTTTTAATTTTGATGGATGGTTGCGTGGAGACCCGTGGATTTGCATCGATCACGGATCGATTTAAGTTTGTTCTAGAGTGTACAAAGTCGTTTTTTAATAGTTCTGTCACTTTAAAAAATTTCTGAAAAATTCTTAAGATACAGTGCTTTTTTGTATAAAAAAATGTGGGAAAAACATGTTTAAAGTGTGAAAGTCACATTAGTACTAAAAAAATTTTGTTTTTAAAAATTAAGATTATTTTATTTTTGTTTTCTGTTAAAAAGGATAAAATACAATTTAAATATTTAGCGTAGCATTTACTAATTTGAAAATTGCAGCATTCGGACTTAAAACATTGGTTTAAGAAGAAATCAGAAAAATATTATTCTTTATATTTACCTAAAACGATTAACATCTTGTGCAAAATAATTATATTCTCATCATATGTTAGAGTGAAAAATCACTTGAAGTAAAAACTAAATCAATCGAGTTTAGATGTTTTCCTCTTTCACATTATGAGAGCTTACAATTAAAAAGCTTTCGATTTTTCTCGCACGAATATTCTATTACGCCCTGAAAAAATAAAATCTACTGTGTGAAAATAAAAGTGACTCTACATGAAGCAATTAGCTTTAAAAGCGCCCGATTATTTCGGGACCCTGCAAAGCGGGATAATAAAATTCGCCCGCATCGCCTTATTCGATGGAACCGTTACGCAGCAAGCTCATTTTGACGTGAAAGTCAGCCTCCGCACCGGAAAGGCACCTGCGACCCAAGCAGCGTCCGTCACATTAGCGGTCTCGGCGTCGAAAAAATCCCCCGGGGCCGGCTTTCGCGACCGTGCGCACAACCGCCTGTATAATTTCCCCGACCGCGTCTGAAAAAGTCTCTCGTTCACGCTCAATTTGGCGGTCCATTTGTCAGAAGCGGCTACCGGACGTGGCGTCTCTCTCTCTCTTACTCCCTCCGCCGACAGAAGCGGGTCGATCCGCCGCCGCTTGCGAAAGCAGAGAAGTGTATTAGCGTGTTAGCGAGCGCGCGGGCCCTTTTGGCCGACAACCCAAATATTCGCATCCGACACACAGACGAGTCGGTGGTGGTGGTTCCGGGAGGCCCCTTTGGGTCAGCGGGGCCCCCAGCGACGCAGTGCAGCCTGCTGACCATAAATCCAGCGCGGGGGATTTACGGCCCCGGTCCGGGCTACCGGCCCGACGGCGATCATCGTCGCGGCCGAGCTTTCGCCGCCGCTTTTGCGGTGGGCCTGCGGCTACCCGCTGTAAATTCCGGATGCTGCGCGCTTTCTCGGCCGGCGTTTATAATGCAGCTCCACGCCGAGTTCGAGGTTGCCAGTGCACCGGGGTGCGCACTGTACGGATGACCAAAAAATTAGCGGTCGTCGTAAAGGGCCGATATCATCTTTGAGGACAGTGGCGACCGGTTGCGGACGCGGATCGTTGCCGGGACTTGCGGTCGACTCGGTCTTGCATCCTCGGAGGGTGCGGGATTCAGGTAACAGTGGCATAGTAACACCAGAATGTAAATAAAAGCGTTGCGCAAGAAATATTGGCCGAGTCGTAAATTATGCGGCGGTGGAAATTTTATTGCAGTAGGCGCTCGTTGTAAATTCCATACTCATGGTTTAATTATTGTGATTCATTGGATTTATAGTTGCACAAATAAGAAACAGACCTAGATGAATGACAAAGTTTAGTACTTTATATATGTAGTAACTTCATAAAGATTGTCAATATTTATAGCAGTTTATTTATAAACTATAATCTCTGAAAACGTAACTAGAAAATATCCTAAAAAAACATAGTAACAATAAAATACTTATTCAACAGTTACCTGAATTTTAAGAGAAAAAGACCGTTTCATTGGAAATATTGTGACTAAGGGGCAATCCATTCACGGAGTCATTCATGCGGACGAGAAATTTCCGAGTGGAAAGTAACACCATACGAGTAGATAAATTTCATAATAACTCTATTTTTCCTTCTCAGCTCATAAATACGTCTTATTAAACCCGCCCATTTCCTCTACCAGGGAATTCAAAAACTCGACTCGTTCGGAAAAAAAAGTGTCAGCATTCCTCCGGCGACGCAATAAATGCGATAAAATATATGTGATAAGCTGGAGAAAACTATCCTAGCGCGGGATTTGAAATTTACGACCTTCCGTATGAATGCGTCATCGACACGTCTACTTTGTACGACGCAGAAATTATCCTCGACTCCCGATTGCCCATCCTTTTCAGTGAAATTGAAAGGAGTATCCTCGCCGGCTTACGATGCGGTATGCAGCTATACTGTATAAGGAATCTTCAGAAGTGTGTAGGTATTCGGTATATGCATGTAAGAGTTTGATATTTAAATAAGGAAATTTTCACCTTCTCAGATCAAGTTTTTGAGCAGTTTTTCATTTCAAGAAATTATCAGAGTGTATAGAATAATTTAATTACATTAATGTTGTTTTAATAATCAATTAATTCGTGAATTAAAAATCATTGCTTCAAAAAAGTACATTTAATAATTAGTTAATTGAACGAATCAAATAATTTAAGAAATACTTTTATTTGTAATTTGTAATAACAACTGTCTCAATTTCTGTCGAAACATTCAATCACAATATGAAAAAATGAATGCCATAAAACCAGTGTACCTTCATTATTTAAACATTGTGGCACTGTAATCATAACTATTTTCAATTTAACATAAAACGTAAGGTAGAGAAATAATAAACATTTTTATAGTAATTTTACTTTGTCTACAAAATAATGCGTTATTTATTTACTATTACATTATTCCGCTTGCAGTGTACATGATAATTTTCAAACTGCTAGCCAATATAGTTATTGCAAAAACGTTTCGAAACCGGTAATACAGTTACTCCGCTAAAAATGAAAAATGAAAATGAAAACAAACATTTTGCTGAGCAAACAAGATCTATTGAAACTCGTGTACAAGATATCAGTCCGTCCATCATTCTAGCCACTCGAAGCGACCTCCAATCTCTCCCATGCTCAGTCACCTCGAGCCCCGTTCACAATGAAACCGGCGTAACCGTCAGCCGCGAGTGTGGTCCACCGCTTGGTGTCACCGGGGCCCAGCTCCCATACAAAAACTACCTTGCACCGTTACGCGTCGCGCTCGTCCCGATCGATCAAGCCGATCGCGCGTCGCTTGATTCCCCGGGCCTCGGGAGGAGAATCCCGCGGAGGTCTCCTTCTCGCCTCCCAAGATTTACGACGTGTGCTCGGTGGACCTCACCCCCTCCCCGCACTCCGCGCGCCTTTATTATACTAATTTCGACGGGGCCGCGCGTGAAAATACGGGCGAGCCCCAGGACTTGACTTTCTCCCTCGGTGCGTCGCGGGGACCACTTTCTTTTTCGGCCGCCCCCGGGCGTCTTTTGTCGGGGCGTCGCGGTTCCCCGCACACTGGCCAAGCCCCCCGCGGGCCGGCCCGCAGGACCGGCTCTCCGCAGCGAGCGAGTGTTGTGCAAAGTCGCGGTCGCCCGGCGAACCCGCTGCGGGAACTCGGCACCGCGATGCACCGCACTAGGTACACTCCGCTCGAGAGCCACCCGACTTTCTTTCGCGCGTCGAGTGCTCCACCGAGGGGTTCGACTTTGGACTTTCCAAGCGTTCTGTTGGCCACTTCAACGCTTTTTCGGCTTCAAATGTACACTGTTAATCATCTTGGGTTACGTGGGAATTTCGTTTCTACTTGTGAATCGAGATTTTTTTATAAACGATAGGGAACGATGAGATGATCTGCGGTGAGTCAAGTAAGAAGATACAAAAAATTAATCGTGCAAATAGAAGACTTTTGCTGTCGATTTGAACAATTTTTTTTATAATTGATATCATTTTTATGATGGCGCGAAAGGAAAAAAATGCACACAGATTTTTAATTGACATATTGAAGGCAAATATTAATCGTAAAAACTAACAGATAAATTACGCCTTTGAATACGAGTAACATGATAATTATATTTCTAATGACATTCAAGCGATTAATAACTTTCCAGCTCGCATGAATAATTCAAGCTGGTATTTCAATTAGCGCGGATTAATAAATCGGAAAAACTGTAAATCTCAAACGCGTAAATATTAATTACCGTTTAAAAGCGCGCCTTTAGTTCGTATCGTAAATATTGTAAAATAATAAGAAAAAGGCGGGTGCACAAACAGCCCGTATACCTTATTTCACCAAAACAGCATAAATCCTCGCGGTAAAAGCCGCCGTAAAAAAGGCAGGAAAAGTTATTCCCGAAAGAAGAAAAAAAATTTACAGGCCCCCCTAAAAATCGGAAAACACTCGTCTCGCCTCGCGACAACAAGAGAAAGCCCAGACGCCGTCGGATAAAGCGCAGAAAGGAGAACAGACGCGGTAGCGGCGCCGTAAATCAATTTTTTCCGCAGCGGAGACGCTTCCGAGCTTCTGCGCAGCGGATCTCGCGCACTCTCCGGTTCACGCTTTTTTTTTCTCCGTCTAACGTCTGCCCTCTCGCTCTGGCCAGTGGCCGTGTTTGCAGCAACTGCGGTGAGCGCGCCGGAGTCTGATTTAGTGGCGGTCTCGTCTGCGGCCGGAAAATCGACGCGCGGAAATTTACGACAGCTTTGACGGACGTTGCGTGAAAACGCGCCCTCCTTTGCTGGTAGCTCCTCGGCCGGGTGTATATACCCCGGGCAGTAAATATCGGGCGCGGCGGTGTGTTTGCGCGCCGAGGCGTCAATGGGCCGGGGGAGATTATTTTATTGGTGGTCGAAAATTATTTTATTGGAAGGATGCAAAGGTATGATCGCCGGGACATTGTCCTAAGGTCACCGCGCGCAATTGCCCGGCGGTAAATCATCGTCGATGTCGCAGTTTTACGAGCTTCCTAATAAGTTTTGAAAAATATCGTAAAGTCAGGTTTACTGTATTTTCGCGGGTCTCAATGCCAAAGTTGACTTTTCGCGATTGTGCGAGTTAGGCTGTAAAAGCGAGTTTAACGAGATGCGTAATTTATTGATTAATAAAAGCGTTTATTACGACTGTCACTGTAATTATTCGCGAGGATGATCGACTCGTGCTAACAAATCATAAAAATATATTTTTATTGCCCGTTGAAATGGAGACGTCCGGTTAATTATTTTACAACGTAAACGCTATGAAAGTTTAAAAATTGTGCAAAAGTAAGTTACACTAGACAAAACAAAATTGAATTTCGTACAAAATACAATCAAATTTACTAAACGACTCGAAAAATCGTTAAAACAATTTTTTCATTCACCCTATCTTAATCCGCCCCTAAAAAATAACGTTATAAATTTTTTAAAAGTAAGTTTTTCAACTGCCAACTTTTGAATCACAGTTCGAAAGTTGAGGGCTCCCGTGAGCGAATGTGAATCACCGGTTAAAAATTCCCGGGCCATTCGAATCCAATAAATCAGTCAGGCGTCGGGGAACAATGAGCCCCGCTCATCTCCCGGCGAAAAATCAAACCGCATCTCGATAGCCCGGCGAAAGAGCGACCCCCTCCGATTTTGCGGCGCGGTGAAAGTTTCCCCGAGAGTGCGGATCGCTGCTGCACGTACACAGCGCTCCAGACCCAGCGGGCGACGCGGATACCCCGGTGGACGCTGTGCGGAGAGACGCAAATCGCCGCCGCGTAGGTAGGGGCGGGAGCGCGACTTCTTGCTCGGGGGCGGGAGCGAAACTGGTTGCCACCGCGGAGGCGATCGCGAGAGTGGAAGGCGGGTTTCCTTATATCGCGGATGTAGGGTCCGGGTATGCGAGTGGCATGGTGCGAATCTCCTATGATTCGCTGAAAGTCTCAGAGCTGTTTTTGCGATTACTGATTAAAATAGAAATTTAAGTGATGCTTTAAATGTGGCGGAAAATAATGAAATCGGTACACGTCAGGAAAAAATCTAAAGAGACTATAAAATTTGTGCAAGAAGAAAAGTAAGTTCATCTGCAGTTATAAGACCAAAGAAAACAAATTATAATAAGTTTGATATATCAAGTTGCAGTCTTACGAAAATGAATAAACTTACTGCAGTCACCCTTATAAAAATTAAAAAAAAATCTGCTCGGTACATAATACTCGTACTAGTCCCCTCCGTATTTTCAGAAAATAAAAGAACCCACCGCGATCATTCCACATCCTCTCAAACTAAGGAGCAGCCTAATACACTCAATCAAAGCAAACAAAGTAAGTAAGACGGGAGCCCGCGAAAAAAGGAAATCTGGAAAAAAAGCTCGACAGACGGACTCGCTCTCTTCAAGCTCGTGTTTTTCTTCCTCTTAGGGCGGCCGAAAGAAAAACAATCCCGCGGTGGCTCGGAAAAAGTGCTCGCCGTGCAGCGGCCTTACACCCGGGGAACGCGGAAGCCAAGTCGCGCACCCACACGCGCGCGCACTCCCGCCTTCCGCGCGCACACGCTCGGCCCGCGTGCACACGCACGAGCCGAGAGACGTAATAATAAACCGGGGGGCAGGGAGGGACGCGCGGAGGAGGGGAGAAGGAGCAGCGCGCCGCGGCGCGGCTCGTTCATCATCGGGCGCGAGCGGAGGTGGCCACCCACGCGGGCCCCGCGCGCCGCTGAAAAATCGCCGGGGAAAGGCGAGCCCGGGCGCAACCTGTCGACGCGCGGCGCACGCGCTTCCGCGCGGAAAAAGCGCGCTCGCGGGCGAATCGCGCCCGTCGTGGGCGAGCGACGCCTGACGGATCGCCGATGATTAAATTACACGCTGCCGGGCGACCTAACGAGTCGACCCCCTCGCCCCTTTGTTTTGCCCACGGGGAGAACAATGAGGACTCGCGGAATGCGCCTTTTTTCCGATTCGCGAACTCTGAGGACTTCTTCGGGTGCTGGAACAGCGCATTGAGACGTTCGAGTGAGAAGAATATGTAATGAATGCAATGCTGCGCGGTAATGTTTTTATAAAGATAGAAAGAATTTTGTGGGTATAAAAAAGAATTTGAATGTATTTTTACTGAAAAATGGGAGAAATGTTCTAGTAATAAAAAGTAAGAAAAACGGGTAGATAAGTCGCGCGTGCGCGCGATCGGGCCGCAATAATTGGCGCATCTCCCGCTGCCGAGGGCCTCCGCGGGCGTAAAAACGCGCCGAGCCGGGTGGTCGGCCGGTCACATGTGCCCGTGCGCGCCCGGTGACATATTAGTCCCGCTCGCCCCTTCCGGTGCGCTCGCGGTTTTAATTCTCGATTTACAGTGGCGCCCGGGCGTTAGCACGTGTTCCGGGGCGCGCGGGGAAGGGCCCAAGCCTCGCGCGCGGCGCCCTAATGAACCTAAACTGCCGGCGCATTTATCACCGCGCGAGTTGGCCGCTCCGCTTTCCGCGCTCCGGATTTAATGGGCGCGCTCCGCGAGTTTTTCGGCTGCCCGCGGCGCGCCTTATTTTACGCCGCTTCGACGGGAATTGCGCCTCGCTTAAGTTGCTCGCTTTGCATAAACGTCTTTATTTATACCGAGCGGACTGGTATACGCGCGCATTTACGTAGCTTTTGTCGTGCAAACGGTTTTTTAGCGTTAATAATCGACCCTCTCTGTTATTTGTGGCATTGTAACTCGCACCTTTTCGCGAAATATAACGACGCCATTATAATGCACGAACATTTTTAATCTGCTCATATAAAGAGATACTTTCGATTTGTCCGGACAACTTATTTTTTTAAATTCTTCTGTGTTTACATCCTATGCATTCGCAAAAACGTCGCACGTCGTAAATAATCTTGAGCGATTCGGTAATTCAGACGGGCCTAGTAAAAAAGTCGCCGATGCACCAAGACGTATCGCCAAACCTGCGAGCGCGTTAATCACTCCAAATCAATATTCAAAATTCCTCACAGTTCCTCGCTAGAAATATCGTGACATTTGCATACCGGGTGTATAAAAAAAGTGATAAAAAAAAAGAATCCGGCAATATAATCAATTCTCGCTTTAATTTTCAAGAATTAGCTCCACGGCTATCTTACTTAGCGCGAAATTTATTCTCCCGTCCCGCTACTTAACATTCGAGTTTCGCAATATGCGCCCGCGCGAGCACAGCGGCGATAATTTATGCGATGTGTTCTCTCTCTCTCTCTTTCTCTCCGTGGCCGAGACGACAAAGAATTTGTGGCGCCCGGTGCACACGTATAGCGTGCGAGAAAATTTTTTTTTTTATAAACTCTCGCGATATGCGATATTCGCGCGTTATACGCAACGAGGAAGGGAGAGACTGGAAATATCGAGACGCGGGGAGAAAAGCGTGAATGGAGCTTCGGGAATTACGAGGATGAGCTTACATTTTCGCTTAATTTATGGGGGTGAGGGTTGGCTAAACCAATCGAGCTAAAGTGGTAGTAACTTTAGAAAAAAAACGTGTTTTTCGTAGCTGTATTTTATATATAACATCTATAAATTTTTTTAAACGATAATATGGGACCAAAATTAAATGAAAATTCTTACAAGTAACACCCTTCGGAATATTTGTAGAAGTAATAATTAAATTTAATTGAATTTATCAGCGGTGGATGGAATTCCGGCTAGTTAAAAATAAACTACATGCCATTCACTAATTCAACAAGCTAGAACATTTTAAATATTTCCATCGTAAATAAGCTACTCCGTAAATTTTGTTCGGCTCGTGCATACAAAATTTTTATGGGCTGTTTAATAAGTCCTCAGGGATCAATGAGCGTAACATTGACATTAACAGCTCTCAAAGAGCGTGTCGCGCGCATATGGCGTCAAAGCGACCGAAGCAAACGAGAATCTATCGTTTCCGATCTCTCCTCTCTAAACGGCGGGCGTGGCACTCGCAGCCACCTTGTCCCCCCTGAACCTCGTTCAAATCTGTTCTTTATCCCGAAAAGGTGTGTCCCCCGCTTTAATAACGCGATAATCGAACGAGATTTTTCTGGCCGCGAATTAAGCGAGCCTCTTTACGACGCGCCACCTTCCAGCGCGCTTATGCGCGCGAGCAACCAGTTTTCGGAAGCTAAGCGCGCGCCGCTAAGTCCCCCTTAATCGCGGAATTTACGCCCACGCGCGCGCGGCCGCATCGACACCTCGATTCCGCGTTAAATTGGAAACACCGGGGCCTCCTTTTTTTCTCTCTCGCCTCGCACACCTCGTAAACACTCGCGCTCGGTCATTACCTCCCACACCTGCGCGCCTCCTTTTTTTCGTCGACGGCGAAAGAGAGATAAGGGATTCGCGCGATCGCGGAAAGCGAGCTGCGCCGCCCGCATAATCGGCCGGATTCGTAAATTATGCTGATCCAGGAGCGAGAGTCGTTGTCGAGTCGGGCGCGCTCGTATAAATAAATATTAGGAGTGGAGAAAGGAGGCGGCCCGGGGTATGGCTCAGCAGTTTTTCTCATCCTTTCCGGGACTATCTCTCTCCTTGCTCCTTTTTTTGTTCCTTCTCTTCGACTGACTCACGCGATAATGCGCGCGTATCTGATCGAAATTTGGGGGCTCGATACGCGCCGACACGGTTTTACACTGACGCAAGCGCTTGGGCAACGCAGGCGCTGTTTTGACGAGCCGTAAGGTCGCGTAACTTCTGGAGAAGGTATTCCCGTTGCGAAAAACGTGTCCATCCTCCTCGCTGGAGGAGTTGCATTTGTTTTTACGCGCGGCACTGTGTTTTCGTTATTAAGTGTAAATCGGTGGGCGCGAGCTCGCCTCGAATTTATCGCCGTCGTTAATTTTACTTTAGCGAAATTTTCGAAAGCATAATTCGAGAAGGTGCAGGAGATTTTTTTTTATCTTCAAGACAGGCTCATACAATGTATACCCGGTCTCGCGGGAATTCAGTGCTTTTATCGTTGAATTACGGTAATCCAGTTCAATGACAATATTAATACAATTTAAGCCGGCGATTTACAGCGGAGCGCTTGCGAAAACTTTATCTTAAAATAACCGCGCGCGAATTCTCAGACAATAATCTGCTCGTGTAACGATCGCATTTACACTCGACAATGAGATTTATAAATATTAAACGGGCACTCGGTGGAACCGTCGGGGCCCCAAGGTAACCCGTTAAAAGGTAACTCCGACGCCTGTTCCCGATTTCCAGCGAGGCTACGAACAACAACAAAAATTCTCATCGTACTCCCGTAAAGAGCAAACGTTCAATCTCACTTCTAACGAAGAAGATTAAAAAAAATCGAACGACGTCGCGTCACGAGGAATCCGAAAAATGCCAGGAGGGAAGCTGCAGCGCGCGCGGTAGTCGGCCGATAAGATTGTCGCGACATTAGCCTAAGTACGCGCGGCATGGTTTATTCATGATACACGTGTTTTCCAGCGCGGGCGGGGCCCGCAGCGCGCCTCTCGCCCACGCCGAGATTCACCGCGGGCACTTCGCCCGCTCTTATGCGCGCGCAGAAGCTGCTCGGGGAAAATGAAAAATCCACGCGACGGCACTTATCTGCACTTATACGAAAAACCCTTGCGCGTCTGCTGGGAACACGTGCGGGCGTTTGAGGGAAAGCCGCGCGATACGCTTTTCTCAGGCGCCGGCCTCTCGAGTGCACCGTGCACTTACTTCGCTGATGGCATTGTGCGGCCGCAGCCGCGTAACACCGGCGGCGCGTATCTGGTTTCCCTCTTTGCTTTTCCACCGATGCACCTACTCGCGCGCCGGCTTTTCCCCCCGCGCGTTTTGAGCCTCGGCAGAGCCGCGCACTCCAAGCGCGGTGCACGCACTCCTTATAGCGTAGCTGCCCGCGGTGTATCGAGCTCGTTAGGTGCACTTCTGGGCTTTAGTGCACCGCACGCGCGAGGGCTTTGAACTTTTCCCCGCTTATCGCGCTCGTGTTGTCACTCCGAGAGCCGACTCGTTACACTGGCGCTCTAAGTAATCGAGGATGGAGCGCTGCAGTTATTGAAATGCGCATGAATTTTTATAAGCTTCGTATTAATATTTTTGTACTCGAGTGCTTTTACGTGTAAAATTATTTTTTTAATTATAACAAAAAAATGGTACATTGAAGCGAAATCATACGCAACTATATTTAAGAAACTTGCAACAATTTAATTTTCAAAATATCGACGGTTTACAAAATTTGACAGCATATCCTATAAATATCTAGAACTTTAGAATACACATTTAAGTTGCGATAAAAAAACTCTCACCTTGAAACAGCGTGAAAAAAAACACAAGTGTCTCCTTGGTCCCCTAAGAAAAAAAAGATCGTCTCGCAGGAACGCAAAAAAATCAATTCGTCCGCATTAATCATCCGGCAATGATTCCCGTCGAATTTGTCTACGGTCGCCGGTCCCCGCATAAAAGTATCGGTTGCCCGTGCGCGCGCCAAAATAAAAAGCGTCGGCTGCGCGCTAATTGGGATATATCTGCGCGCGTCCGCGCGGGCGCCGATTAATAACCGGCGGGCGCAGCGGGTGGTTTCGCGCGCGACGCCCGCACGAAATCCCGGCCTACCGGCGGGGCGCCCGGCCCCGGCCCCACGCGCACCTATTTGTTATTCTAATGCGCCGAGGGGGGAGGCGTGGGCGCGCGAAGGCGAGGAAGCTCGGCCCCGAAGTGTGAAGCGCTGCGCCTCCGCGAGCCCCGCGCGTCCCATACCTGGAATCTCCGATCTCCCCTCGCGCGGCCCTACCTGCGACTATTCGCGACCGAGGCACTCGATACGTGTGCAGCGCTGGACTGCGGGACATCGTGTCTTTATCGAGCTGCTGAGAGATACGGTACTGGATTCTTTTTCCGATCGCAAGGAGGGTATTGAAGTGGAATTTGTCGGGGAGTGCTGCGCTCGGTTCGAAAAGCGAGTCGAGTACGGCGCTGGTAAGCGGATCAAGTTATTAGGATTTTTGAGGACGGCGAAACGCGGAGTAATCTCTACTATTAAAGGCCTGAAATTATGCTTCAATTGAGAAAATCTTATAAGTTTAATGCCTTTGTGCTACCTTATTATATGTTATTACCAGTTCGTGTGAGAGCTCGCGGATGATTGTAATAGCGGAGATTTGCTGTGGAAAGTGCGCTTTATGCGTTTTATCAAATCATTCGTGAAGACAAATACCACACATTATCCAAAATTTAAAGCATACAAAATTACATGCACTTCCTTCGCCCGACTGCTTCTCAATAATTTAATCGAAAGTAACGGACGAGTCACCCCATCGATCTTCTAAAACGACCGTACTTCATTGTGAGCAATAAAAAAATACACTACACAAACATAATTAAAGACCACGTAATGCTGTGAGTTCCTGCGCGTGATGCGCTGATCCTCAAACACGATCGAGTCTTTCCGCAGAAAAAAAATGTCACCGCAAGGAGGGAGAGGTGATCTTCCCTTTCTTTTCGTGGGATCTAAAGGAACAGCGGGGAGGGAGTCGGAGACAAAAAGAAACGGCCGCGAAATTTATCATGCCTCTTCTGGCTTAACGTCTTTATAGCGATTTTCTAGGTATATGCGCTCGCAAGAAGTCCTTGTATTTTTATTAGGCTTCGATCGCGGCTAGAGAGGCTCGCGCGTCTCTCCTTTCCTTTTTCTCTCTCTCCGTCTCCTCGCGCTTATGAATTATTGCATGCGGCATTATGACGACGTTGCGGGAAAAATGCGGAGTCCGAGAGAAAAAAAAGGCAGCGACGGCTGCCGTGGATTTTGCGGATGGCTTCGCTTCTCTTTCTTTTTTTGCTGGGAGTGGATGTGCTTATGCTGGCGGTCGGGCTAATTTATTTACTCCGTGCGACTTGAAGCGTTTACGGATTCAACGGGACGCGATGAATCAGTTTACCAATAAGCGTTGAGTTCACGGAACACTAAGCTTGCATTTATCATGTTATTTGGAAATCCTTCGTTATTGCCGTACTTTATAACCGTGTATTTTCTTAAATTATGACTTTTGTTTTGCACACAGCAAAGAAGCGCCGAGATACTGAACCTTTCAAGTCAAGAACTGGCATAATTTTGTTGTTCCTCCAACTCTTGACATTTTTTTTATAATACAGATTATGCAGAAATAAAATTTGTTCAAAAAAAGTACAAGAATCTAACATTTTTTATAAAAATGCGAACGTTTATTCCATCATTAAATAAACTTATCCTATTAATTTAGATCGTTTCATTTCCTCACACACGACTAGCCCCTTACCCGAAATCCTTCCACGTCATCCCCTCGAAAGCGAATCGCCGGCCCGGTCCAATCCCAGCGTGCAAAATAGGCAATCCCTATCAGTCTCCGATCTCCGGGTCCCGCAAAGTCGAGCAAATATCTCAGCTTCACAGCTAAGGAGTGGCTCGTGCCCGGGGGGCCCCGGGAAAGCCCGTCGTGCCGGAGGGGAACGCGAAGAAAAAGGAGCCTCCGAGCGGAAGTCGATAACCGGCGCCGGCCTCCCTCCCCCGATCCCCGCTTTGCTTACAGGACGGCGCGCCTCGGGGACTCTAATCGAAATTACTTTTTTAATTGGGGGGAGCGAAGACGACGGGCGACGACGACGACTTATTTAGTCGTTAGCGTGGCGCGCTCGTGCAGCTGCGGCGCGGAGCCTCCTTTTTTTCATTCGACTAGCGCGCGGGGCGGAATGGTCGGGGTGCGCGGGGGTGGCGCCACGACTCGTTCCCGTAACGATGATTGGCTCGTTAAGGAATCGACTGGAAAGGAGAAGAGGACGCTTTATCGTCCGAGGGCTAATTACTTCTTTATTCAAATGAGCTCCGGGGGTTGGGGGAGTGTCTTACTTACCGGATCCGGGGGTTGCGAAAGAATATTGCCGCGACTCGGTACGCGGCTTGAATTTCTTTTACGATTGCGATTCTCGAGTTTTTTTCTTTTTTCTTTAATTAAATCGCGCTACGGTTGCGTGAGCGCACTTTTATTTTATTTCACTCGTTTGTCAAGCGTTCGTTACGTTATGGTAAATATGCTTTCGTACAAGAAAGTTCATATTTAAAGTAGACATTTTTCAAGATAATAAATGCTGCAGAAATCAGAAATAATCGTAAAAATTTTGAACATCTCTTTGCAATGTTTAAATCCATATGTTTTATTATACTTTCACAATGCGGAAGAGTGACAAATCAGAAAAATCACTTTATTCCAGAAAAAAGAGCCCTTAAATTAGGAATATCTTTTATTCAGCAAACCGAAAGTATCTTTTTAAAAATTCGTCAACTTTCTAAATAGTGTTATTTTCAAAAAGATTCCCGAATACCATGAGATCGCTCGTGCAACGCAAAGCAATTACCATGTTGCTTTTCAAACGCAGTCCTCACATCACGAACAAAAACTCTAATCGCCGTAAGTCCAAGGCGATCCGACAAAAAAGCGCGCCCAGTTTTTTGCGTCTCTTCAGCGCGCGCGCCGACGCGGATCATCGCCGCGAGAAGGAGGGGAATGCCGCTGAGGAAGTCGATGCAACGAGCGGGATGAAGACAGCGCGTCCCGGCGTAATTCGCGCTCGAACGTCTCTGCCCTCGGGGTGCGAGTGGGAGGAGCCGCGTCCGGGTAATTCCGCGATTATCGCGCGACACAAGAAGCGCACGCGCGCGCTGAAACGCTCGTTTTTTCAGGCTGCGCGGCCCGATCGCCGCGGGAAAAACCGACTTAATCGCGCCGAGAAATCAAAGAGCGTCGCGCCGCGACGAATAATTTGCCGGCCGGCGGCTTTTTTCCGCGAGAGAGCGGCTTTTTGCGAGGGACGTCGCGCGCTCGCAATTTGCAGGCTATTAAGGCGCTGCGAAAGGTTGGCTGCGGGAGTGTGCGCGCGGCTCGCCGAGCACGCTGCCATGTACGCGCGTCGAGACTTAGATGGGCGGCGGAGAGTTATCAATTCGCGCGATTGCGCGTCATGTTTTGTCGGTGTGAAACGTTGGATGTGGCTTTTTTTTCTTCCCTGCGGGAATATTTATTGTTTAATTATTTCGGGATGTATTGAAGGGTGTGTCTTAAGTGGGGGTTTAATAAGCGAAAAATTATTGCTTGATTTAAATTTAAATTAACTTAAGGGGTAAAAATAACAAGGAGTTTAAGGTAAATTTGTAGTATATTTCTTGTAAACCTTGTTCGATCAAAATTTTATTGCTTAATAATCATTAAAATATATTTAAGTTCAGGAATTAGTTTTTTCTTTTATTATACCAGGATCCTTTTAGAAAAATTTTTGTATTTAAATAAAAAACATTCGTTTTACTTTACTCCTTCATGCAAACCGCTCGAAATTTCGCCAAAACCAAAACAGTATTCAAAATTCGAAAAACGAATTCGTACTAAAAAAAAAAAAAAAGAAAAATCAGTATACCCCTCTAAGAACAAGGCTATAAAAGCGAGATCAGCCCCCGGTCCGCGTTGAAGACGGTCGAGGGGTGGGTGTATATAGGCAAGGCACGTACTCCCGCGTAAGATGGCGCACGTCCGCGAGCGCCTTCCGCCCCGTCGCGTCCTTCCCTCTTCTTTTCCCACCCCCGCGCGCGGCCCGAGCCACCCCTATGCGCGCTCCGCTCGCTCGATAAAACAATTGCCGGGAGGATAATCGACGTTATTTACGCCGGATTCCGACCGGCAGGGAGATTTCGGGAGAGACACGGGGATCCCGCCCTGGATGTACGTGATTCTCGCGAAAGCTTATACTGACCAGTGTCGGATTGCCGGGTTTGCAGAGAAATTCGCTCGAGTTGTTTTATTTCGACTCAGCTCGGTTAATTTCGTTCGAGCTGCTGCACAGCGATGCAAACTTATTTATCTAAAAAGTATAGACTTTCATCTTTGTTACCGTGAAAAGCTGAATAAGGGGAATTTCCCTTAAATAAGTGAAAAACTATAAAGTATAAGATAAAAAAAGTAAAGTAAATCAGTATTATTCACTTAATTAAATGAAATCTCGTTTATACAACTTTACACATAAGTGTGTATAAATAGTGATAAATTGTTCAGTAAAATAAAAATTTACATGCAGAATTTTAAGAAAAATTATCACAATCATAAAAGATCCTCCGAGGGTAACGTAAAAGGCACACATAGAAAAAACGTCGTTTACAAAACACGCAATACCCGCAAGATAATGACATCACATCAGCCCCCAATTCGTGATCTTAAAGGGCACTCCCGAGAAAATCCTGCTTACACCGGTATCGTTCGCCGGTGTGCCCAACCGCGAAAAAGTATCCCCGTTGCAGCGGACCTCCGCAAGCAAAAACGATCCCCTCGAACTGTACACCGTGAGTGCCGTAAAAGGCGCTTTCTCCGGCGCAGGGCCGTCGGAGCCCGGCTGATCTCCCCGGCTTATCCCCCGACGGGGCGCCCGGCAAAGTGGCCCCAATTAGATACGTCACGGGATTTCGACGTTGACTCGCCTGCGAATCTCTCCCCCGGGAGTCGCCGCGCCACCCCCGGGCAAAAGGCGCCGCTCGCGTAAAAACGACGATCCCGGCTCTTCTTAATTTCTTATTCCGTCGAGCGGAGATCGCGCGAGCGCGGGGGAGCGATTTATGCGCGCGGCGACTCGACGGATTTACATCCGGCCGTTTGTTCGACGATTAATTCCGTAAGCCGCTCGGAACTACGTGGTGTGTCTTAATTAAAAAAACGTCAAAAATGTTTACTTTCGGGTCGCGTTTGAAAAACGCCACTTCCCCGAGCTTTTTGCAGCCTGCATCTTCGTAATTTATACGTCATTTTATTTTATTTTTTTTTCATTTCAGAGCGCGGAAAATTTATCGTCGCTTTCGTTATGCGCGACCTTCGGCCGTAAAAATAAATATGACAAAAGTGCGGAGTTACAAAACGCGCGTACAATTCAATAAACTCGAACGTTTCAGCAATAAATTTGCCCGGCGACTGCAAGTGCGTTAGTCAATGGGTATTTACTCATCTCCTATAACGAAGTTCGCCCGGCGAATTTTTCTCGCGCGGAGACGCCTCGTCATTTATTCAGCGAGCCTCGGGCAGACCTGCCACGTATCACTCGCCTCGAGTCCCGCGCACATGCATAATACAGTAACCGCCCCACCTCTCCCGGCTGCACAATAGAGTTTCCTCATCGGAAAGTGAGACATTTGTAAACGTCGCCAGCTGCCTCGGGAGCGATTTTCCACGAGGCTCGGCTCCCCGATGAAACGCTTCTTACTCACCTAATCGCGATATCATACACTCGCGGCGTCCCAATAAAAGCCTCGACGACGACGAGGAGGAGGGAGGAACGTCGGCGGGCGAGATACGCGACGGTAGATTAGGCCTCGCCTCGAGCGTGAAAATCTGCGAAAGTCTGCGCGGAGGGTCGGGGCGCCCCGGGAGAAGGAGGAGTGCGAGAGAGACGGAGCCGGGGAGCCCATTACTTTGGGAGATTACGGGGCTAAAGTGACTGGCTGCAGCCAGGGGTTGTCGCAATTAGGGTGGGTTTACGCGAGAGGCGGGCGCTCTTTCGCCCCCCGAGGGGGACAAGCCAGAGAGAGACGGAAGTCCGTGAGGAGAAGAAAAATGGTCGGCGAGGACGACGCGGCGGACAATTTCGTTATTGCGGAGGAGGATAATGCCCCGTAATAAAGATAGATCGTATCGCCAGAAATATTAGTTTCGATTTTTAGGGAGGCGATATTTTCTTTCGATGTAGAGCCGCGACATAATGCGCGCCAGTGGATAGATTGCGGATTATTATAGTTTCGGTGGTTCTGTTGCGTCGATGAACGACTATATCCCGCGCGGCGGCCGGTAATACTCCGCCGGCCGCGGGGAGAAAGTAAGAGGTTTCCAGCCTTACACGCGGCACAAACAGAAGGAGCCTCTTAAATCTCTCTTAACCGTTTACGGAAACTTTAAGGCCTTACCCCTTTAAAAATGCCAACAATACATCAGCCCATTTTATCGGCGATAAAATTAAAAAGTATACAGCGCAATTTCTAATAGCCGCGTAGCCGCGCATCAAAGTACCAGCCGTGATTCGAGCCTTGCTTATCTGGCCGTCGAAACGAATTCATCAGGGCCGCTATCGGCCGGCATCTCGTTTCATCGCAAACAAAGCCAACGACGCGGCCGTCAATCATCGCTCGAAGCGAAACAATTATCCCTTTATCGCGGGGAAAAAATGGGAAATTCTCAGGCGTAATGATCGTCCGCCGGGGCCGCAATTTGCCGCAACGTATATGCACAGCGAACTTGGGTCGCGCGCGCGAGCGCGGCATTATTTGCTCTGGCGCTCCCGCCGGAGGAGGAGAGGAAGAGCCAACAGAAGGGCGAGTCGGACGGGAAGGGGAGGAGTGTACATGTATAATGCACACTTGCGCGAGCGCAGAGGCGGAGGGGCGACTGCGCGCGGGGGTACATATATATACACCGGTCGACCTCCTCTCTCTCCTCTCTTTCTCCGTCTCACAATGGATTGATATACATATTTGCCAGCGAGCGGAGCGAGCGGCTGGCGTACACCGGGCGCGTCACTCACTAAGTCAGTCAGTTAGAGCCCGTTGAAGGGGGGTGCATGCGTAATGAGCGCACCAGCGCCATTCCTTCTCCTTTCCGCGAATCATCCCTCGGGCCCGGCCCGAGGCCTATCTGCGCCGTCTACGTCTACGGGAGATAGCGGAGCCCAGGCTCCGTATACACTTATCTCCCTGCCTTTTTTCATGTAAAGAGGGAGGGAGGCAAGTTTCTACTGAGAAGCTTCGCCTTACCGTTGATGCTGCCTCTTCAGAGAGTGGCTGTGGGAACGCTCAACGAGTAACTGTATTTTACATTTGGAAATTTTATTTACATGTGGTTTAAACCTACTTGAAAGTGAACTTCTCGTAGTACTTTTTAAACTTTTATCTAGTACAATTTATGAAATTTATATCTTTTATTACAAATGGATAGAAAAAGTGGTAAGCTAGGAGGTTTTCGCACATTATAATTTTTTTCTTCGATATTTCTTTGCCGATCAAATTAAAACATTAATTTTTCGTATTTATTTAAGTGAATATCCATGAGTAAACAAGAATTAGATAGCTAGTGTAGAAAAATGAAATAAAAAGGTATTTTCAATGCAACGAATGATGATCGTAAAATTTAAATCAAAGTACTTATTAAAAGTAACGCTCTTAATCCTCACTTTTTAAAGGTACAAGCAGTAAACATAACAAATGACTACATAGAACAGATAAAATATTAAAATTAAAAACGATCGACTCGTTTCTCGCGTCAGCCGCCTTAGCCGTGCCGGGGAAGAAAAAAAATCTAATATACACCCAGCGGAATCCGCGCATTAGCACACAAGCTCTCACCCATTCACGTCGTCATCCCGCCTCTCATTTAAATACACAGCCGCGCGAAACGTCAACGATCCGCCCCCTCGGCCACGTATACACACACCCCGGCCGCGGGCAAACGATCCGGCCTAAACTGTTTGCCCGAGCTGTCACCCGGAGCGCGCAAACACGCGGGGTGTCATCTCGCCTCCCCGAGAGCAAACAGCTCTTAATCCGCGCGACGCTTTTCCGAATTAGCATCGTGGACCGGGCGCAGCTGCGCGGCGCGTGTGCTCCTCGCGGCGCGCCGATGCGACCATGAGTTCCGCGTGTCGGGGAGAGGAGAAATAAAAAAAAAAGGCGAAGAGAACGTATACCGCCGGTAATCCGATTACGGCCCTCGCGGGGGCGTCGCGCGCCCCGAAAGGGCTGACGCTTATGGGCCGGCAAGCTGTTGTGCGCGGTTATTAATCTATTTGTCTTTGGCCCACCGCCGAACGACGCTAGGCTTGTTTTACGAGCTGGCGCGGGGGGACCCAGCGAGATTTCGCCGCTGTTATACGAAGCGATTTTTTTCTTTCTTTAATTTTGAACGCAATAAAGGGGAGCGAGCGCGAGCGAAGGCTAGCGTGGTCAATGAGGCGGGCCGGCCCGCGCGCTGCCCGTGATAAAGTAGTCGAGATTATTATGGACGATAAACAATTGATGGCGGTATTAGCATAATGTGTAAGCACATTTGTACGCGGCGAAGATACCATAAACTACTCGCGCTCGATGCTGCCGGTAGCGAAATTGTTTTAATCGCGCCGCGGTAATTCATTGCTCTCGATACCACCGCCGGAATGCAGAAGCGCGAGTATAACTCCTTTAACGCGACGTATGCCCTCGCAACTTCGCTTCGCGTCAGTTACAAGTACCCACCTACCTCACCAAGTACCGCATGAAGACGCCGCACAAAAAAGTAATCCCCTAATCCGTTTTCCCGCCCCGAGGATCCTCGACTCCTCTCGACGAGCGCACCTCATAAATTTCCGAAAAACACTTCTCTCAAAAAGCCGTCAGCAAATCCGCCCGGCCAGCTAAAGCAAACAAACAAACAAACAATCCCCGCGCACACGGGCGAGAAAAAAGAAGGTAACGCCCGTGGAATAAAGGGAGGGTGGGGAGCGCGCGCATTCCTCTTCCGTTTCACAATCCCGAAGGCGCGAGCGGGCGTCAGCATGGCTTTTCGAAGAAGCAATATCCGTCCCTATCGGAGGATCTGGCCCGGGCGCCCCGTGCAAACGAGGTGGGCGGCCTCGGGGGAAGCCAGGGGGGGATTTCGCCGGGCGCGCGCGCGAGAGGAATAATGCATCTCGAGAGGCCCGCTCCGCCAGCGAAATAAAAAGACCGGGAGAGGGAGCGATCGCGCGCAAGCTGTTTCTACCGCGCCATTGCGCAAGCTGCCGCCGCCCGTGGCCTCGCCCGCAGCTTCTGCGAGAGCCGCGCGCTCGCTCTTCGCGGATCGTCGCCCGATCGATATGCCTTCTTTCTCTTCGTTTACAATCTTTTCAGTGGTCCGAACGTTTACTTTTTAATTAAATTATTTGCGTTCAAACTATTGTTATTTAAAATTGCAAGTTTTTCTTTTAAGGATGAACGACGTGCTTGCGATGAGCATGAATTTTTTAGCTTAGCAATTTTTAAAAATCGTAAAGGTGAAGAGATATTTTACTTATATGATCCTTTTTGAATTTTTTAGTTGAAAAAATCAAGTTTATCCAAAGTACAAGGCTGCTTTATCGAAATTAAGGTCTTACTCACGCCATCTGTTGAGTTTCAGTGCTTGCAACCGGTCTATCTACTGTGCTCTTCAGATAAAGAAAATTGGAAGAAAATGCAAGGAAGCAGTCATGCAGTTTCTTCTACTATTAAACAAAATTTATACATACTACTATATTTTTAATTTTCTTAAATTTTATTAAAGTTAATGCGATCGACGCTTTAAAACAGTCAAATCCATCACTTTAATGATCCTATACCTCTCTTTCATTAAACAACCATTCGAAAAGCACAATAAGAAAAATAATTGCATTTTAAGCTACAATCTATAGCCCACTTCCAGCTTGCGTCGTCCAGGCGCAATCGACCATTTTTCAATCACAGCACCGTGGACCGCACGTAGCGCGTTCGAAGATGCATCACCCCTGAAGGATCCTCGAGCCCGAGAGAGCGAGTTCTCGCATTAACGTGGAAATTCGTTGAAAATGAAGTTTAAACGAGGCATTGTCGGCAGGCGCCGCCCCGTAACGAACATCCCCACTCGAGGTTGCAACAGCGGCGGCAGCAGCACGCCTCCCCTGGTCCCGTTCCCCGAAAAGCGAGCAGAGCGCGTTGCACAATGAGCCGCGACGCCGGCCGTAAACACCGCGGGGATTTTCCTACAAAGGCCCCGGCTCAAGGTGCGCTCGCGCGATAATTCCGCCGGATAGCGGGGCATCTACGCGCCTCGAAAAAAAAGGGGGTGATCGACGCGGTAAGGGACGAATGTTGGTTTTGTGCGCGTAAGTGTGTGGGGAAGAGCACACACTGGGTGTTTGTTATTTTCGATGAGGTATAATGGGATGGCTCGTCGGGTGTTGATGCATAGCGCGTAGCGGGGTGCCAGCGCCGAGTTTCGGGGACCCCCGTAGACACATCGTCCCGGGGCCCGCTACGCGTCCATCACGCGTCACGGTTTTATGTATTTAGACGTATCCTCCGTGTATCCTCATTTCTCTTCCGAGGATCCTCCGCGAGCGCGCGCGCGAGGCTCCTCTTTCCCTCTCTCCTTTTTTTCTCTCTCTATCGCTCCTCTCGTTCCCTCTCGATTCTTTTATCTCGTCGGGGCTCATGCCTATTTTATCTGTGGACGAAAGGCATATTTCAATCTCCGGAGCGGGTTATGGCTTCTCCGGGATTTTTTTCTACGCGTCGCTCGCTCGTTTTAATTTCGAGATTAATTCGTGGAGATTTTTCGGACGATCGCCGAGGCGCAAGCCTCGACCTGTCGCTAGATCCTATCGCGCGCAACTCCAATCGGTGCTTTTTTTTGCTCGAGGAAGGGGCGGAGGAATTCGAGAGGCGACGCCGATTAAGCTTTTATAGTTTCAGCGTGTATAACAATATAGCTGCTCGTGTATGTTTGCTCAAACATTGATGTATTTCCAGCGTGCATTAATTTCATAACGTTTTTTTAATTAATTTTGAACATCCTTTAGCTTGCAAACTTCGGTGCAATTCTTAGATAAAATATGATAGTTGCATTTAAGTGATATAGACGTTATCACTGATTTAAGAAGTCGAAGCTGCAAATGCAAATTTATTAATCTAACAAACACAGCTTTTCTTGAAAATTTATTTAAATTTATTCCCTCAAAAATGCATCCTAAAATCCAATTCGAGTGCGATAAATCAAATCTTTCTCGATGCAATTAGTCGCAACGTCCGATTCGTTAGCCCGTGGAAAAAATCTCAGCGTTCCGAGAAGCTACTCGCAGCAACGAGCTAACGTCCCTCGCTTAAAATTTTCTCGTTTCACATGATCCGTGGGGCAAAAACCTCGAATAAAAGGAGTGACCCCCGAAGCGTTCTCGAATTCGTCGAGAGCGCCGCGCGGCAGTCTTATCGTCGGGCCGCGTGTGCGAGCTCGCGCGTGGCGGGGCATCGACGGGCGCCGCGGGTGTACCTCGTGTATATTTCATGACGTGCGTATGACGAGACGTTGATGATGATGATGCACGGCGTGTATCAGCGTGCGGTCCCATCATCGTCCCCCGCCTCCCGCGCGCCTTCCGAGTATCGCCGGCGCGGCTCCCCGAGAGCGATCGCCGGGGCCCGGCTCGCGCACGACACGGACGATGAATTCTTCCATTACCGCTGACGAGACCGCCTATTAATCAAAAAGATTCCTCCGAGCGACTCTGTCTCTCCAGCGCGCGCGCGCGGCCCGATACGTGTAAACATGTGTTTTGTTCTTGTTCCGCGGTGTAATTCTAGGCTGCTTAGGCGGTAAAACCAGGCGAGCGGTCAGTTGAGCGCTGCTTTTTCCAACAAGTTGGGAGCGTTTTAATGCTGTGATTAATTGATTAATTTGGAGGGGTTTCGATTGATCTAGGTTAAAGATGATGAAAGAAGAATGATAGGTAATGTGTAGTAATTACGGCTTGTTGGACGTAGCGCATATTTTAAATAAAGGTTTTTGATCCGCGCTGATCTGATTCTAAATTATAATAATTTGTCTTCGAGTTTCGAAAAGAATTTCAAAATCAATCACCTCCTGAAGATGTGTCGCACAAGAATTTTTATAATTTACTGTTTCAAATTTAAAGTTCATTGTCAAAAGAGAAATTGTAAATAAACAAACAAATAACCAAAATTTGATAACAAAAATAATTAATGTACATCGTAAAATTTCAACTAAGAATCTCCAAAAGTATCAGACACCATTTGCTCACCTCACTTTTTAGCGTTCCTCAAAATAGTACGCCTCGCAAATCCGTCGCACAATCCATCCAGCCGCGCAATGCACGCAATCTCCCTTCGCCCTTTTTTTCAGCTATCCCTTGCCTTTTACGTCCGATACGAAATTGATGGCACGCGCAAGCGAAATCGCTGATTTACGCGAAGTAATTAGCTCAGTGTAACGAAGTTTATTCATGAGCCAATTAGGTTCTGCGCGATGATGCGCTCCGCCGGATCTCTTTTGAGCCCTTCGCCACTGCACCTCGACTCGTCCTTTGTTTCTGCTTATTCCATCGATGCTTTTCGTGCGGATGGAGTTTCGTTCCGATTTATCGTCGGTACGATTGAACGTTTTTTTGACCGAATTATTCATTTTTCGCAATACGCGCAATTTGGAAGAAATAAGATTCAGCTAAATTAAGCAAACTGTGCGAGCAATAACAATATTTTAAAATTCGATTTGGAAAATTGAAACTATTTCTGAATGCAAGCAGCTTGTTTGAATTGTTTATTAAAATATAATCCTGTGTACATATAAATATTGTCAATAAATTAACAAATTCAAAACGTTTGAAGATATAAATTTCAATAATTTGGCTTACAAATTGTTAATTTAAAATTTTTATCGACAAATAAAAATATTTATGTACATGAATATTACAAACAATTACAAATGTTCATTGATACATATAAAAAAAGTTCATTCTCGAAAACACAAATGTAGCATCGGCTACAATATTTACATTTAAAATTAAAAAATGCCATATTGAATTTGTCCAAATAATTAATCTAAACTAAAAATAAAAGTATAAAAAATAACCAATAATAAATATAACGAATTAAAATACTTTCACATACTAAATAATAATTTCAAATTTCGGCAGTTTATGTAAGTACGAACAAATCACCTTCTCATATTTCAGATGCACCAATCCCACGATCGAGTTATTCTGATCTGCGGTAAGTTCTGTGCCTGACCATAAAATTGATGAAGCCGTCGACGTCGTCCAGCTCCTTGGAGTAGAATTTCGCGACGATCGTCGCTCTGCCGGAGAATTCGGGGACCATGGAGAATCGACAAACCGCCTCGCCGCCCACCTCGACGCTCTCCGACAGCTTCAGCTTCAGCTGCTCCTTGAGCCCCGGGCCCTCGATCAGGAATTTGCCTCGCTTCAGCGGTATGGGCAGTGGATTCGTGAATCTCGCTATTGCCTCCAACGTCTCGCCGACCACCGGATCACTTTCCAACTAAAATTGAACGTTAGACTTAATTTATCAAAGTAACACTTCTTTCGAATAAACGATCTATGGATATAATTGTAATTTTTAATTTAAAAACATTGCGATTGATTACCAAGATGCTGTAATAAGCGTTTATTTTGCAATATCAAAAGTACCTCGATCTTGATGTCGGGTTTCCGCACACGGAAGTCATCCTGAGCGAAGTACTCGAAATTGGTGTCCTTGATGGTGGCGAGGCAGGATATTTGGAAAGCGCACTGATCGAGCAGTCTAGGACCGTACTCCTCCCAGGACACCTCGAGCCTGACCTCGTCCGTGGTGTTCGGCCTGATGTAGCGCTCGTTGTCCGACCTCTTCACTGGTTCGCCCACGCGACCCGTGTACGTGACTGTCTCTACGCGGAGTATCACCGACACCTGGTACGTTTCCGCGTAGCTGAGATTCTTTATCATAAGAACGACGCTGGAAATAGAAAAACGAATGAATTTTGTTCCATTGAGTATTATTAAATTTATAATGAATTTAAAAAAATTTGATTACAGAGGAGCAAAATTTTTCAATGGGTATGGATGGACGCATTGCTTACCTGAATGGTTGACCGATAATGATGTCGTCCCTCAACTCGAAGTCGAACATTATGTCATTGAATTCTTCGTTAAGGTAATAGCGACTAAAGAGAGACTCGCTCTGACGCAGCGCCTTTAGCATGGCAGCCCGTTCTTCCTCGGATTCTGTAAAGAGGCGGGGAAGTATTTGTCAGGCGCTGAAGTTTTGTAAATTCATATTTAACATGCTTTTTAGTTTATTTTATTATGCTTACTTTCTGGATATTTGTAAGAGTGCGTAATGTCTTCACGTTCCCATCTTCCAACTGCTTTTGTACTTATATTCTGGCCGATTCTAAATTGAAAATAGGAATGTTAATTGGACTGATTTTTATCAGCAGTATCTCAGTAATCGATTGTTTTATCTGAAATCTCAATTACTCTATAGCTAAAGTAATTTACGTTACACAACATCAGCACATCGTACTAAGACTTCAACTGTTTATTTTTTACTTAATTAATTTACTTACTCAATTTTCAAGTTTTACTATATGATTCTACCTTAAATAATCTTATTCTAACTTTAACCAAATTAGAAAAAAAACCGTCGGAAACAACTTATGAATATCCGTATGCGGAAAAAGAAAAATCCAATCGCGAAAAGCAAAGTTCGCTCACCCGTAGATGTCCTTGCGAACAAGTTTCAGCGGCTGGGATGGGCCGTTGTAGCGCCAGAAGACCTTGTCGGCGTTGACCTCCGCGAAGACGAAGTTATTGTCGTACGGCCGGTGTATCTCGGCCTTCTTGACAGCCGCCACAGAAGCCGGACCGCAGCGATAAGCGTCTTCGCTTAATTCCTGCGGCGTGGCGTCGATCACCTGCCAGCCGTGACAATCGGGCGTCAGGTCCAATCGCTTCATCCACACCTCGTTCCATACGTGAAAGTTCCTGAGAGCAGCCCACCCAGCGGGTAATTCAATTACAAAACGAATCGCATAATGCACCTGAATCGCGTTAATGGAACTCGATTTCTACGTCTGCTGCGAGCTTTTCCCTCGAGCTTTTTTAATCGTCATATTCCAATGTTACGTTTTTATTTTGTTTTCTAATTCATTAAAAATTCAGTTCCGTTGCACATTTGTGCGATCAATTTCTTTGATTAATTTTCACGAAACAATTTTAAATGCACATTCATTAACAGGCTTCCAAAGAAAAATAAATTACAAAAGATCTTTGAGGGCATAGGTAATTAAAAGCGCAATGGATATACTAGACAGACAGAAAATTTCCTGTCGCTATAAAAAAGTTGTTACCATATAGAGTCGCTGTTGAGCTCCTCCATAATTTTGCCGTTCTCGTCGACGAAATAATCGACGGTCAAGCTGTTCTGCGTGTCATGGGCGCTGGAGTAGTTCGTGATGACTCGGCAGGGTATGCCGAGGGTCCGACACACGGTCGCGAGTACCCCCGCGAACACCCAGCACTGCCCGTACTTCACCGGTTTTTTAGTTTTAAAATACTGCTGAAGAATCTTCTGCGAGCCTACCCACTGCGAGGGCGGCGTACCGCCACCGAAATCATCCGACCAGTTGCCCATTACGGCGCCGTAATCGTCCGGAGAATTCACCTGAAATACGTCGACACGATCAATTATTTGTCTTCGTTACAATTGCACCATTTCCAACAATAAATATACCGTAAGTCAAATTGCTAGATCGTGCAATTGCAGAGTGCGTCACTTCTTTTAACAAAAAAAGAGTAAGCAATACGATAATGACGAGAAAAATCCTGTACTGATTTTTCTTACGTTTAAGAAAATAACATTGACATTCCCGTCAAGTTGCGATTTACATACAATGCCGTTCTCCGCGGCGCAGTATGAAAATACACCATTACGAGCGATAAATCTTGAAAAGTAACTTACAGCAGCGGACAAAACGCGCGATATGACCACGGGATCGTTGCGCCCGGAGACGCGAACTTTCCCGACGTCGACCATCATGTAGAGAGCGCAATCCAAAATATCGCGCTCGAATTGCGAGTACTTCCAAACGGACGGACGCATGCGATTGCTGGTGCCGCGCCATATCAATCCGGTATCAGCCATCACGTACTCCTGGCGCTCGGCTTCGTTTCCCAAGTAGACGACGTCCTCTGCGAAAAAAATTGTTCGAACATGAGAAGGAAGCCGGAGGCTGTTTCCGCGAGTGAAATTGTCTCGCGGTTCTCTGCAATGACTCGCGGTGCAAGAAACATTAGTGTAATAATATGGGGTGACTGTTGTAATTGTTCTAATACGCGGACCATTTGCATAATAGCCGAGTGTTTCCATCTAAATAGCTCATTGATCTACATTTAGAACGAAGTGTGCACGGGGCGCTCGGAGACTTAGGTGTTACTTTATTTCTGGAGGTGAGGCAGTACGTCGCGTATATCACTGGTGAACTTCGGAAGCGAAGATTCGTTGGCGATACAACTGTTTACATTACTTTTAACTAATTATAGCATCGAAAATTCGCCTTAATTTATCTCCTGCAGTTCTCGTTGTTTTAGATTCAATACCGACCGCGGCGCGCGTGGAGCGCCTAACCCTTGCTAAAAATATGTTTTCGCCCGAAATAGACTTATTGACTGCAAAATATTGCTCCAGAAGCGAAATTGAAGTGGTCGTTAAAATTAATTTTCTATTGCACTTGCATTTCAACGAGCGAGCGGTTCGCCAGCGGCTATTCATAACTCACCTCGGGACCAAGGATTGAATATCACGTAGAACGGATTGTCTACCGTGAAACTGACAGCACCTTCGGCATCTCTTCTTTTCGTGTCGATATCCATCCTCCACTTTCCAATAATAGCATCCGCTGCCGGGGTAACCTTAAATCAGTACAAGCACTTGCGGTTCGTAATCTCGAAATAAAGTCGGCAAGTTCTACAATTTTTACGTAGGTAAAATGTGAATTGAATAATATAATGGGTATACATTTTAATAGGCTCAAGGAGGCGTGATTCAGATGGTGATTCAGTAAATTGTTTACTGTCAAACGTTTACGCTTCCGCGTGCACCTCTCGATCTTTACTGTAATAAATTAATTTTTAATTTTCATTGTTTCAGGTAACAATGAACGCTTAATAAAAAAAATAATGCCTTCAAAGAACTACCGGCTGCAGTGAACGATTTATTTATTATGAACTGTAATGGTTCTTGAGCGAAGTGAATTGGTTTCTTATTCATTCTTACGTGGCTGTATTAGCTCCTGTATGTAAATAAGCTCGCTTCAAAGTTAAGAATTGCGGATAAAATGCGTGACTGTAGGTGACAGTTTTATAGTGGAGTGAATACTTATTGATGCTTTGCGCGCAACTTTAACCTGTGACTTTGTCATCGCGTCATGCTTTGGATGAAAAAAAAACTTTCAATTTTCATGAGCATTTTACATGTCAATGTTTAATAGCGGTAATTAACTAATGAAGTCAGTTAAAGCACTTTAAAATTCTAAAGAAGCAAAAGATAAAATTGGTTTTAGCAGAGACAAATTTAAGATAAATTACATTTGAATAAAAAGAATTTAAATTCATTTTTTGTTTAATTGGAAGTCATTAAAAAGTGTATTCAATTTGTTAACGATCAAGCCCAAAAAGAAAGAAATCGCAATGAGATCAATGGCCAAAAAAATTAATAACGAATTTCTGGATTAAAATCATTACGAATGCAAAAAAATGAATAATCATTTAAAGAAACAAAGACGAAAGTCTTTGAGCGAATAGCTTAAGCTAATTATAAACTATTTAATAATCTATCTATAGTCTCTAAGAGATCATTCTCTAGCTCTTTATATAAAAAAATTTCAAGTTAATTTTACTTTTCCGTATAGCCTAGATGATGGAAATCTGTCTATTCAGATAAAAGAAAGATAAGAAACTGTTTTTCGTCAGCGCAATATTCATACCTTGATCCTGAGCGAGTTTTCAGAGTACGCATCGACGACTGCCTGCCAGGCGGCCTCGGACGTCTCGCCAGGGTGGAGAACAGGCGAAGCGACGAGGGTGGCGTGTCCATACTGCGGCCTCTTCACTCCGTCCAGGGTGAATACGATGGACATACCGTCGATGGCCGGATCGTAGTTGCGCGACAGGTGCAGGTCCAGGACGAACGGCTGGCCACGGCGCACCACTAGCCGGGCTCGGCCGTCGTCCCGGTTCATCAGGTGGTAGCGCGACGTTCGGTGATCCTCCCCATTGTCCTCCAGGCAGTAATCCACGTGCACGATCGTCAGCACCGAGCGGCTGTAATTCTCCCCTTCAATGGATAAAAAGCGTTACTTCTTTTAAGGCAGACGATGGTAATGGAATTAGGAAACACGTGAAAGCTGGCTACTGTTAGAGTTCGATACTTTTATATTAACACATTTTTTCAGTACGTACAGTGATTATTTACAAATTTACGATAGTAATTGATTATAATTTAGTCGAATAATAATAGAAATTATCACGAGATTTTAATGGTTCGCTCTATTAATCATTTTTCTTTTTTCAGAATAGAATTGTATTTGATGTTTAATTTAAGACAATTTCAACAAAGATTTAGCGCAAGGCGTTAGTATTCATAGAAGCACGCGAATGAAAATTACACGGAAAAGAAGAAAAGATAAAAGACATACACTGCAAAGCCATTTCTTTGGGAATGAACATTTGAAAAGTACTTTTTGAGTATTTATATCTCCACGCTAGAGCTGCGCGTCCACCGGCAATGAATTATTCAGGAAAATCGCAGCTGACTAAGAAAATATATTGCAACGATGCGAGAAGATACTATTTCTGTACGTAACATTGGGAATTTCATGAAATCGAAACGATTCGACACTCGCAAATTTAAGGCGAAATATGACAAATGCGCGACACCAACAGCATCACTGGTTGCACTCGAGACCGACGATTCTTTTTTTTTCAAACTCAGGAAGAGGCATTCCTCATTAATAAGCCATAAATCACACTCGACTCGATAAAAGCTTCCGCCGATAAAAGCGAAAAAAAAAATCACCACCGATAAGACTCCCGCTGAAAAAGAAAATAGCTAGGAAAAACCGCAAATCTACCGTCCGCGATCTACCTAAACGCGTCGCCCGATTAATCTCCATCGCGAGTAATTGCATTTAATGTAAATTCGATTGCCGGCCGTTAATGCATTCAGAAGCAGTCCCGAGCGCGCTATCGCGCATCTCCCCGCGTCCTACGGAAGCCGACAGCCTCGCTAAACCTCTCGATCACTCCGCGCGCATCCCGTTGCACAAGCGATTAAACAACAATAAAACAGAACAAAAAAGACGAAGCCGCGCGACGATCGGATAATACCGATCGGCGCGAAATTCGTAAAAGCATCGAGGACTCACAGTAGAACCGATAAGGGAAGGGCTTACGCCTGCGGTCGTTGAAGACTCGGTAGCGGTCGTAGAATCGGTAGAACATCCTGCGCGCGCTCCGTGCGATAAACAAAAGGAAAAAATCGGCTTCGGCGTTGGAGCGCGCGCGCGCACTGCGCCTCGTCCCTTATTCACGGCGCCTAGCTAAGTGCCGCGCGCGAGGAGGTGGGCGGCACGCGCGCGCGCCACCCGCCTTTGGAGGGGGTCCGTTCGCCGCGCCAGTCGCTCCAAGGCTGCTCTTCTCCTATGGCCGAGGCGACGGCGCGCCATACATGGAGCACGCGGAGCGCGTGGGTCAAGCATCGTGCACGCGAGCGCGACGTGGGACGCACCTGCAGCCCGCCGCGCGGCAGCCGTCACCCACTTCGGGCGCCGCGATTAAATCACCTGGACGTTCCCGCGTGACGCGGCGCGCAGCTTTTACGGGGGGCTTTTCGCGCGCGGGTTTTTCAGACGCGATTTTCCCCGAGATGAGCGACGGACTGTTTCGGGAAGCGCTTAATGGCAGGTTTTTTTTCGTTGGTTGTTTGGTCATTGACGAGGAATAGGAGATGAGTTGACTAAGCGATGTTTTCTTTTGGGGTATAGAGTGGATGCTGATCTGCGGGTGCAGATTGTACGGTGAATAAGTAATTTCGAGTTAATTATAAAATAGTATCGCTGAATCTGGAGATAATCAGATTCTGCCAAGGATTCGAAGGGATGATATCTTGAAAATAATATCTTCCAAGCTACGATAGAGAAAAATAAAAGAAAACTCAAGAGTACGTCCAAATCGTTAAAGAAAGAAAGATTTAAGATGTGATAAAATCTTAACGACTAGAGCGTTTCTTTCAAGTCAATGATACATCCATATTTATTTTATGAGCAGTTTTATAAAAGAAACATATTTTTATGTGACGTTTTAATATCTTTGTTATACTATCGATCAATTCAACGAAAAAAATTAACAGCTACTAAAAATTATTTCTTTATGATTTTATTATTAATTCCTCATCCATAATTTTGTTTTATGAGTCAATACTGTTTCTTCGAATGCTCCATCAGACGTCAATTTGCAAACTGCATCGACAGAAGCACACCTACTATTTATGGAAAATCAATTTATTTAAGGATATTCTAATGATGCTGGAGGCATTTCGAAATGCAATTATCTCCGATTCAATGACATTAAAAATGTTATGCCTACGATGTAATTCAATTGAGGAAACTATCGAAACAAGAAAACGTACACTTAAACTGTTTGAAAAATATAAGGTATTTAAATAACGCGAAAATGAACCCGTAATTAATCTCATTTTTTATTTAATTCGCATAATTTCATTAAATTGCCTACAATGCACATAAATTTTCTTTAGGGAAATAGACACAATTGTTACTGCACTTTGCATAAATTATTTCCAATGTACATGTGCGCACGATCATTGTGTACCGCACGCTGACATAATATTTGCTTAGTAACGTAAGTGACCGCAGTTCATGATTAATCAACGCTGTTCAATACTCTCATTAATAACAGACAAGAATTATGCCTTTCGTTATGTTTGCTTTTTCCAATTAACAAACATCCATTAGAAATTTAGAATTTCAAGTTTTTTAAGTGCGATGAACAAAACGAAAAGTAGTTCACTCGTTTGAAGGTATATATGATAGAATCTGAAAATTGAATTGATTAGTATTATCTTTTGAATTATGTTGCAAGACTTTTCAAGAGAAGGTTTTAATGAACTATCTACAAGGTAGTAAATCTTGCCCAACCGAGTCGACGGTGCAAAACGAGTGCAAGATGCAACTTTAAAGGTATCGTTAGCTTGAGCCTGCTGTTACAATCCACTATCATCTAAATTTAGAGCTTTCTTGCGTAAAACGGAATTTAATACAGAACTTCAAACAACGTTTGCTTAAACACGCCAAAAGTCTTTCAGTTATTGCTCATTTACATAGATTAGGGCATAACAAAATATCAGAAAGATTTAAATCAGATCTACATAAATCAAATATTGCAATTTTTGGACGTGTTGTAATAAAAATCTTGTTAATTAATTTTGTTAGCATTGTTTGCTATAATATTTTAATATCACAAATGGTACCATTGATGACTCGGTCTCGTAATAAATAACGCATTGAAACTAAAAGACTTGCAATACTCTTTTTACAGTAGATTACTCATGCAAATAATCTAAAATTTATTTGTTCAACTATACAAGAATGAAAATTGCGAACTATTGTTACGAGTTACCAAGGCCAAAATTATAACATATTTTTGCAAGTATAATGCGGACACTTTATTTTACAGGAACATGTACTTATGTAAATTTTTAACAAATATGAATATATTAAATTAATAATCTAAAAGAATTTGCTGATGCGAGTGTACGAAATGCCCACGCGACCAATTCATCACGTTTTTCTAGAATCTCTAAAGTTGTTTCAACGAAATTGCATAAAAATGGTCTCAATCGCTTCAAGCGTAACAATTTTCCAAGAAATCCTTTAAGCACTATGTCATTAATTAGCATCGATCCAATTCATCATCCCATCAAACTATTCCTACAATTCTGCACGTGCCGTTTGTTTTCCAATGCTCCACGTGTACTTCTGAAATATAGCCACTCGACAAATAAAAATGCAAATCCCTCTACCATGCCAGTCGATTAACCCACGCGCTGTTTTGTTTCGCACCCCGCCGATGTCAGCGTCATCAATAAAATTCTCGATTCTCGAAAACCCGATTTACCCAATTAGCGCCACTCCTTTCATTTTCGACTCTACAATATAATCGCCAGAAGTCCCAAAGGCTATGGATCGCACGAAAGCTCCGCGGATGATATCACGCGGCGCGGCCTGGACCCACCGGCGAATTGCGCAATCGCGAACTTTCATTCACGGCGCGCTGGCGCGGAGTTTCTAAATTTACGCGCGCGCGAGTGAGATAGAGGAGCGCTCGTACGGTCGTGCATCGGTGACGCTGCGCCTTGAGAAGGCAACGGAGTCAAGGTTCTCTGCCTACTAGGATGGCGCGGAAGCTCGAGTTCTTCTCGATGTAACGCTCGGTCCCTTTCTCGCCACGGTGATCTGGATTTCGATCGAGCGTTGCTTTTTCTTTCGAGCGTTTCTTTTTTGTCGTCGAGAGGATTTCAAGTGTCATCTGCGTTTAGGGCCTAATTGTAAAGTGATTCGTAATTGGAAGACGATTTTATGGTAGGAACCTTTAATGAGATGATGTAATAAATTTGTTAACTCGATTTTAGTGAGGCTAACTGTTTAATCGCTTAAGTGACTCGCTAATTTGTCAAGGATCTTGGAGATTTATTTGTATGAGACAATTAGAAGTTCGGTTTAATAATTAATGAAAATTGATGTAGTCGGTTAAATATTGGATTCACCTATTTCGTACGCGGCGAATTAACAATTTAAACAAGCGATTTGGTTATTTGAATAAATGAACAATCCTGCTGAAATATATTCCGACGTTAATTCTAATAGAAATATCAAATTACTTTAGAGTAAAGATTATTTTCACGACGACAGTTGCGATCGAGAGAATGAAATTAATAATAGAACTTCAAAGATTTGTTCTCGCGCAAAAGCAGGATGCACCTTTTGGCAAACATTTATCTAATGCATTATAAATAGACCTTCGCAAAAGTACCAAATTTTTTCCGCGAAGATCATCGCCCATAATTATATATATTCGCGAATAACGATCCTGAAAATCTCATTACAATCCAAGTATCATCGCCGCTCGCTTTTATCGTCGCGGTGCTTTATTTTCGTGCGCCGCGGGCACTCCTACTTCCGAGGGAAAACAACCGGACCTATTTCCAGAATGTTGGCCACGGGGCTCCCTATATCGAAGGCTCCCGCGTTTATTTTCGCTAGGCGCGATGGTTTGTAAACGTTTTGGAGCCGCGAATTCCCGAGCGCTAACAATGCCTGCCGAAAATCGCGACAGCGCTTTCGGATTCTTACTGGCTAATAATACGAACTCGATTATGGGCTAGAAGTTTCGGTGCTATTTTAGCGGGATATCACTTGTGCGGTTTTATGAAGGTATATATGGTAGGTTGGATGCTGTTCTGGTGGTATCAATTAGTCGGATGGTGAAAGATTAGTAAGCCCGCTGTTTGCGGAGATGCAAAGTGGCGGTATTTATAGCGAACGATGTCTATTTACTTTATCAGCAAGTCTATAACGCGAAATGGGCATGTCCCATTTAGTATTTTCTATGCATATAGATGCAATTACTGGATTAGGTTTTTTCTTTTAAATTGTATCTTTTGTTAATGATTTTTAAAATACTTTTTCCGCCGATGTTTCAAGATTCTGCTAAAATAAAACTTTTTTTATAGGCATAAGGTCAAAATGATAAATTAAAAATTTATTCTGGCGCTTTAAAAAAAATCATCCACAAAACACTGTTTTATTCTCTAAAAAATTACATAATAAAAGAAGAATCGTGACATTAAAATGATAAAAGTGGAACGTAGGCGTGGGATGTCCGCGCAACTTTTTAGTTTTGAATCGCCGTCGCATAATGGCGCGTAACGCGCATCGTGTCGTTAAAAAAGTGGGTGGCAATTATAATAGCCGCATTTATTATGTGCCGGTGCGCAGTGGCTCGCCGCGCGAAAGGGACAAAAGTCCACAATGGAAGCCGCGCGAGTTTTTTTTCTCCATACCTCATTTGCATTTTTACCTTGGCGATAATCGTCGCAATTATTCGTAAGGGAGTGACACTCGTTCCGAAGCAATGGTAACACCGCGTGGAACGGATCGTTGGAATTTTTCGACGTCTTGTAAAATAGATCGCCCGGCCGATGGCGATAAGATAATGCCAGCTTGTTACGTTGGGGATTAGTACAAAAGATCTTGTAATTCTCGATTTAGTTGGTTTAGATTATGGTCTGTCAGTTATTGTACGAGCATTTATTGTTTAGAAGCGAAGACTATTGTTTAACGATAAAATCTCTACACGAACTTTTTCCGATTATTAATAACATTTTTGTGTATGTCAATTTGAATGATATTTCTATTGTTAGAACATAAAGTAAAATAAACTTTTGGAAAAATTGTTTTTATTACTTCGATGAGGTTTTTGCAACGAAAAAAGCTTTTAAAGGCAATTACGATTACTTCAATAGTAACATCAAAATACTGATTAAAAATGAGTAGTATATTCAACGCCTCCAAAAATTCAAGTAAAAAAGCTTCGAAAACAGAATTTTTTTCACGATCCGAATGTTTACACTTACATCACCTACTCACACGAACTCGATTTCAACTTACCATAAATAGTCACTTCAGGTGGCTTAGGCAGGCATTCCGGTTTAGTGCACGCCGGGACAATATTCCTCGTGCGCGGTTTCAAAAACCCCTTGAGCTTCGCGCACGACGAGCAGCAATTACCCATCTTCCCCGAAATCTCCAACACTCCCGAATTTTCCTCTTCAGCAACTCTTCAGCAGTCGCCACTAAACGAACGCTCGATCTTCCCGGCCAGTCCTCTTCTCATCTTCCCCGTGAACGCGCGCCGCACGTGCAGCCGAGAGATCGAAAAAGCCGCGCGTTTGTTTGTTCAGCGGATAGGCGCGGGCGTGGGCCAGGTGGAGTCGTGCAGGCCTGCCGGTGGACTAGTGACTGCGACTCTTCAAAGTATCGATACACATAGATCGCGCCAGCGGAATGTACTCCCGCCGCAGCGCAACGCGCCGGCCGATCCGCCCAGCATCTTATTTGGCGCAACCGAGGTGACGCGCCGCGAGTGCCCAGCGCGCGCCTCTGCCCCTCGGCGGCTGCAGTTGCGAGATCCCCGATGGATCTTCCGGATCGACTACGAGGGCGTGATGTTTGGCGAAGAGCGATTTTTATAATCGCGCGCGCTGGAATTTCGGGAAATTATATTACCTATTCACGAGCTTCGATTAGATCAAGCGCAATTTTATGCCATTGCGAGAATTGGCCGGATGAAATCTGTCACGAATCGTTAGAATTTTAAAATTGATTGAGCGCTTGGCTTCTTTGATTAAAGTTATTCAATCTTGGATAATGCGACAATATTTTTTTTTAAATCGCCGATTGGTAATTGGCGCTGAAAGTTTATTTTTAAATTTGGATGCTCGTAGGAAGAAAGCGAAGTAATAATTAGCGTCAATTGTCTTCAATTTGCGCGATTGTCATCTCGTGCGGAAAAAGTTCACCGCGCGTGAACCTCGTGAACTCGCTGTTCAGTTCTTGCTTTCTGAAGATTCTTACTTTGGTATTTACCTCACTTTCTGAAGATTTTCGTATACCATCGCATCGAGTAATGTTTGTTGTTAAATTATTCAATGAATCTGAGCCGAATTTAAGTTCCTGTCTTCTACTATTCGATATGAAATTGAGACTTAAAACATGCAGGTCTTCATGGGAAACCGTCGACATTGGATGTTGGAAGCGGATGGAAATGGTATCTCTAAGACAACGTACCATAAGTCTACATTGGAATGATGTTTGCAGAAACTGTAATGAATACTTACGTAGGAGTTATAATGAATAATACATTCGATATATTCTATAAGAATAACAGGCTTGATTTTATTTATTTTAGTTTAAATAAATGTATTTGAATATCAATTGATTTGATCATAATTATTAAACCTTTCCTTTTACTTTATAATAAAAAAATTTGTTAAAAATCTTTTGATTTGATTTGGTATAGCTTCATTCAAGCGTTTAATCTTATCGGCAAAGAAAAATTGACAAGAGAAACTTACAAGTGCAAGAGAGTAATTTTTCCAATTGTTCGTTGGGTGCGTCTTGTAGGTCGACTTTTAACGAACAGCTTCGGTTTCGATTCTCCCCAGTTAGCTAAGGTCAGAGGAAATTGAGCAATCGCGATGCTATGACTCAACGACACTTCATTGCAGACAGTAAAATATCAAACCTACGAAGTTCCTAATTATAGGCATTGCACTCCATTAAATATAGTGTCCAGCTACTCTCAATTGATTCATATTTAAATCACACATAGAGTCATGATATTTCAATTAAACATAATTATTTAAATGCATTACATTGTGCATTTAAGTTACTTTATTTTTATTACAAGTTTTTGGATTGATTTTCAAATCCTATTCTCACAGAATGTCGTCTTATTCAACAGAGAACATTAGAAATTAGAATAGAGCTGAGAATATTAGAAATTTTCTTTATATAAGTGACAATAACTCATTTCTGGAAGAGAATATATCTCGGATGGCACAGATATAAGAAAATCTTATTAAATTGGTATGAAAAAATTCCTTAAACATTTGAATCTACACATCAAATCTTCCAATCAATGAGTACTACCACAAAGATTTACTAAATTTTTTAAATAATAAAATTATTTAATATTTATGGTATAACATTAGATTATTTTATTGAAAAAGTTTACTCAGTATTTTTCATATTGTTGAGAAATACATTACTTAATTGCTTTTTCACGACTGTTCAATAAAACAGTCGTTTAACATTTTTACTTATAATATATACATACCAAATTTATGCAATTTACAGTACTTTAAAAAAGATACATATTATATTCTTTCTTTATATCCAGGTGGCATGAGTTCATGTGCTTCTTCTACATTAGTATACACTATATTTTCTGAGTCTCTGTTATCTTCAAGTATAATCACAGTTCGAGCCATATCTTTTAGCTGGATAAATAAGTATCTGTACATCCAATTTCCATTTGCATCCTAGGAAAGAATTTTTTTTCTTAAATTTATACTTATTTTAAAATTATTTTTCCTTAGTTTACTCTCGTACTTATATTCAAACTTACTTCTCGCACTTCTAAATGCACTGTGCCTTGTTTACGTGCTCCTTGGATATAAAATTTCATCCTCATATGTGGAACTCCGTTTTTCTCATAAAGAGTATGACTGAAAGAGCATTTAATTAAAATTTTATTTAGTAAACAAAGTTAAATTTGATAATTATGTATGGATATTTATACCTGACATGACCTCTTCTACCCCTTCGAGTCTCTTCTCCATAACACTTGATTGGTAATCCAAGAGCATCAATAACTCTTGGGTGATATTCACACCTTTCAGCTGCTTGACTATACACACTATTTGGACTTTTACTAGAAAATAACTCTCGAAAAATGGCATAAAACATAACTCCTGTCACACCAATACCAGCTATAATAACAGTCAGGTACCAAGCAGACTTCGTATTCTCTTTGACTAAAAAATTTAGAGAATTAATAAATACACATTGAGTTATAGTTATTGAATTGTACAAAAAATAAAGAAAACCAAAATTTACCTACTTCCGCAAAACCAACTTGTACCTGATTACTAGATTCATTTTGTTCAGTTTTAGTTACAGACTTTTGGGTAGAATAATATACTTGTGGCTTCGAAAGTGGTAAATAAAAATTAATCTTCGTTGAGGTCATTGGTACTGTGAAAGGAAATAAGTGTCTTCGTTGCACAAAATAAATCAATGCCCTTGATGCAGCCATCCTATTCAAAATGTATTATAGTAATCTTTATTAAAACTAAAATGCACATATCTAATCAGAAAAAAACGACAGAAGAGTAAAATAAACATACTTACTTTTCTTTTTAATAACCAATGCTGCAGGTTAAAAAACTTAATTTTAAAGCAAAAAACAATTATTTTAAGACACGGGCATCCAAAAAGTCATTAAAAAGTAATGGAAGTAAATAATCAACAAACAAGGTTAAAATTTCAGCGCCCGAACCAGCTGAGTAGTAGCAGAAGCCGCGCTCCAAGTTTTTGCAACTATGATTATCGGCCTCAGTCAATAACACTGGCTACTGCAATAGTGTAAAATGATAATACCGTATCTTACATTCTTACCGCTTACGCCGCTTTATGTATTCTACGTCATCGATAATTACTCTATAGGCTGTTCACAATAAAGCGGTAAATATAAAATTCATTAGATAGCAAAAAAATATTCTGTAACTTTATTATTTCATTACCTTATACCATCAATGTTATGCTTAAAAGTTACTTAATAAATGATGATATTAATCAGAATAAATATCCTTTTTCTTATTATTTTTAATTAATACCTTATAAAAGCATGTGTTACATTTATAAACCATAAAAAAATGGTAGCGTAAATTCAGTCAAATATAAATATTATATATATTGATTCCCTGTTAATTAAGATAATAGTTATCTCACTGTTGACTCTCTACAACAGCTTGACAAAGTAATGGCTTCAAATTTTCTTTAAAAAAAGAATGTTTTTCTCCATGAGTAATTCTAAGAATTTTATCAGCATTTGTTATAACTTCCAAAGCTGATTTAGGCTTGTTTAAGTGCAATTGTATTTTACCCAACATTAAACTGAGGATACCAGTCAATGGATGAAATTCTCCATAGTAATGCCTAAAATGTCGAAAAAATATTTGAATTTTTCAAATTTTAACTTAAAATTATACATGTAATTAATATTTGGTTTACAAGTATCCAGGTATTAGTTCCATTCCAAAATTTTCAGCATCCTCCCAGTAGCCTAAATTTACTGCAGCATCAAATGCAGATTCTACAGTTCGAACATGTTGAATATTTAAGGGATGTAATACACCTTTTTGTTTACTTAAACATGTTTTACTAATATCGAGATCTGCGAATTTTTTGTTAAAGAATTTGAAATATGATAATAATGCCAATTAGATAAATTCTATAAATTACTTTTTTCAAAGGATACATGCTACATTTTTCATTGTCTCAAGATGACTCTCAGTAAATAAACTAACTTCCTTGAATTTTTTTTTGAATGCAGTTGAAATCTCTTTGGCACAATTTGAGCAAGTCTCTTTTTCAATATCACAAAGGCTTTGACAATCTAAACAAATTGCTGCTGTAGCATAAATTTCTGGTTTCTTGCACTTCTCACATTCACACAAAAAGTAGTAAGTACTCTGCAACTCTGATTGTCTAAATTCTGTTGTATTCAATACATCAATATAAGAAATATGTATCTGCAATCAAATATATATGATGTAAAATTTTATTTTAAATTACAAAATTAGTTGATCAACTCATACTTGTGACCAGTCTAAAGTAGAAATATCCTCAAGAGCTCTAATTATAATAGTGGTTCCTTCAAAAACAGCAACTGCATTTGGTTTACAACTATGATCTATTATTGAAGGACCTAAATAAATACCAACACCAATACTATTCATATCTGCATCTAAAATATTATATGAATTAACACATATACGTCCATACATTCCTAATATTTCTGCTGAATTTGGTAACTGAGAAGGTCCCATAAAATCTTCCAATACTTGACAAAGAGAAATAAAATGTTCCATTCGTTTTGGATCATTTTTTATATCGGAATAATCTAAAAACAAAAAAACACTATCATTAATAAGATAGTACTTTCTAAAGCTAAAATATCATTAAACCTACGAGACATTAGATCCTTAAATTTTCTAAATGAATTTTTGTCATAATATTCTTTTTCTTCTCCTCCACCTTTCTGAAGTTTTACTATTATTCGAGCTAGTAAACGAGCAGCATCTGGTATTGTTCGAGGCAATATTCGTTTTAAATTGGGACATTCTGACTTGTGAATGCTCCAAGATTCTTTTTGACAGTTTCGATCACAATAATAAACGTATTGACAGCCAGAACACTTTAAAAGATTTCCACTGAAAAGTATGTTTAATCATAAATGAATTGTAAATAAGTAATTAATTAACAAACAAGCCACAAATATTTAAGAATTAAAATTACCTCTTAAAGCAAAAATCACAGTGATTATCTTTGTGGTTAGAACTTAAGACATAAGCAAATGGTTTTGAAGTTATAAGGCAATCTCCTTTTTTAATCTGCATCCTACCATTTTTATCGGGATTATTTACCGGCATTAAAATCTCTCATTCAATCATCAGGTCGAAAAAAGTAAGCGAGCTAAATGATCAGCGAACTCTCGCAACATAAATAACCTCATACGCAAGTATATATATATATGTACGAGAATTTATAGTTACGTTAGCATTACGTTAGCAGCGTCAAACTGTCAGTAATATTTTGACGAATCAGTTATTAATAAGTAGATCAAAAAATCCAAAACACTTGTAAATATTTAATAAAATTTTATTATGAAATAATATTTATTAAAAAATGTGTATTTTTATTAATAGAATAGTACAAACTTATGTGTAACATTTTTTTAAAAAGTCTTTTTTGAGATGAACAATTCTCTAAATAAAAATCAATTATTACTTACTCCTTTTTGAAACAGTAATCACAATGATAATGACGATGGTATGATTTTAACACATAGGCAAAAGGTTTAGTCATCAGAAGAGTTGCTCCTCTAGAAATAACACAAGTAGTAGACTTTCTTTTATCTAGAATTCTCATGATTTTATCAAAAATTTATTTTTTTATTATTAATAAGAGATTTAAATTTTCAAATTTGGAGAAACTTTTCACACTTAAGGAAGCAGACAATCAACTGTGTGAACATGAGCTATTTTAGGCAACTTTTATTTTAGAGAGTTATTAATAGAAAGTAATATAGGACCATTCACCAAGCTGCATTATTTAATGATATCCTGATTAAAGAAATTGAAAATTTATTTACAACGACTCAAAGATCGACTTTTGGTCAACAGGATTCACAGCTTACAAACATAACAAAAATAACACATAGCTGTAGCATACACATTTACCATTTAATGGAAGATTTTAATTTAAAATAAAAAAATCTCCTACAATATTCTTAAAAAAGGGCATATCATCTAAAAAGAAGACTGATGGCCCAAAAACAAGGAATAAAAATTTTAAAATGCGCCAAAAGAATAGACGGTTTATGACAAATGTTCTTCCATATTTACAAGCTATTATCTGTAGTTCATTATAAATTAGTCTTTGTCCGTTGTTGTTTTTCTCAATGTTTTAAGGCATCTCGTCGTCTCTTTTCCATGGTCTAACTATATATCTTTTTCAGTGCCTCAGTTCGTGGTATACAGAACAGCAATTTTCTTGGATAAACTTGAACCTCCGTCATGGCATTTTTTTACCAATGATGCTTATTTCACACTCTTTTGAGTCCTTTCTCTTCTTTGTCCAGACATTCTGATTAACAATGAGTTCATAAAAAACGGAGGAATTGGATTTTGCCAATTTCAATTTCTTTATTCTACCACTTCTTCTTATGCTCATCCATTGATACACCTCCTGGTCCTAATGATACAATCATCAACAGTCCTCCGATCACAGAAAGCGTCTGAAAACAAATTGTAATTTTAATAAAATATAAAGAAAATATAAATCAAAATAAAGAAAATAAAATAAATTTATTTAAATTTTCTATGAATTTATATTTTTCAAAGCAGATACTTAATGAATCAAAGAAAATTAACAATGCTTATTAAATAATATGCTTTTATAATTATAAAAATGTATGTTTCTTTTTATTCTTTAGAAAATATTTAAAATATTACTCACTTGGAAGAAATCGTATTTAAGGAAATCTCTGAGAGGTTTGTAATCTGGAATGGTCCACCAAGCGTTATGGTAAAAGTTGAGGGCTGTCAAAATGAGCACAAGAAGTAAAGAACTGAGTTTTGTCTTATATCCTATAGTCACAAAAACCATCAGAATTCCTCCAAGTACATCTTGAATAATTTGGAAGAATGACCATTCAAATCTGATCAGAGTAACGAACATGAAGGCCAAAAGTACTCTTCCAGCTAGCTGCAGAAGATTTTTTGGCTTATTATCACCAAGAGAAGGTACACCAGCAAACAAAGATCTTCCTTCAGCTTTAGATTCGGCTAACACCAGTAGGAGGGCACCAATGAGGGCTAAGTTTCTGAATAAGAATTGCATGTCCCACAGAATGCTGTAGGCGAAAGTTTGCAGAATCACAATGAAGAAAAGTACTCCACAGGCTATGCTGACTTTCCACCTGCCAATAACAGCCACACAGCCTCCGAGTTGGCCCACCAAGTTAATCAGTACAAACATTGTAGCCAGGAACTTTCCACATCCCCAGGACATGTCCATGTATTCCCGCTGCTCGTTCCACTGGAACCACATTCGCAGTCCATCCTCCAAGAATGTAGCGATAAGGCAAAGTCTGGCCAGTGTTGGAAGAACATGTTTTCCATTTCTAATAATCTGAAAACAGTAGAAAAAAAGCCATCAATATTTCATTCTATTTCATTTATAATTATTCTTTTAGGAGACAAATCTCGACCCTTTAGTCAAAGTGGTCATCACGACGCGACCCATATTTTCAAGAAAGACCAGTCAAAAGTAGGTCTGTGAAAGTGAGTAAAAGTGGGCATCATACACCGTGGTGGCGATTCGATATTGCCACGTTTCTGTCTTAACTATATGGGGAGGTCAAATTATCGCTCGGAGCGCATTCCCAATCGCAGCGCGGCTCATCCAAGAGAAAGCTTACGCTCGAGCCACGGAAAATTCTGTTGCTCCGATTCTATCGAACAACCACCTTGAGGTCCATCTCTAAGTGTAACTCGACGAAACCCAGGCATATGGTAGCCCATATCTGGAGCTTCCCACAAGCTCGTTCATCGCGGAATCCCCCGAGCGGACCTCCGGGTCAGCGTCGGCACGACTCGTGGTACCCCAGACACCGTCCAAGGCGGCGTCGAGCCCCTGCCTCGCGACGAGGCCGCGTCGAGGTCGTTCACGCGCCGCACGTGTGCTCGCGCTATCGACGCCTCGGCCCGCCGTCCAAGGCTGCCCCGGACTCCGGCGACCTCGGGACAGCCAACGCGACGCTCCGTCGTAGGGTTAAACGAGAAAAAAAAGCGCCGAGTAATCGCCGCGGCGGCGGTCGTACCCTCCCCCACCCAGCCCTCGCGGTGTCTCCGTCGCGCGGATGGTCAAAACAAAATAATCACCTGGTCCGCGACCTCCTCCGCCCTGGACATGACCTCCTGTTGCATCATCGTGGCGCGCGTGGCCGGCCGCTCCCGCAGGCACGAACTTCCCTTCTCAGTTCGAAAAAGCCGAAAAACAGTGCACAGCCATGCACACGTATAAGCGCGCCCCTCTGCCCCTCTCGCTCTCTCTCACACGCACACAACCATACGCGACGACGTTCGCTCGAGATCTGCTCGAGTGCGCGGCGGAGTCTCTCGATCGCTGCTCCGGGACCCGATGGCCTGCGAGGGACACTCGCTTCGTCTCTGTCGCTCGCGAGCGACCACCACGTCGGCGCTCCGCCGCACTGGCCGTATAGCGCTGTCCGTGATACACCACCCCACCACCGCCGCCGCCGCCGCCGACTCCTCGTGCGTGGCGTTACTCCGCGCGCGGTGGGCAGCTGGCGCGTGTGCGTGGACTCCGAATTGTGTATACGTGCACGAGTACGCGGAATGCGGATAAAAGTAGGTAGACCCGAGGAGATGTGGAGAAGACGTCATGGTCGCCGGCGCACGCACGCCTCCTCTTCTATGTGTGAGCGTGCGCGCTACCGAGTCACGGTCATGACCGAGTATTACATATATAAGCCCATTATTCTCGGAGCTTTAGCTTATATTTTTAAGATTTTTTTTATTGAATTGCCATCGATCTTACTGGTAATTGCATTTGAGCTTCTATTCTTTATGTTCAAGAGGTACGGTATAGACCGCAGCAACGATGCAGATATTGCTAAATACTTATAAGTGATACAAGGGAAAAACGATTTTTAAGCGCAACAAAAATGCACACGCACATGTGATTTATTTTAATTGTTATTCTTGCTTAAAACAAGAACCGCCGCATTATACACACTATTAGAATTTTTATGTTTAGCTATAAAAGAAAACTAAAAATAGCTGCATTGCCCGCGTGAAATTAAAAATTTTGAAAAGGATACAAGAATTTTAAATATGACTAATTTCTTTGTCATTAAAAGCTAATTAATTTTAAAGTAAGTCATTGCCTGCACCTATGAGCACCCAGACATAAAGCAAACTACGATTATTGTTATCATACCTACTATACTTATTCCGACTTATTCTATTCAAAATGTCTTGGCACAACGAATTTTGTGCCTCAATTGTCACAACTATTTTGGTAATTAAGTTTCCCAATACATACTACGAATTTGGCAACAAAAAGTAATATTCATTTTTAAGGAGTGCATCCGAGGGGATGCATATAATGCAATTTTCAATTAATAGTCGCTCACGCGATGACTCTGTATATTAATCTCCGCATCGATGATCATTAAACCGAGCAATAATCTGCAATCGTTAAATGACTTTTTATTTTCTATTAACGATTATAGCTACTACTTCGTGCCTTTTATTACGTAATTTGACTTTTATTCAGCTCAATAGAATAATTCTAAAGAATTTAAGACTAATATCTTTTCTTTTTCATTCTTTAGAAATTGGCGAGAAAGCGGTTTTTTGCATACAAAGATTACGGTATATCATTAACATACTAACAACTCAATCACGTAACTGAATGACGTCGTGTGCATGTGTTCAAGAGAGATTTATACTTATAAATGAAACGCATAAACACTATCATGTTACGTAATTTCAATAGATATAAACAAGTTTTTGCTAATAAAAATGTTAAGTGCACGTGGCTGTAGTATTTGTAGCATAACAGAAAAACAGATGTTAATTGTTTCTTAAAATAACACACGTTCTTTTCATTTTATCTTGAAATGTTGAATCACTTTACAGTGATCTAATTTGAATTAATTATATCGTTTTACTTACAAATCCATGGTCTCTGCTAAAATCAGAAATTAAAACTTATTAGTACTGAAAAGTACAGACCACCATTATATTTAATTAAAAATTAACAAAATGATGCTAAAATATTTTTACAAAAGGGCAATAATTATGTTGATTTACATTTCGAAAAATTTGACTTTTTTATAATTTGTTCATCCGCTTTTGTCGGACCGAACAACGGAAAGATGATAAAAAGTAATCTTTTTTTCTGAAACAAACAAAAAATCAATTTTTGTGGTTTTTTTCAATACAATAATCGTTATATAACAAACACGCATGTCATGACTTTTTACCGGAGAACGAAATATTATATTCACAATGTGTTCATTTGAATGCGTAATTTTTTCAAATTGAATATGTTAATTAAAAAAACTCGAAACATTTACTTTAAAATTCTTATTTCCAAATGTTTAATTTTAATGACCCTAGATACATATATATAATTATTAAAAAAAAATGAAAAAAAAAGAGTTTGCTGAAATAGAAGACCACGTGCAGAAAATAAATTTGGGTTTCTTGTAGTTTTAGCAAATGGTTCATCAGCATCAGTCACGAGTCAGTGCCTCGCCGCCTATCGCGCATGAAAATTATTGTTTACCTAGCGCCGAGTACAATAAGAAAGTAATACAATTGGATCGCAACTGAAAACGGCGCGACACTGGCATCGCGGCAGCACCGGCCGAGCCAATGTGATATAGCTGACGGCGCAGGACAGCTGCGCAAACGTACACGTGGCGCGCCCGGCACTCCGTCTCACTTCCTCTCCCACGCACGCAGCGCGAGCGAGAGGCAAGATTGCCGCGCGCACTAATTTTGGAGTCGGTACGTTACCGGGACTGCTGCGGCTCTGCGAGAGTGGGCCCCACAACGCACACTGCCACGCTCCCGGTTAAAGTCTCGCTACGTATACCCCTCGGCTCGTCCATCTGTTCGCGGTGCGCGCGTGACAGGTCGTCGCCTCTCCCCCGGGCACCTTCGCACCGGCCCTGCACTGATGAGCACTGACGGGATACCGAGATGAAGTGGCTTACGTTAACGCTCCTGCTGGCGCTCACCTGGAGCCATGCACACTCATACTTCATCACCGTCGACGCGCACTCCGAGGAGTGCTTCTTCGACAAGGTCGACTTCGGCACCAAGATGGGTTAGTTTTCGCTGGGGTTTCGCTAAATTTTCAAGCCTCTCGGATGCTGCTTCGCGGTATCTTCATTATTTTCGTTGATGCTTGCAGGTCTTACGTTCGAGATAGCCGAAGGCGGCTTCCTGGACATCGACGTCAGGATCGTCGCGCCTGACGGTAAAGTCATGTACGATGGCGAACAGGAAAGTAGCGGCAAGTTCACTTTCGCTGCGCACACGCCTGGAATCTACACCTACTGTTTTAGCAATCAGAAGGGTACTATGACTCCTAAAGTTGTTATGTTTAACATGGACATTGGGGATCCCAAAGAGCAAGTTAACAGTGATCAGGCTAAGGGTTCACCCGAAGAAGCAAAGCTCGATAGCAGGATCAAGCAACTTAGCGAAAGCTTGTGGAGTGTCAAAAGTGAACAAGAGTATATGCAGGTGGGTACATATTGTTATCTGTTTTAACTGCTGACTCAATAGGTTAAGATTGTACAAAATATGTGATTGTGAAATTATACTTAACAGTAACAAAATGCAGTCAAAGCAGTTTAAATTAAATTTAACTTTTGAAAAAGTGAACGCTTACAATTCTTTTATCTAAATAAATTTTTATATTTTACAGGTACGTGACAGAAATCATAGAGCAATTAATGAAAGCACAAATTTCAGAGTTGTTGTATGGTCGTTCTTTGAAGCTACTGCGCTAGTGTGCATGACGCTAGGACAAGTGTATTACTTAAAGAGGTTCTTTGAAGTGAGGAGAGTGGTGTGATGTAAAATAAGTAAATTAAAAATTTATTACCCTAAGACTTATTGTAAGTCATTTGTATATGTTATCATAATAATTATAAGTGAATGGAATTTTTCAATAAAAAAAATATTGTCATTCTTGTAATATTCATTTTTTCATTTTTCTTTACTTAAACTTATTTACATTAAAGTATACAAGAAAACAATTATTTATAAACAAAATTTTAATTACTCTTCAATGGTCCAAGGCTTTGGCATTCTCGAATGATCCCAAGGATTTGCATGCTCGTACATTGGGGGTTCTTCCAATAACACACCATGCTTTTTTATTTCCTCTACTAGAGCTGTAAGCTTTGCACTACCAGTTGTGTCAATGCCACAGCTTACAGCTGCTATACCACTTTCCAGACATCTTTGAGCTAAAAGTTTACCAATGTTTGCATAGGCAGCAGTATCTTTTGTACTATACACAAATAAATAACATTAAAATAGAAATAAAAAATAAAATTATAGAAACATAGACCAATAGAACTAATTAATGTACCTATACAATTGTTTTCTTAAACCCCACTCTTTACTTGATGCTGAAACAACTGCTCCATTTCTGAAATGATGTATCTCAGCATTTACGTGTCGAGAAGTTACTGTAACCACCAATCTAAAAAGTAAAATTGGGTTAGGTTTTATGAAGTTTTCGATTAAACTGTTTATAAATAAACAACGTACTTATTCCAACAATGACGTCCCGGCTTTTCTAAATGATAACCTGCTGGTTTTCGCGCAATCCTCATCAACTCCAAATTTCTTGGATTTCTATTCGTTAATTCAGTGCAGTTCTCGATCAAACTGGCGTTAGTCTGAACAAGTCTCACTATACTTCTGCTCTTTGTGTGGAAATCCATGTATCCTTTACGCAAATTATTCATTTTCGATAATTTCACCGAAAGAAAACAATAAATAAATAGGCAGAACTTCTCAACTTTTCACTCACGTTTTGTATTTACAGGACATACAGGAGCATGTTATTGCCGACTGAAACGTCACGAAGTTGCCAGCAGCTGATGTGAACTAGGGGCTCACTTCGGGTAGTTCGTTGCGTTCGATTATTTGAAGTGTACGTATAAAAAATTGATTTACCACCTTGCACTCGTTTTGCATTCAACAACACTGCGCTCCGTGACTCCTACTTCCAGCCTTGCACCGAGCTGGAAATCAACGGGGTAGACGAAAGAGAAACGCCGTTACGCCGCAGAAAGTTGACACATTTCATTTTACGGACCACTTTAAACTTTTTACGATTGAGTGATATTTATTTAAGGAGTCACAGTGTAAAATTTAAACTGAAAGTATTTACGTACACGCCCATAATCCTTTAAATAAATAAGGTGAGTTTGCTTGAGTTGTTCAATTTTCTAGAAACAATTTAGTTTTAAGATTTTTTTCATTCATTTGCACGTTTAATCACATCACGGTCCACTATTTGGTTACTTTTTATTACAGCAAAAAAAGTTCGATAACTACATTTTCCGATAAAAGCGCTAAACACGTGACGCGATGACAACGGCGAGGCATAAAATATTTACAGAGAAGAAAAACGCAGTCGGTCACGGAATTGTCGATTAAACAGTAAAGAGAGTTTTTTATGAAGTGAAAGCATTTAGTGACAATCATGAGTCTGATCAGGGAGAAATCTAATAATGAAAATGATCCATTCGCTAACAAAAATATATTGGAGGAAGAAAAAGAAAATGATAATGGAAATATTAAGGAAGCTCAGCACATAACACCTGAAATGGTCCTTCGTCTACCAACTATTACAGAAAGTAAGAATTAACAATTTAAAGAAAATGTCATAAGAATTCAATTTTTAAAATACTTTTCAATTGTACAACTTTTGTTTATTTCAGACTATTTGTGTTCCCCTGAGGCAAATACCTATGATATTGACTTTACTAGGTTCCAAATACGTGACCTCGAAACAGGAACTATACTCTTTGAAATTTCTAAGCCTCCTGTAACTGGTAAGCAAAGCACACTTTATAAACTTATAGATGTTTAATATATTTAATAGTAATTAAATGTTTATAATTATTTTAGAAGAAGAGATAAACCATAGAAGTTTAGCATCTCCATCTGAAGACAGTAGAGCAGACTCAAATGCAGGAAGATTTGTACGATATCAATTTACACCACAATTTCTAAAATTGAAAACTGTTGGAGCAACTGTAGAATTTATGGTAGGATCAAGACCAGCAAAAAACTTTAGAATGATAGAAAGGCACTTTTTTCGAGACAAGTTGTTGAAAACATTTGATTTTGAATTTGGATTTTGCATACCAAACAGCAAAAACACATGTGAACATATTTACGAGTTTCCATCACTTCCACCTGAGTTAGGTAATTTTTTCACTAAATAAGATTTATTTTTACTTTTTCAGATTTAACTTTTAATTTATGACATTTTAGTTGCTGACATGATTGCTAATCCATTTGAAACAAGATCTGACTCATTTTATTTTGTTGACGATCAACTTGTGATGCACAATAAAGCAGATTATGCATATAATGGAGGACAAGAAAAAGGAGATTGAACAATGACTTTAAAGTATTAATTAATTAACTAATTGATCTCTAAAAGCCAACATTTTTACAAAGACTTAAATCAATTTCACTTTATCTGAAACATGAAGATGGAATTAACTCTGCCTGCTAAATCACAATCTGCCTACTAGAAATTACTAAAAAATTTGCAAAAGTTACCTAACTTAATTCAAAATTAGATAAACTATGAATTATAATATATCCATCTAAATCATGTTCAAAGGATAATAGGCCTGACATATTTGGTACTAAAAAATTTACTTACGTAAATTTATTTAAATGTATATATATATTATATACAATTGTATATTAAGTATATATCAATTATTATCACAGATGATTATTATCATCTCTTTGTTATATTTAAAGATTTTTTAAATTATTTACATTTCTGGCTGCACGTTTTTACAAAATATATGCTCTCTCTTAAAAAAAGACTTTAAAATATTAACTAGTCAATTCAACAAAAAATTTTAACATGATGATACTGCATTAAATGTAAAAATATACAAGAATTAAATTTGAGTTCTGTGATTAAAAAAAATAACGTCACAATAATTTTTGGCTACCTTAATACTAATGAACACAAGTACAGAGTTTCTGTATGGTCCTAAAAATTTTTTATCAATTTTGTTGATTAATAAAATTGGTTAAAGCTTCAAGAAACTCATTTGGTTTATCAGCGTGTACCCAGTGTCCAGCACCAGTTATGTAATGAAATTTGGCTGAAGGAAATATTTTTTGGATAAGTGGATGATCACTCTCTTGGATATAATCACTTTTAGTTCCACCTATAAACAGTGTTGGTCCGTTGTAAGTTCTATCCTTTTCATTTGGAAACACTGCTATACGTGTAGGAAAACTTTCTTCTAGTACTGGAAGATTTATGCGCCACTTATATTTACCTGGTTCAGACTCCACTAGATTAGTTAATAAAAACTAAAACAAAATATTTTAAATTTAGTAAATTTTTTAAATCATTGAAATTTTTAGAAATTTTTGCATTAAAGGCTCACCTGTCTAATAGCATTTGACTTTACAGAAATTGCTAATTGTTCATCTGCTAATTTTCTTGCTTTTGAAAGTGAAGGTACACCATCTAATGAAACTGTCCGCATTGCCTCAAATAATTTTGTCATAGCCAAAAGACTAGGACTAGTTTTTGTTGGACAGAAATCAACTACTACAAGCTTCTCCACTGTATCTGGATAGCTCAAGGAGGTGTACATGACAGCTCCTCCACCCATACTATGACCTACTAATATTACTTTCTTTATTTCTAAATCTTTCAAAAGCAATGCTATGTCTTCAGCCATATGATAGTAAGACATATGAGAAGCATGGGGAGAATCTCCATGATTTCTAGCATCTATAGTTATGACCTGCGGTGCAAAATTCAAACTGAAGGCTTATCGAACAATTTGAAAAAATTATTAATAAAATAAATAATTTCAATTACCTTTCGATTTGTTTTCTGATGTATACTTTTAGATAAGCTGTTCCAATTACTTTTAGATCCGAAAAGACCGTGCATAATCAGAATAGGCGATTTTTGCGACTCGCCTTTCGTTGACTCGTAGGAAGCGTAGGCCAGTTTAAGAGGAGCTTGAGTTCTGCAAGCATTAATCAGCTCAGCATTCGATTCGAAATTGCAAAACAGTATCAAAAATCCGATACTCACGCAGCGGCTTGCGCCATTCCTCGCTCGGCGAAGATGCAGCTTAACCTGCATGGCAGTAGTCCGAAGGACGGGGAGCATTTTCTCAGGATCATCTTGCCGTAGCCGCGAGCTTCCTCGCGCTAGCGAACTGCTACTCCGACGGGCGGGCGCTGGACGGTCCGGGCACCTTGCGATTTTCACGCTATCATGTTAATGTTTTCACGCAAAATTTTTCAGCCGAGACGGCCTCGGCACGGGGACGAGCGCAGCTCCGAGGCCGGACGGGTAGCAGACGACTCTCGGCCCCCCACTCGGTAAGGCAGCTCGCCCAACAGCTGGCGCGCGAATTTCGCGCCGGCGGCGGCATTCATTATTATCGCATCTCTTCTCGTGCGCGCTGGCTGTCCCGCCGCGAGCTCAAGGTTCCAGAACGCGGTGGGCCAGGCGCCGCGCAGCGCTCCTCTTTTTTTTTCTAAAAGCAAGATTTTTATTTTTCCACGTGCCTCGCGGACATCGATGCGTTTTTGACCAACTGGTAGAGTCTTTCGAAGCAGAGGTAGGTCTATCACGTGGGATTTTTTTTACTGGAGAATTGGAGAAATGTAGCGGTGCGCGAGAACTCGAGAAGCTGGTCGCGGGAAGAAGGTTATGTTTATGTATATTAGTTTTTATTTTGCGAGGGAATAGGAGTGCGCACTGCGCGCGCAGCCTTTGCGCTGAAAAGCTACTTCGGGGAGGTTTGCCTATATATCTCCTCGCGTCTGATAAACTGTTGCTTTGCTCTGTAAGAGAAAAAAACGTCTAGGAGTATATGTACCCAATAGTACGCAATTCAAGATCTGTAGGATAGGGACGTATGTTATCGTTCGACACTTGTTTCCCGCCTAAAAAACCATTCATCAGAATGCTCTAAAAACTTACCGGCTGCGCGCTTCATTTGTCTGTAATGCACAGGGTTACGTTTTGCACGCTAATTACTTAAATGTAAACAATACACAGTGGCAAACTCACACTTGTTTATAAGTTTTTTAGAAAGAAAATCTGCCTTCAAAATTGCCAACATGGTGGTCGAAACAAATGGGATAGAGTCCAAAGAGGGTGCCACAGAAGAAGAGTTACCAAATGATATTGAAGATGATGCTATGGAAGATGCAAATCTTGAAAATCAAGATGAAAGCAATATCGCTGAAGTACAACAACCTAACAAAAGAGTCAGAACTGGTAGAGCTGAAAAACAGTCAAAAGCTAAAGAGAGTAAAAATAAAAATGCTAAATCTGCTGATCCAACGTGTGACATTTGTCTTCAAAAATTAAACGATGAAGATTTAAGATTGTACATTGGTCATCCAAATAATGCCGTAGAAGAGTATTTGGTACTTTTGGACCCTAAATTATGTTTGTTTAATGGAGATGAAGCTGATATTACAGAAGGTGATATTAGGGCACTTAATAAAGTTACCTCATTTAGGTAATTTTTAAATTAATTATTTATTAAAATGATTAAATAATGAACTATTTTTATATACTAATTCAAATTATGTTACAGTGTTTATGACAAAAATGGCCATTTGTGCCCATTTGATACTGGTTTAATTGATAAAAACATAAATATTTATTTCTCTGGGTATGTAAAAGCTATTTATGAAGACGATCCTTCAATTGAAGGAGGTATACCTGGAAAAGATTTAGGTCCTATTGTTGAATGGTGGGTAACTGGTTTTGATGGAGGAGAACAAGCAATTGTATCTTTTAGTACAGAAATAGGAGATTATGTATTAATGGAAGCTTCAGAAGAATACCAACCATTTATGATTTCTGTAAAAGAAAAGAGTTTTTTGAGTAAAACAGTGATTGAATATCTTCTAGATGAAGAGAGTCCAAGTTATGAAGATTTATTAAATAAACTTCAAGTAATAATTCTAATTGATTGTTAAATTTATTGTGAAATTTAAATAGTACTAATAATTTTTTTTTATTTTTATTTCTAGACCGTAGCAATACCAAAAGGCTTGCCAAAATTTACTGAAGATGTCCTTTTGCATCACGCTCAATTTATCTGTGATCAAATTCTGTCTTTCGATGAGTCAGCTAGAGAAGAAGATCCATTGTTAATTACAGCTCCCTGTATTCGAGCATTAATTGATTTAGCAGGAATTACCTTCAACAAAGGAAAAACTGTGAGAAAAGGTAAAAAGCGTAATAATAGTCGAAGACAGGAAGATGATTGGCGTAGAGGACTGATGCGCAGAGCGCAAAAAGAAAAGAAAGTTAGCTGGACTAAGGCCACTACTACGCAATTGGTCAATAACATGTTTGAAAACTTTTTCCCTGATCAACTGGCAAACAATAACACCTCGGACGGTATGGGTCTTAAACGTCGTAGATGTGGGGTGTGTGAACCATGTCAGCAGCCGGACTGCGGTGAATGTTCCTCATGTAAAAGCATGATAAAATTTGGTGGGCCAGGTCGCAGTAAGCAAGCGTGCATCAAACGTCGATGTCCAAATATGGAAATTCAGGTAAATTGAATGTTAACCATATTCAATTGCAAAAAAGAGTTTTTATTCATCATTTGAAAATTTATTTTGGATTTAATGCAGGAAGCAAATGATGAGGATCCAGATGATCACGAATCAACAGATCAAGATGCAGAGCCTAGTTTAGTTGCTCACAGAAAAATGTTGGGATCTTTGAAGAGTAGAACTGGTCATATAGAATGGGTGGGCAAACCAATAGCTACTGATTCTAAGGGAGCTTTTTATAGTGCTGTTCAACTTGATTCAGAATTAATTGAATTAAATGATTATGTTTTCATTGAATCTGTTGACCCCACTGTTCCTTTACAAATTGTAAAAGTCATCTACATGTGGGAAAATAAAATGGGAATTAAAATGTTTCATGCCACATGGTTATGGAGAGGAAGTGAAACAGTGTTGGGTGAAACATCAAGTTCTAGTGAATTGTTTTTAGTTGACGACTGTCAGGATGTACCTGTTTCATACGTGAAAACAAAAACGACTGTAGTTCATAGAACTTCTCCAGAAAACTGGCACGAATTAGGTACACAAATTTTCTTATTAATTTTTTTATCTATTCTTTGCAGGAAACAAATTTACATAAAATGTTCTTCCAGGTAATGTTGATGCTGACCGAAGTTTAGACGAGTCAAGAGAAGACATTACATCGTTTTATTATCAAAAACGTTATGATCCTAACACTGCCAGGTTTGAAGACCCTTTGCCTGATTTGGATTGTCGCCAGGAAATAAAGTACCGTTTCTGCACCGCTTGTACTCGGTGTACAAACTTACAACAGCAAAATAGACCACAAGTTTTCGATAAATTGGAAGAAAAAAGCAGCAAAGAAGTTTTGTATGGAATGGTTAAATACAAAGATGAGGAGTTCAGAGTTGGAAGTGCTGTCTACCTGCAGCCAAAAACGTTTAAGTTTAAATACCCACCTCCATACCAAAATACAGCAAGAAGTGCCAAGCGAGAAGTTGATGAAGATAGATATCCAGAGTATTATCGCAAATTCAACGATCGTGTAAAGGGTTCCAATTTTGATACTCCTGAACCATTTGATATTGGTTACATAACAAGTATATATGCTACAACAAACGTTAAACTATTAGCAGCTACTAGTTTACATATTAGAGTCAAAAAAATGTACCGCCCTGAAAATACTTATAAGAGTGAATCATTAAAGCAGCGTTCAGATTACAATATGCTGTATTGGAGTGAAGAAGGTACTAAAATTAACTTTATGCATTAATTTTTTTTAAAAATTACATTTATTTTATGAAAGTTTTCTTTTTTTGTAGAATGCACACTTCCATTTAGTTACGTAGTTGGAAAATGCTACTTAACATACTCAGAAAATTTAGATAAAAGTGTTGAAGAATGGTCAGAAGCAGGACCTAATCGTTTTTACTTTTCTCAAATGTATAATCACAAAGATGAAGAATTTGATGAACCTCCTCCAAAAGCTTGTAACGTCGGAAAAATTATTAAGAAGAGTGACAAACTGAAATCCAAGAGTAAAAAAGCGGAAAACGTGAATAAGGTGATAGATATTCCGCCAGAATATTCAGTGGTTACAGAAAAATTGCGAACATTGGACGTTTTTGCTGGTTGTGGAGGTAAAGAATTTTATTTTCACCAAACGCTCGTTGAAAGTACCCGTTTCCCGTTCGGCGGCGTTTTGGAAATGTGGTAATTTCGGCTTGCTGGTGCTAAAAAATAGTATACACATCTAGGGAGGTAAAAAAATGAAAGACTCGGCTTCATCTCGGGTGATAATTTACATGTGATCTGAGGACTATTCTTATTTTACCTCCCTAGGTGTGTAATATTTTAATCTAATTTTAATTACATAGTAATATCAATTATAAATTTTCGCAGGTTTATCTGAAGGTTTACATCAAGCTGGCATTGCGCAAAGTGAGTGGGCTATCGAAGTCGATGAAGCTGCTTCTCACGCTTACCGTCTTAATAATCCCAAAGCCGCAGTTTTTACTGGAGATTGTAATGCATTTTTGAAAAAAGTCATGAATGTAAGTTTTTTTTATTTTCATCGTTTTTTAAAATATTTGTAAGTCAGCAAAATAATGAGTTTATTTACAAAAATTTAAGGGCGAGTCAGTGATTGGTGGTCAACGTTTGCCACAAAAAGGTGAAGTGGATTTACTTTGTGGAGGACCACCGTGCCAAGGCTTTAGTGGCATGAATAGATTCAATTCTAGAGCTTACTCGTTATTCAGAAATTCCTTAGTAGTTTCATATCTTTCATATTGCGATTACTATAGGCCCCGATTTTTCATAATGGAAAATGTGAGAAATTTCGTAACTTTCAAAAAGAGTATGGTACTTAAATTGACTTTAAGGTGCCTTATTCGAATGGGTTATCAATGCACATTTGGAATACTTCAGGCTGGAAATTATGGTGTTCCTCAAACGCGAAGAAGGTAAACTAAATTTAAATTAATTATAAATGTTAACAAAATCGAAATAAAAGAAAACAAATAAAATTTCATTTTTTTCAGAATGTTTATCTTAGCAGCAGCTCCAGGCGAAGTACTTCCAAAATATCCTAATCCTCTCCATGTATTTAGTAAATCCGCATGTAATTTAAGCGTTGTAATCGACAATAAGAAGGTAATATATTCTCTTATTTTTATTCATACGTAAATACTTTTCATTTCAATTAATATTTTTCATAACATTTTATCAATTTAGTATTTCCCGACATACGATTGGGTGGAATCAGCTCCTTTCAAAGTCACGACAGTCCGAGATGCTTTATCAGATTTACCAAGTATTAAGAGTGGCAAAAATGAAGATGTTATGAACTACGGCAGCGAACCTTTATCTCATTTCCAAAGAAAAGTTAGTAAATATTTAGCCTTTACTGTTGCATAATAATAATGAAATGCAATTGCGATTAATGTACGTAAATTTCTTAACAGTTGAGAAGTGGCGTAGGCGACACATTATTATTGGACCACATATGTAAAGATTTAGGTGCATTAGTTGAAGCGCGTATGGCGCACATTCCCACTGTCAGTGGATCCGATTGGCGGGATCTACCTAACATTGTCATTCCTCTGAGTGACGGAACTCACACAAACAAATTGTACGATTACTTGGTTTATTATACACTCAATTCTTTAATCAGACCTGTTAATTAAACCTATTTTTACTCTATTTACTTTTTTTCAGAAAGTACAATTATAACGATAAGAAGGCAGGTAAAAGCTCAACTGGAGCACTTAGAGGAGTTTGCAGTTGTGCTACAGGAAAAGATTGTAATCCACTTGATAGACAAGATAACACGCTAATCCCATGGTGTTTACCTCACACCGGTAACCGACATAATCATTGGGCTGGTCTTTATGGCAGGATAGAATGGGATGGTTTCTTTAGTACGACTATTACTAACCCCGAGCCAATGGGTAAACAGGTAAGAGATATTTCAATACAACTTCAAATGAATTCATATAAATATTATTATGTGCGTGAATTGAATGATTTATTTAATCAGTAACAAAACAAGAATTAGATGATCAATTCATGTTATCTCTTTTGCGGAGTTTTATGATTTTTTTCTCGGTAGAAATTCTGTTTGTCGTAAATCAAAAATGCGATATATCATGATATAACTTGTACAATCTTGTTCAACGTACATGATAATAAAGATACATTCATTTTTAAGGGACGAGTTCTCCATCCCGAACAGACAAGAGTTGTGAGTGTTCGCGAATGCGCGAGATCACAAGGATTTCCAGATAATTTCCGATTTTACGGAAATATACAAGATAAACACAGACAAGTTGGCAACGCCGTACCTCCTCCATTAGCCGCTGCCATCGGCATGGAAATAAGAAAGAGTATGACTTTATCTAAATCGAAAGTTAAAAAAGACGAAGAAGAAAGCTAAACGTTTTTTTATCTTTTATATGACTCCTGTAAATCATTTGTTACATTAATTTTATCTGAGAGTTCATTAAGTTACTATTAGATTTGTAAAATGGTATTCTACTTTTACTACAATCGTTTTCACTTATCAATATTTTCTATTTATTATATAAAAATGAGCTATCCAGCTATGATAACAGAATTTTCTTACAAATAAATATCTATAATATGTTTTTTTACAATTGATTTATATTTTATTTCAATACTTCTCATAATCATCAATAATGAGAAAAATATGTTAAGACTGGATTATTTAAAAAAAAGAATATTTTCTATCATAAAAATAAATCAAAACTAGCTTCTACTTGATTAAATAATTTTGTTATGCAAAAATTAGAAAAAATTTCATCAAAATGTTAAATGTGTTGTAAAGTGCCTTATTAAAAGAGTTGTAAATTTTTGACTTATGTTTAAGTGCAGAAATACCAATAATAATCAGTTCTTTTCTTTCATTAAATTATGACTTATCTTCCTTTAACAGGTACAATTAAAGTAGATTATAATAATTAATTCCGTCAAACATTTTGGAATATCACTTGTATGCTATCTATTTCTATGTCTCCGTTAAATAATAAGCATAAGTGTAATTTATCAATAAGGTATTACATAATATTTGTAAAGAATAAATAAATTTTTTATAAAACAAAACAATAAACGTTTTTCGTATTCATCGATTCTTTTAAATTATAGTAAAAGTAGCAAAAATGTTATCTTAATAAAATATTGATTTAAGTCTATCCAACAAGTTGATTCCATTCCGTCTCGTAAATTGCGACAGACCAAGTACACGATCTATTTATCACCGGTTCGTTTTATTTTTAAAAAACGTTCTCTCCATTATTTGCTTATATATCTTATTTATTTTATTATCTACCCGCCGCTTGATAAACATAAAACGAGATTTAAAAACTCCGAAACATTATGATTGGAGCAGATTCTATGAATGTGAGATACCGCGCCAATGCGGAGCTCTCTACTGCTTCGTTTACCGAATGGTCGATCCCGATAATCGCCTTCATCCCGAGTGCACACGTGCTGTTTGCTTCTAAGCGAGTACTTACACCTCGCCAGTGCATATTCGTCTGAAAAATCTTCAATCAAGTTGAATTGCGAAACGCATGTGATAATAGCAAATAGATATCGAGAAAAGTCAAGAGGAGATTACAAGTTATCAAGAATCGAGAATTAAAAAAATATCTTATAATCATATATCTATTTAGTAGTGGCAGCTAACGCTTAGAGCATCGCCGACTGCAGAAGAGATATACCCATGCGTTGATTATTTGCCGCACTACAACAAAATGCTACGTCTTTTCTCGAAAAGAGGTAGTAACACAAAATTTTCGTGGGCTCAACTGAGTAGTTTTTATTCTAGGAACTTTTCTAAGGTTAGTGAGATCATATTTTCATTTTTTTTTATTATGATTATTTATGAATAAGTGATAAATAAAATGATATCTTAATTTTTTATTGTTTTAATTGCAATTAGAAAATTGGAGATGACTCCGAAATACCCAGCTGGGAAGTGAATCCCGATCATCCAGCAAAGAGAGTGTTGCATTGTATGAAAAGGGATGGAGCTTTAATGAAGAAAAAGCTAATGTTCTGGAAAGACTACAAAAATCCAGCAATTGACAAAACGGGCAGAGTTATTGATTGGGATGATCCCAATGCCCCGATTTTCCCAAACCACTGTGATGTATTAATTATTGGAGGAGGTGCTATCGGCAGTGCTGTTGCTTATTGGTGTAAAGTCCTAGCAGATGAATCTCTCAGAGTTGTTGTGGTAGAAAAGGACCAATCTGTATGTAACATTTATTTATTTTATGAATTTCTCGTAATACCATTATGTTGTAAAACATTTTATTTTATTTTAGTATGCACAAGCATCAACTGTGTTATCAGTTGGTGGCTTGCGTCAACAATTTTCTCTGGAAGAAAATATTGAAATGTCACTGTTTGGAGCAGAATTTATCAGAGATGCTAATCGATATTTAGGAGTTGAAGGAGAACCTCCTGTAGATTTACAATTTAAACCCTATGGATATTTATCTTTGGCTACTAAAGAAACAGCAGAAATATTGAAGAAAAATTCGGAGTTACAAAATTCTTTGGGAGCAAGAAATGCTTTATTAAACAAACATCAACTACAATCAAAGTTCCCATGGCTTAACTCAGATGACATTGAGTTAGGTTGTCTTGGTTTAGAAAAAGAGGGATGGTTTGATCCTTGGTTATTACTAGATGCTTTAAAAAGAAAATCAATTTCGATGGGAGTTGATTTTATTACTGCAACGGCAAAAGGTTTTAATTTTAAAGCTGAACCTGACACAATGGTGGCTGGTGTTGCACCTGGAGAATATGAATCTATTGACTATGCAGTTGTAAGTTTCAAATGATCACTTTACATTAGCTGCATATACATTAATAGCATTACCATTAATAAGCATTAAAGTACAATTGTTTTATTGTTGTTTTGTAGGTGGAGACTGAGGATGGAAAATTGAGACCCATTACTTTCAGTAAATGTGTTATAGCTGCCGGTGCCTTTAGTGCAGATATTGCTAAAATGGCAAAAATTGGCTATGGAAAAGATATATTGTCAGTCAAATTGCCAATAGAGCCAAGGTAGGTTATATATTTGTTCCCATTTTAAATTTTAACAATAATAATTTTTTTAACTTTTATTGTAAAAATGTTTAGAAAAAGATATGTGTATTGCTTCCATGCGCCAGATGGACCAGGATTAAATACACCTATGACCATAGATACAACAGGTGTTTACTTTAGGAGAGAAGGGTTGACTAATAATTATATATGTGGACGATGTCCTGCAGAAGATCAAGAACCTCCTATAGATAATCTAGATGTTGATCCAGAATTTTTTAACGAACAAATCTGGCCCCACCTTGCTCATCGAGTAAAAGCTTTTGAAAATTTAAAGGTATTTTCCTTTCAATAAATGTATTAACAACGCTTTATATTTTTATAAACAATTAATTTAAATAATTTTAGGTAAAATCATCGTGGGCTGGTTATTATGAATATAATACATTTGATGAAAATGGAGTCATAAGCTTTCATCCATATCATGATAATATTATATTTGCTACTGGATTCAGTGGTCATGGTATTCAGCATGCACCTGCAGTTGGTCGTGCTGTGTCAGAACTAATTAAATATTCTACTTTCGAAACAATAAATTTAAATAGGCTATCCTTTGAAAGATTTATCACATTAGAACCTATGAGAGAAGTCAATATTTGGTAATTTAAAAAATTTGTAAAATATTCTGTAAATAAATGTACAAATTTCGTTTTATTAATTTTTTGAAGTTCATTTATCCAATATTATTAAATTCACTTATTCACAAAACAAGTTGAAGTTCATCAATCCAATTATTTTATTGCTTTCACATTTCCTTATATACTGTTTTTACATCTATTTGAATTGTTGTGGTGGAGGGCCAAATATACTTCCACTCTGTTTACTAGCAGTTCTTGATGGAGCAAATCCAAGTAATTTCTGAATATTCTGTAATGATATAAAAAAATTATTATTAATGAAATTTTATTAAGAATAAGTCAAAAACTACTTATAAAAATTAAAAATTACCTGTCTTATACTCATTGTACAAAGAATGTATAAAAATATAAAAGAGCACTCTGTATAATCATCTCCTGGAAGATTCCTGTGCGATAAACCTTGAATCCAACTGATCGGAGTAAATGGCAGTCTTGCTACAATACGACCATCAAAGATACTATTAAACATGCTCAATAAAGCAGTAAAAGCAAAACCAATGGCAAACATTGATTTCATTTTGACAAGAGATAAGTCTCTGTTGTTGTTTTTTAGTCTTTCCTCCTCTCGTTCAATCTTCTTCTTTTGTTGCTTGTCCAGTGAATCTCCATGAGCTTCTTTTCGCTTTTCCACTTAATTACAAAAGAATTTATAAAATACAAATAAAATACAAACTACAATATGTATTTAACAGTATTACTTACATTTTTTACTTTGCTTCTCGACTTCAGACTTCAATTTTTGATACTTCTCTGTTCGATATACCATTAACCAAGTTAAACCTTAAAAACCCAAATAAGCAACTCTTAATATAAATTATAAATTCACGATATCTTAATGTAATTGTTAAAAAAATCAAAGAAACTTACCTTCACCCAAAAGGGCAGTACATATACTTATAAATAAAATCAAGATAGTATCAGCCCACATGACTAGATGATCAATTGACCGTAAACAATAAAATTAACAGAAATATCGGCAGACGTTTCTTCTGACGTATCACTTCGGCTCTACAAACTAAGTAACTCGACCAAGTTATTAAGTTTCACGCCCGCCCACGAAGTTCTCTGAACCTTTTCATTGATAAAAATTTCAGCGCCAACTCCCAAATTCATCAGCCAGCTGATCCAGCTGCCGGAAAATTCTATATGTATGTACGAATTATATATACATATATATAATGAGTATAATCCTATCAAATATCAAGGTATAAAGAGTCAAAGTAAGATAGATGGCGCGTGAGTTTTAACCTAAGCTGCCGCGTGCTACCCCTGCCGCGAGTACTTTTTCCGCATTCGGAGCAAGCATCGCACGCCTCATTGAATGAAGAGACGGCCTCGAGGCGCTTTATCGGTGCGCGCATGCTAGAAAGATCGGAGCGATTCGATAAGGCAAAATGGGCAGCGCTGATCCGGCGGTGAAGAAGCTGTCACCGGAGTCGGGCGGCAACAATGTCCAGTCGAACGAGCCCGTCGACGAGGAGTACGGCCCGAACCTCAAGATCCTGCCAACGAACGACCAGGTCAAGGAGCTCCAGACCATCCTTAGGGACAAGTGAGTGCGACCGCATTTTCTAACCCTAGCGCATCGGCGAGTGCACCGCCTTATCGCGGAGTCGCGATAATAGTTACAGTAATAAAAAAAAGTGAATTTTTTTTTACACACCTCGTGACTTGCAGAACTACGTCGAGGAGCGACTTTAAATTCTACGCAGATCGACTGGTACGCTTTGTTTTCTTCAGCTTTTCTTCTGACTTTTTTTTAAAAGTATCTTTCGCAAAGTAACGCTGCTGTTTGTCTAGATAAGGCTAGTCATTGAGGAGAGCTTGAATCAACTGCCATTTTCAAAATGTGTAATTACCACTCCTACTGGTGCAAAATACAAAGGACTGAAATACCAAAAAGGCAATTGCGGAGTTTCCATTGTAAGAAGCGGAGAGGCAATGGAGCAGGGACTCAGAGACTGTTGCCGTAGTATAAGGATTGGAAAAATCTTAGTTGAGAGCGATGTTGACACTCATGAAGCAAGAGTTGTCTATGCCAAATTTCCCGATGATATAGCCCAAAGAAAAATTCTCCTGATGTATCCTATAATGAGTTTGTATCTGACATTGCTTATTCTTTTTTCTCCAACTTAGAAATTATTCCGCTAATAGATTAATGTGTAAATTAGGTACTGGAAATACTGTGATAAAAGCAATAGCTGTATTGAAGGAGCATAATGTGCCAGAAGAAAATATTATTCTGTCTAATTTGTTTTGCACACCATTTGCAGCCAAAACTCTAGTCACTGCTTTTCCAAAGGTAATTTTTTTTATCATTTTTAATTTGAAAATAAAGAACATATGAAATAAAATAAATTTTGTTTTTAGATGAAAATTTTAACGTCAGAAATTCATTGCATTGCTCCAAATCATTTTGGACAAAAATATTTTGGTACGGACTAAAGTAATTAGAGTTTCATAATAGCACCATCTGATGCGACAGGGTTGAGAAACTAAGAAATCAAACTGAGAAATCTCGTAGAAAATAAACTATCTATGGAGGAATATTATCGCAACACTTTTTGCAATTGTAAAAATATGTTACAAAACTTTGTAATTTATTTTATGTGCATGCACACTTTATAGCTCTTTTCTTGATTATTTACAAATAGATAATATTTTTAATATTATAAACGAAAAAATAAAGTTATTTACATATGTAATTTAATATTACATAATTTTAATGTTATAGAATTCCTTTACTTCTATATACATATTTTTGCAATTGCTGATCATTTTAGTGTAAAGATTCATGTTAGACTGTAGAGCTATCACACATTGATGCTTAGTTGTCATCTGTAAAAATATTTTATTGACGATTTTTGAAATTATTATTAGATTTTAATTTTAATTTTTGAAATGTACTTAGCAAATCAATCACTGTAGTATTGTATTATTCATACCTCCTACAGTAATTTATTTTCTATATCTAAAAAATCGTATGTAATTAAGTTATTATTGGTGATGATTAAATGTAATTGCATAATAATATTTTAAAATTAAAATTTTTCTAACTGCATATAAAAAATTATTTTTTTAATCATTTTAAATCAATAATAACTTAATAGAACATGGTGGTATGTACATACATTATGTAATTATGAACATACCTTTGAAGTGTATAGCATTTTCGTGTATTTTATAGTTTAGATTTGTATCGAATTTATTGTCTACTAAGATCATTGCGTTTTTTTACAAAAAATTATATATCATTATCTCTTCATGTAACAGTAAACATTGTAATGTAGAATTTTCATACAACAAAAATGCATAATATATATATTTATTTTAAAAGTTTCTAAAGTAATGAAATTTATTTCAATTTATTCTTTTCATAGTACAGTTTTTTTTTGCAGTTTTACTGCATAATAACTACTTATCACTCATTTTTTCCTTTTCTATGAGGTGCAATTCAACTGTACTTATATAAAGAAAAATTAACAACCTTAACTTAATCATATAATACTTCCTTGTGCATCCATCAAATTTTAACACTCAAATAATATTTTCAAATTTCATTATAAAATTGTTTTGTGAGTTAGTAAACTAATTAATTTTTTTGTTTGCTTTATTAATTTATAGATATTACTTAGGGAACCAAATTAACAATTCTGATTTACAATAACAAATTATAGTTTTGTTATTATAAGTTTAATTCAATGAGTTGATTTGACTCCCTAAAAGTTAATTTTAATGATAGTAAAATATAAAATTTTGATATCAATGTAATTCATTAAAATTAAAAATAAATGCTACCAATCAGTTAAAAAGCAATTTGTGCGTTATTTAAAAGCAACGTATTATAAAAATATTTAGTTTATTCGTCATTCTTAGTGATATTAAAAAAAAGCGGAAAAATTTCCTAATATTTAACGTTATATTTTATTATAAAATGTGAGTAAGATGTTGGATATTTTATTAAAAGGCATTTACGCTGTTATTGATTTCAGGCTGTACAGAACGTGGTATAACGAAGAAATTGGTAGATTACTGACATTTTCACCTGACAAAAGAAATTTACAAAGATGCGGAAGACAAATATATGCGTTCTTATTAGTGCCTAACATATCAAGCATTCCTAAAGATTAGTTATTTTTATTAAAAGGAATTTCGCCTCGTGATTAAAAGTAAAAAATGGACGCATTTTCTTAATTAAAATGTTAATACCAAAGCTTATTCTTATTTAAAATAGATATAATTTCTCTTTATAAAATTATTTAAATTTGGAAGTAAAAGGTTTAACAATTTTTCTTCAACTGATAGTTGGCAAAAAGTAGTCTTTATAGTATTATTTGAGTAATAATATGACGTTTAACGAAAAAGTTCAATTTGTTTATTCTGTTATAAATTTGAAACATTTTTATAACATATGTAAACAATATTCTTTCTGCAAATATAAGATCTTTATTTGTTTAATTATGTTACTAATCTCTTTAACTTTTTTACTCCCTATCTTATTTTTTACAAGGCTATTCTTAAAACATTTTTACTTTTAAAATAGTGTTAAGTCAAAATAAATTGTTTTAGGCAAGGACAACTTTAAGCTGCAGGAATGTACATTTTAACATTTATTCTTGCTATAAGCTAGCAGTCTCTTGTAACTTCATTCAAATACAGTTTGCTTTAAGCTATCCTATTAATTTTTACAAATAAATCTGTTCTTCATTAATTTTTAACAAAATAGAAATTAAATTTATATGTACAATTTTCCGACTGCAACATAAGAGCACAAAATATAATTTTCTCTGTGTAATATTTCATAATCTATCGAAATGAAAAATTTATGAAAGTAAAAACTAAGCGAGTATGTTTGGACTTGTTTTAAAGTTGATTGGCATTGCAATGGTAGTACTTGTAAGTACTTATAACAGCAAGCCGTGTCAACTCTCAAAAACGTGGATGTATTTGCTGGCAGTTTTACCTCAACTTTAAAAAAGGCGACTTATGAAATGAAATAAATCATTTACAAAGGAAGAATTAGTCGCGATAAATTTAATTTATAACATAATTTCTCCTTCATGCATACTATTCTTCATTCTCTTGATTTTCAGTTGTATCTTCTTTTTTTTCTTCATTTTCATTTTTCTCTTCATCTTTCTCTTCATTTTTCTCTTCATCCTTCTCTACATCTTTTTCTTCATCTTTTTCATCATCTTTGTCAAGGTCTAAATCTTCAGATAAGTCTTTAATCTCAGTATCAGAACCCGAACGTTTAATATTATCTGAGAGCTTATCATTATCAGTCTCGGATGCTCTTCTTTCTTCCGTTCTAAATCAAATTTATGCATTTAAGAAAATGTTTTTATTTAACAAAGTACAATTTTTAATTACACTCACCCATCGGCTATTGCTGCTGTAGCATCTTTATCTGTGGAAGGCTAAAAAGTCATTGCAAATCAATCATTGTTCTTTAACTTGAAACTACTTAATTACAGTATTACTTAATTATAGACGACTTAATTATAAATCTCTTACCTCTCGACTAGAAGCATTACCGTTCTGTTGAACGTCTTTAGTTTGTGATTTGTTTTCTGTATTTTCGGCACTGCTAATGGAAGCTCCTTTCAGGAATTTTTCCAACTCATCCATCTCGTTAGCTTCATCAAAGTCTTCATAATCCTACACGATGAAACAAAAAGTACTGATTAAAAATGATATGGAATGTATTGCAAGGCAAGTAGTACTTCTCGCAGTCACTAATGACATACCCCGCAGTAATCCTCATCGTTAAATATTTGAGGAGGCAGTGGATATTTACTATCCTTTGCAGAGCTATTAATTTGCATAAACTCCTTCTCGGCCTCTCTACCTGGCTCGGTAATGTCTATCACTTGATACTCTACATTTTTGCTCTCCAGAATCATCAACACTCTCTGTTGTCGTTTTTTCACCTGAAAATCAAAGCCATTTATAAATAAATCGCCCCTTCCTCGTTGGCAGCATCTATGCTGCCGTGGCCATCAGCAGACAAACGTAACTTCGCCCGGATTCTTGAAGAAATAAATAGTAAATAAATTAGACGTTCGCCGCTTCCGAGCGGAGCGATCGGGGGTGCCCGTAATTTTAGCGGGAGGACCGGAATAAAAGAAAAAAAGGAGCAACAATCAGCGAGCTCGCTGATCGATCTCGTCCGAATCGGAACCCTGTTATTGTTGGAAGGCGAAAGTAAAAAGAAAAATAAGCGCGTGCAGTTATAAATAATACAAAATACTCGCACGCGCGCGCAAGAGAGAGAGAGAAGGACCAGGCGTACGGTATATATACGCGCAGGGCCGTTCGGCTAGTCGCGGCGGTGGCAGCGGCGAGGTGCGAAAAGTGCGCGCCTGGAGCAGATCCGACGCTGGCGGTCGCCGGGGCGGCCCGTTATCGAAGTCGGCGCGTGGTGCTTCAATTCAATTGTAATCCGATACGCGCGGCTCACGCCGCAGGCTCTCTCTCGGCGCCGCGCGCACTTTCGCTGAAAATAATTCATAGGCGACAAAATCGTGGCGTAACCAAGGACGAGGAGGACCACCCCGAGTCCCTCCTCTGCGCGGTCGTCGTCGTCGTCGCGCCCGGCGAGTCGCGAGCGAGAGCCGAGAGGTGGGCCCGCGAGGAGAGGAGGAGGCGGGGGATGAGAGAGGCGCGGACCGACTGACTCACTTCCTTGTTGCCGCTGATGCCGGACACGTAGATTTTGATGACCATCGTGGCTGCCCGCGTCGACCTGGCTACCTGCTGCTGCTGCTGCTGGCTCGCTCGTTCGTTCGCTGGCCGCTGTCAGCCGGTGCGGCGGCCCCGTACGTTGCGCGCGCTGATGGCGAACCAGACCCACGCACACGCACACACTCGCGCACACTTCCGACTACCGCAGTGTGCGTGTCTGCGACGCAGGCGTGCAGGCGCGGTGCACCGCCGAAAATCAGCACTATACGTACACAGGCAGAGTCCGAGCGCTCCCGACACTCCTAGCAGGGCGACGACGTGTGCGCGCGGCCTCGGCCCACCTCGGGCGTGCGATCGGTCTGATGTGTCGCGCGCGGAGAGCCGCGGATCTCCTCGATACTAGGCGGCCGGGAGAGCTGCGCGGCCGCAGCTCGCACGCCGCGGCCCCTCCCCCTCGCTCGAAAATTCAAAAAAAGAACGCCAAGCCGAGCGAGCGCGCGCGAGCGAATGTGTGCGATTATGTGCGTGGAGCACACGCACGCGAGGCCGTGCAGCCCGAGGGCCCCCCTTATCGGCCCGGCCTACGCTCTCGCCTTTTTCCTCGCCCTCGCCGGCGGCGCCTTTGATGCCGCGCCGTGGGTCGTCCCCGTGTGTGTAAGTGCGCCCGGCCGTGTCCCCCCCGCGCACGCACAGGGGAGTGCAGTCGGTGGTCCCCACTCGCTTCCACGGCGATTACTTGCTCCGGGAGTTATCTGGAAAAAAAGCGTATCACTGAATCATACGCGCGCGCGAGCCCGCTTTCGCGGCCTGATTAACCGCCGCGGCCTCTCTTCCGCTACACGTACGACGGTAAAAATATACCGCGCGCCGTATGCGTGGCCGTGTATCGGAAATCGCAAACGCACCGATGTCAATTAGCGCGCCGACTCGGTGTATTAACTTTTACGAGTGTATTTTTCTTTTTCTTTTTACCGCGGATATGCCGGAGGCAAGTATCACGTGTGAACGAAAGCCATAATGACTTATCGCGGCCCGGTGCATATATAAATTTGCAATGAAAGAAACGCGTTTTCACGTTTATAGCGGAGCGCGGCTCCGAAACCTACATACGGTGCGGCGCGTCTGCGTCGGCAAATAATTGCGCGCGAGCACGCACTTCGCTTCTCTCTTTTTCTCGCCGATTAGCCCCGGCGACTGCCGGTCTCTCCTTTTTTTGCCCGTCCCCCCGGTGGGCACGCTCGACCGGTGTATATACACATGACGCCGCGCGCTCTCGAGCACGCGCGGCCCCACGGTAATAAAAGGTTCGCCGCGTATACACCTATAAGGCACTCGAGCGGAGAGGGTCGGTGAGAGCTGCGTGACTCATTAGGATGTATCATCATTAATTATAATAATGTGCGACGCGACGCGCTGGTACTTTTGTGCTCGTGTGCGCGAGCCCGAGAATCTGCTTCCAGATTGGGGGTATAGGAATTACATTGTATGCCGCATCGGAATGCGCGGAATCGCTTTGCAGGTATCGCGATTCGCGGGATTCGTATGCCGCTGCGCGACGAAAGAGGATGAGCGGACTTTAAATTTAATTCAATTTGATAGGAGCCGAGGCTGACGTGTGTCCGTTATGTATGTATATATTGGCGAGCGCCTTTTCTGCCTTGGAAAATTTAATTTGATGTCGAGGCAGGTTTGCGGTGTATACAAGCCGGCTTCATTGGAATTTTAACTTTCGCATGCTTGACGGCGAAGTTTCAAGGAACTGAAATTAAGGTAGCTGAGCGCAAAAACTCGCGATTGTTCGATGATTCAGGGTCAGGCTTTTAAAATGATCATGTGTGCTTTATAAAGTGCATTGTATGCTCATTAAATCCTATAAAACTAAAAGAAAAGTAGACAATTGTTTAAAACTTAGAGCATTATTTTTTGCATGCGTATTTTTCTTAGTTCGACGAAGAAAATCGGTGGTTTTAATACCGATTTATCGTAAATACGCATGCGTATCGTAAATGTTAGATAATTTAATAAAAATTTCAAAACTTGTTTGGGGGGGAAACGCGTTTTTCGTGGAGTTCAATTTGTATAAATATAAAAATAATAATCTTACCTAACATATTTTCAGTCTAAATGTTTTATGCATGTATAACGTCGATCTCTAAAAAAGAAAGCAAATATTCCGTTAAATGTTTATTATAACGTTAACATTAATCAGATTATTTATCAGCAGTATTTATTAATATTACTGAAAAAATTTCCGGTATAATTATTAAAGAGTATATATACTATAGCACGTTTAAAGTTTTTCAATAAACAATCATTTAATTTGCAAGTATAACGGTTTTTCATCGTCGGTTTAAAACAAAAAAGGATAGAATATATTATTGCTGCACCTTATTAAGCACTCTATTAAGCTTAGCTGAAGCCGTCAGATACATTCGACTATTCAAAATGCGTCTCTCCGAGCTCATCCTCTATCTACTTGTCTAAAATTTTGGCAGGGAAAAAAATAAAAGCAAAATGAATACTTATCTTTTTTAAGTATTTAATCAAGTATACAACTTCTTGGCAAAATTTTAATTATTGTAACTGCATTTAATTACTTAATTACATATAAAAACTATGGCCGTAAGTATACAAAAAATATGATTTCATTGTCATTGTCAAATTGTATAAAACATAGTATTTTTTAATGAAGAAAGGCAGACGTAAAATTATAATAATAATCTCATAAAAATGTTATTACGATATACTTATTGCTATGTCTATTATTACGGTCTGCGAAACCGTGCATTTTCCAAGATAAGTAGAAACAGCTGTCTGACCGTTTCTGTTCCGCGGCGTAGAACCGCGTATTCATCTTGATTAGACAGACAACATAATCTCTGCTCGTAGGTATATACCTATATATCGACTGCGCTCATTCGTAATGCGCAACGTTGATCTGGTGTTGTGAGGCTGAGGATTTAGGGAGCGGCGGAGGACCGGAAAGATCGACGAGGACCATCGTCCTCGGGAGTCGCTGAAGCCATGTCCCTCTTCCTGTGCGGCCGGCTGCTGCAGACCTCCAAGAGCAACAAGAATTTGCGAATCACCGCGTTGCTCGATCTCCAGCTAACCAGCACTAACTTGAAACGGTCCATCGTCTACGCGAGGAAAACATCAGCACTACTTGTCGCTTCCAGGAATGACACCCTTTCCGGAGCCAGGGTAAAGTGATAAATCCCGAGCCGCATTGTTTTACCGGGGTTTATTTCAACTTAGCGATTTTAATTGCATCTCGTTGCACTGTGTTGAGGTTAGGTATAGAGGTTACTTCTATTTATCTACCTGGTTCAATGTGCCAAGTTGGATTAGATTTTAATGCATTGTTGCCAAAGGAGTTATTATTTGATTGGGAACGTCAATCAAAGTCGCTGTTGAAATGCTAAGATTTTAAAGTACAGCATTTTTAATTTTGCTCTGCAGATGTAAATATTTTGGTCGCTTGTTATGGGTCGTGCTTCAAGGAACCCACGCTCCAAGAGTCAAGCTGTTTTAAAAAAGCGTCCAGCAGACGCTGAAGATGTGTATAAAAAATTAAAATTGTGGATGGTTTCTCACAGTTGGAAAGCTGTTTGTAATTTGATACCTCACGTTTTTGAAACTACTGGCAGAGGTCTAATGACTCTTGAAAAAGTGAAATCGGGACAGGTAGTTTTGCAAATTCCTAAATCATTATTGATTACAACGTTTGTAGTCTCGCAGAGTCCTATTTGTAATTTGTTTTCTAGTCAAAAAAGTTATAGTGCTCAATGTGTATTAGCAATATTTTTGATTTTTGAAAAGCATTTAGGTCAGTCTTCTTACTGGAAATTTTATTTAGATACTCTTCCAACCTATTATTCCAATCCACAATTTTGCTCCAAAGTTGAAAAAAAACTTTTGCCTCACTTTATTTCAAATGAGTTAGATACATTGAGCCAAAGATTAAAGTCTAGCTATATATCTGTGATGGAATCCATTAAGATGTTACATAATAACACTTGTTATCATTGTCAAAGTTCTTTCTTTGACATTTTTACATTTCGCAGATTTGCTTGGGCATATTACACAGTCAATACTAGAGCCATTTATATAAATGATGAAAGACAAAAATGTTTGTCGATTAATATACAAGGAAGTGACAATCTGGCTATGGCACCCTTTTTAGATTTATTTAATCACACTTGTGAAACTGTTGCTGATGCTCAATTAATATCAACTTCAAATAATGAGGATTATTATCAAATTAGGGCATTGAGACCGTATGATTCTCAAACACAAGTTTTTATTACTTATGGAGCTCACAGTAGTCTCAAGTTATATTTAGAATATGGTTTTTTCATTCCTAATAATCCTTTGGATCAAATATTTTTTACCCTGTCAGATATTGAAAAATATCATCGACTTTCAGCTTCTGCCAGTAGATTTATAAGAGATAGTCAACTTGATAGAACAATGGGATTTACGGTTGAAGGACTAAATTACAGTGCTAAAAATGTATTATTTGTTGTTACTACGGACATTGTTAAACAATCCTCTTGGAAAGAAAAAATTTATAGTGAACAGTTTGATAAAAAAGATTTGAAATTATTAACTGATTTAGGATTAAGAATACTGCAAAGTAAAGAATATGAATATGCAAAAATTTTAGAGAATATGACCAAAATTGTACAAAGAAGTGAAAGTTTTAACACAGCTATTAGTTTAATTAGAGAATACATGAAAATTATTGAAAAATCGTTAAAATACATGAAAGCATTATCTTATAATTAAATTAAGATTTATATCTATAATTTGTATATTTTTTGTAATTCAATTAATTTCATTTTGTACAAAGAATTTGTAAATACAATAAATGAATTTTTGTTAATATAAGAATTGTTTTCATTTTGTATTGTATTTTTTTTTCATTAACTAAAGAAACTTGTATAGCATTAACAAGCAACATAAATTAAAAAATTGTTTTTAATTTATAAAATTAATGTATAGTAGATTAATTGATAGTAAAAATGCTACTATATTGAATTAATACCTTATTTAAATTGCAGTGTTGCAGTGGAAATGTTATTGATCGAGCTCAAGGAAAAAAAAATGTACCACAGGCCAAACCGATAGTTACGCCTGTCAAACAAGCCCTAGTAGTAGCTGGTATTACTGGAGGAAAACCAGCTCAACAAAAACGAAACTGTTTTCATCCTGGTGCCTCCAGTTTAAGTCGAGAATCACTGAATATTCGAGGAGCCCCAGAAGTCACTGCAAATGAAATGTTTAAAGCTATGTTCAATTTTATATGGCCAAAGGTAAAGAATATCACTTCTTTACATAGCTTGATCACACTTTGATCTTTTAGAATGTTATTTATTCTCTGTAGAACTGTATCTGCAAACGCTATCTGAATAATTCAAGATCATCTATTTTATGCTCTCGCTATTCAGGACGAACCGGAAATAAGAAACAGAGTCAAAGTAGCCCTTGGATTACTTGTTGCAGCTAAGGTACTGAACGTTACTGTACCATTTCTTTTCAAGTATGCAATTGACTCTTTTAATGTGGGAACAGCTGGGACTGCTTTGGCGACTGCTCCTGAAACTGTTGGAACTGTAGGAACAGCATTACTTGTTGGATGTAAGAATATCAAGTACTACATGAAGATGATTTAGAAAAAAGACTTATTAAAAAAGAATTATTTTTTTTAATTTAGATGGTATTGCTCGATGTGGTGCTTTTGGTTTTAACGAACTTCGTAATGCAGTTTTCGCAAAAGTAGCACAACATTCGATAAGGAAAATTGCAAGAAACGTCTTCCTTCATCTTCACAATCTAGATCTAGCATTTCACTTGAGTAAACAGACTGGTGCCTTGTCAAAAGTGAGATACTTTAATACAACAAAAAATTCATAAAAAATATATTTAATTTTAATGCGATTTTGTTTACTTTTTTTATAGACAATAGATAGAGGTAGTCGGGGAATAAATTTTGTACTAACTGCAATGGTATTTAATATTTTTCCTACTGTATTTGAGCTGTCACTTGTTAGCACTATATTAGCTCTTAAATGCGGTCCCGAATATGCTGGAGTTGCACTTGGCTGTGTCGGCGCCTACGCTCTTTTTACACTTGCAGTAACGCAGTGGAGAACTAAATTCCGAGTGTATATGAATAAGGCAGAAAATGAGGCAGGCAATAAAGCAATAGATTCGCTTATAAATTATGAAACAGTAAAGGTAAATTGAATGAAATATTCATTAAATGTATTTTTTTTTTAAATATGAAATTCTTATTTCTCTTCTAGTATTTCAACAATGAAAAATTTGAAGCTCAAAGGTACGATGAATCATTGAAGAAATATGAAGCAGCTTCCTTAAAAACGAGTACAAGTCTTGCCTTCTTGAACTTTGGACAACATGCTATTTTCAGTGGAGCTTTGAGTTTAATTATGGTTTTAGCCGCACGTGATATTGTCAATGGTACTTCAGTCATAAAATTATTAAAAAATTTTGAAAAATATAAATTAAGAGTTTAATTTACATCAATTAACTTATAATTTCAGGAACTTTAACTGTTGGAGATTTGGTAATGGTTAATGGACTGCTATTTCAATTGTCAATTCCCCTTGGATTTTTGGGATCTGTATATAGAGAAGTAAGACAGGCTCTAATTGATATGCAGACAATGTTTGCTTTAACAATGATGGACCCTGCTATCAAGGTAATTTTTACTTATTTATAATCAACAATTTCACTAAAGACATGAATTGAATTGATATATTATTACAGACTAAAGCCAATCCTTTACCCTTCCACATAGTGCCACACAATGCAGATATAACTTTTGATAAAGTAAATTTTGAATATGTACCTGGAAAAAATATTGTCAATGATTTGTCATTTGATATTCCTAATGGAAAAAAGGTAGCTATTGTAGGAGGCTCCGGATCAGGGTAAGCAAATTTTTATTCAAAACCAGGTTGAAAAATGCTTAAATCTGAATTTAAAAATTAATCTTGTGTTATTTTTGCAGTAAAACAACTTTAGTCAGATTACTTTATAGATTTTTCGATCCAGTAAGTGGTAATATTCTGATAAATGGAAAGAATATACAAGACGTCGATATTGAGGATCTTCGACGGGCGATCGCGATCGTTCCTCAAGATTCCGTTCTTTTTCACGAATCGATATTTTATAATTTACATTACGGAAACTTAAATAAGTCCGAAGAAGATGTGTACAAAGCTGCCGAAATGGCAAATTTACATGAAGCTATTCTTAAGTGGCCACAAGGGTATGATACACCAGTAGGAGAGCGAGGATTGAAACTTAGCGGAGGAGAAAAACAAAGAGTTGCTATTGCAAGAGCAATTTTGAAGGACAGTCCTATATTGATTTTTGATGAAGCTACTTCATCTTTAGATTCTATAACGGAACAGGTAAACTTAATTTTTTAGATAAAAACTCATTAGTTTTATTTTGTAATTTATATTCTCTTTTTATTAATTTTTATCAGCATATACTTGAGGCTCTGAGACGTGCAACTGCCGGAAAAACTTCTATCGTCATTGCTCATCGTCTGTCTACCGTTATAGATGCAGATGAAATTTTCGTCTTAAACCATGGTCAAATGGTTGAAAGGGGTAAACATTATGATCTACTTAAAATTCCCAACTCATTTTATAGTAAATTGTGGGATGCTCAACATCTTGGTGCGGGTAACGAAGAGCAGAAGAGCAAGTAAAATATTGTGAGTTTGTACAATTCTGTATTATACGTATGATTATTATTTATGGACAACTGTTTAAAGATTATTTTAACTCTGACGTGGTCACTAATCAACTGAAGAATCAGCAAAGTAATATAAATAATTGTAAATAACTCATCAACTTATAAAAAACGAATGTAATATCATTTTGTAAATGATGTCATGTCAATAATGTTCATACAATTAAAAGATATTCTATATGTTAACACTTCTTTGACTTTTAATTTTATTCAAAAAAGTCGCACCGACATGACTAATGAGTTTGAAAAAAGTGGAACTGATAGTAATCAAATAATCAATGAAACATGCAAACTGTATGTAAGATATTTACATACACTGTATGCATGATTATTTTACAGAGGTAGAAAGTGTTTACTCTGTTAGTTTCTATGGTAACAAATAGGAAACAGACATGGGTGCCAATCAAACTATATGTATTCCAACATTAATGTAATATAAAATAGAGGCCATTGACTTCATTACTTAAAATGTGACAAGATAAAAAAATAAGGTTTTCTTTTTCTTTTAAAAAAATGCAAAGTGACGTTCCTCCTTTACCTATATCATGTTTAATTGACAACATTCGCGAAAATAGGTTTGTATTCATTTTTATTAAAAATGTATATCACTCTACACTAATAGCAAGTAGTAGAAAGTAAGTTGATGTTCTTTTCTAGAAACAGAAACTTTAAATCAAGACTAGTAACAAAAAATATTAGGGATAATTCATTTTCAAAAAGTACACCTAGCACAGTGCAATTATCTAATAGAAAACAATTACGCCCCTTAATAGGTTTGTAATATCTTTATTTAATTTAACTCTTAGTTATTTTCAGAAACTTATTGAAAATTAAATTGTAGTTGGACCTAGTCCATATAAAAATAGTGCTCGCTTTAATCTACCCGATACAGCAAAGTCTACAGGTAAAAGTGTTATTAACCAACGTGTGTCCTCTGCCAAAATGCTACGAATAAAACAACTTCAAAATCAGCTAGCTGATGCTCATTTTCATTTAAATGTAAGACTACAAATACATATTCATTCAACAAAATTTCTGCTGTTAGCAAAAAACCATGAATTATGTTTTTAGGAATTATCCAATGAAAATAAATTACTTAAAGCAATACAAAAGAGACAAGATGCAGCTTTGAAACGTTATGAGGGAACCAATGCCGAATTACCAAGAATAATTAACACTCATCATGAAGACTTAAGAGTTTTACAGACCAAATATAAAAAATTAAGATGTCAACACAAGGAAACCTGTGACAGTTTAAAAGAAAAAGAAAATGAACTACATTCTTTGCAGGTGCATTCAAGTAATTACTTCAGTGAACTGTATCCTAACACCCTTTTTCCATAACTCTATCCTGCACAAATGAGGAAATATAATCAACTAAAAGGAAATTTAATTTTACATTTATACTTATTATGGTTTATTTATAGGTACAAAATAAAAAACTTTTGCAATTAAGTAAGGATCGTCACTTAGGAGAGAGAGAAAAGCTACAAAGTGAAGTATCGGATCTAAATCATAGGATAAGTCAACAGGATGAAACTATCCAAGTAAATGTTTTTTTAATTTTTATTATACTCTATAAATTTGTGCAGTAAGTAAAAGTTCAATGTATGTTTTTCAGACTTTAAAAAGAAAATTAGCTTTAGAAACTAAATACTTGAAACATCAATTGAATGCAGAAATTCATAAACACAAAGAAACGCAAAAGCAGCTAGAAAGTACGCAAGATAAACTCAAAAGTTTAGAAAAACTTATGGAACAACGAGAGAAAAGGTCTTATCAATCTAGTCGCATGATATACTACGGTAAGCCCACCGTAACAAGTCAATCGCTTACAAATTTAAGTGAAAGCAGGTCAGAATATTTAATTAAGGGAAATAGGTAATGTGAAACATTTTCTTTTTTAAGTTCACTTTAGCAATATACTTAAACTTTCAATTGTAAATAATTGTAAATGCAGTTTAAGAAGGAGGAGAAGCGAAGCAATAACAGGTCAATCTCTACCATCTCTTAATGGGGCAACACCATTAACAAGAAGTCAATCGCAGGATCCTTCACAAAAGTTAAATCAGGAAGCGCCTGCACCAATGACTGAAACTTTTATAAATTTTGAGCAATTACGTAATTTTCGTCTTCAAAAATCACCAGCTTTGCAAAGAGCACCGTTTTCGACTTCCAGAGGTAGCTTAAGAGACTCGCCAATAAAAGAATCCCAACTAGAGGAGAATGAAACTAAAGTAATCGAAGCTGAATCGCGTGTAAACATGAATAATGGTAAAAAGCCATATGAGCTTCCAAAATCTCTGAAGAAAGAATATAATTATGCAAGCGATGATGATAATCCTAATGATGTAGAGAGTGATTCTTTTAATCTTGCAAGCAGATCAAGATTGTTGCATGCAAGGTGAGTAACAGTTAAATTAATTATAATAATTATTCCTTTAAAATATGTGTAATGCATGTCAATGTTATACATTCTAGACTGGTTAGTTCTGCCACTGAAGGAATTCGCACAAACAAAACTCAGAATATAAACAGGTCTAGGTCTTTAACGAAAGAAAATATTGATAATGTCATAGAAAATGACAGAGAAGCAAATAAATATGATAGAGACTCTGTCATTACAGTGATTTCCAGAGATGTGTTAAATGATGTTGACACTAACACTAATTATAGTAATAGTGATCTAGAGAGTGAGATGGAAATACCTATTGCATTTAATACAGATGAAGATGAAAATGTTATTAGAAAATCAGACATAGTTATAAATGAAGTTGAATTAGAAAAGGAGCAAAAAGCATCATCTCACTATACCAAACTTTTCAACCAATTCCATAAACCTTCCAATTATTCTTTTACTAAAGGAGAAAGTAATAAAACTGAAGCTAATGAGAAAGTTCTTACTGATAAGATCGAGTTGAAATCAGTTAATGGTTTGTCTATCCATTCTGAAGTAATTACAAGAGACTATGACAAATCTGTAGAAAATTTAGTAGCACAAAAGAAATCAGTTCCTAAGGAAGAGCCAATAAAAACACCTTGGGATGATGATGAATACTTAAAGAATTCACTAGAGGAGGAACTTAATTTAAGTTTGAATAAATTAGAAAACAGTCCAAAAAGTGAGGAAGAAGTATCAGAGAGTTTTAGTGAAATTGATAAGAAAACTGAAGATTTACAAAATGATGTAAAAAAAGATAAAATTAATATTTTAAATCAAAAAGAATCTGATGATGTAAAAAGTGAAATAGAGCAAAAGACTGCTATTGAAAATTCCAAAGCATTTGATAAGGCAAAATTATTGGCTGCGATGAAAGCGATCGACGATAACGAGAACATAGAGTTCATCGAGCAAAAACCAAGGAAAAATAGCGGCGCTAACCGATTGCAGATAACAGAAAATTTGTACAGAGGTATACCTACTCATTCAAAGAGGAAGAATGATATAATGAAGGAATTATTCGCAGATTCTAAATTGGACAATAATGGAAAAGAAAATTAATCTTACAATCAGTTCATACATTTTTCATATTCACTATCGTGACCTGCTGAAAGTAGGTTTTTGATAACGATTAGTGTACACTGGGAAAAGTAAGGAATATTTTTAGTCTTCTAGACAGACTAAAAAGTATATTTTTGTTATATTTTTTCACAATAAAAAAATATATATACGGAAAGAGTGCATAATTTTAAAGGTATAAAATAGTAATCAATTATATTTATGATTTTGTAAATAAATAACTTATTATGTAACTAAAATTTATTTTTAATTGTTTCTTTAAGTAATTAGAAATGCCCAAGCAGTAATTTTCGAAATTTAAAAAAGATATAATTATACGATTTTTATTTATGTAGTCGTTAAAAAAATAGGTAATAATAATTATTAAAGACGTATTTTTTATAAAATTAAAAAATACATATATTTTTTCAATCGTCTTATATTCTTAATATACAGAAAAAAAAACATTGCATAACAAAATTATTATAACTGGTATTGAACAAACATACTTCAACAAGTATTTACATTCTTTTAATAAAATCGTATAAAAATCGTTTAACTTCATATTTTATATTGTCAATAAATATATTATAAATATATTTAATTATGAATCTAGTAATAATCTTAACGTTGTTAATACTAAATTTGTTATCTTTGTATAAAAATTTGATTATTTGTCGTTTATAAAAATAGCTTTATATTAAAATTTACCTTTGATCGCGTTTTCAACAAGATCTTTAAAATATTTTTGGCGAACTCATATACCAACAACAAGTAAAAACACTTATGATTACTTTCAAAAATCTCCCATTGCAGCTATAATATTAGACAATGCAGTTCTCGCGTCACTTTCTTGGAAGACACTTAGCACCTCCATTGCACGTTGTGAATGCTCTCGCTGCAGTTGTTTTGTAAGTTCAATTCCAGGTCCACTGATAACAATGTCATAAACTTTAGCGTAGTCAACATTAGAAACTGATTCCAGACCTTTATCAATTTCTATCAAAATTGATGGGTCATGTTCAATATGGAACATTACAGGGGCAGAACACAGATTGAAAGGAGTATTCCTATCTTTGCTGATAAATGGACTAAGATCAAGACAGGCCTGCAAACAAAATTTTTTGCTTGTAAATGCATGAAATGTGAATAAATAAAATAAAAACAAGTTTGAAAATTAACATACCTGCCAAGCAAGAGCAAGGTGCTTTCCAAAATTATAGCCTTGTTCTTGAATTTCTTGATTGTGTCCAGCCAACTTTAATGTTCCTTTACAAGATTTTCCTAATAGAGCGCCAGCACTCAGTACATTTCTTAATGTCCATTCCTTAACTGCATAATCTGTACGATCTGCAGGTGGTATAGATGGCAATGGATTATTTTGACTATCTCTTCTACCTATAAATTCAGCTTCAGCTAAGTCTCTAACAGCACTCGACATAAGTTCTACCAGCTAGACAAAGTAAGTTATTTTCAATTATACAGATTATTCACTGCTAAATTAAAAGGAAATTGCTTGTAGATTCAATACATACGTCTTGATTTCTAAGATTCGCTAATTCTGCACTACTATTTCCAAGCAAGTAATCACCACTAAGTAAAGCAATTTTATTTCCAAAGGTCATATCATTTAATTCTGAGGATTCAGGATAAACACCTGGTTGTATGTTTACCAAGCCCTTGTGAACTAAATGGCTGGTCCGAATCATTTCTGTAACTTCAGCTAATGCCCTTTGACTGAAAAAATAAATTATTAATTAATTAATCTAACGACTAACTTTTAAATAAAACATTTAATTTGTTATTGAAACATACCTATGCAAAACTCCAGCTGCCTTATCCTCTTCCATGTCATCAACATTCAGGTGACCAGCAGCCTTCGATATAAGGAGAACAATGAGTCCCCAAGCTTGCATATTATTCCTCCCATTGTAAATCAAGCTCCTAAAAAGGAGAACCAGTTGTAGCCACTAAAAGTGAGGAAGAATTGAGGATAAATCGAAAATAAGCAGCTTACTTGGCAGTCTTGAGGAGAGGATGATTGGAGCCGACGAGCTTTCTCAAATGCAGCGCGACGTTGGCGATCTCGTCGCTGAGCAGCCAGCGCAAGCTCAGGAAGGACGTGGGGTAGCCGACGATCTTCTCCGCCTCGGAGACGGCGCGGTTCCAGTCGGGCTTCTGGCTCGTGGCCGCCTTGGTACCGTGACAACGTCGCGGCGACCCGGTGGCCGCGTAGACCGCGGCGCACCTACCGCCCAGCAGACCGCCTCCACGGCGCAAGGCCAACATCGACAGCAGGGCTCTGTTGATGGACATGATCGCGCTGGCCGCCGTACGTAAACTGAATCGTCGACAGCGATTCACGAGGCTCACCTGCCGAATGGCATTCCTTCACATGTTGCTCCGCCGCGGCATTCGTGGCTTATTGACGTTTTAAAAACTTTCTCTTTTGTCCTGATTTCACCTCTACGCTCCTCCTCGCTCATTACCATTGCGCATACCTGGCGAGCGCGACATTTTCCTGCCGCGGGCGCGCCCGGGGCCCGTGGTCCGCCCGGAATTTTCACTTTTTTCGGCGAGCGCGCGCCGCCGTCGCGCTTCCGTGCCGCGGAGGATCACTGTTTTGACGTCGAATCCCGTGCCTTTTATGCAACACCGAGCGCAACGAGGGCAATGGCAATTTCGAAAGTCCGAGCCTTCCAAGCGCAATCGCCGCTTTACGACGTAACGGTACGCTGCTCGGCTGCTCCGTATACTCTTCGCGCTATCTGATGATGGTATCCGCCAAGATCCTCGCCATGCGCAAGGTTAGGTTGGATGCCCCCCGCACACGTGGAATTATAGCACTGCGATCTGCTCCGAAACGAGCTTGTGTGTGTATACATATGTAGCGCTTGCAGTTGCAAGCACAGATGCAATAGATTTAAAGTGCAGTTAAAAGTAAAGTCATGCTATATCGTTTTAAGGTGATTACTATTTATATTTGGAACATCTTCGACTTAAAACTGTTACGTAATGTGATTTTAAGTGTTTTTAAAGTTATTTTGAACGTTTCACTTATTATGTAAGATGTAAAATGCAAACATCGTTAGTTAACAAATAAATTGTCACAAGTTAAATTTAAAATTAATTTTTTAAGTTTATCTTGAAAACTAATTTGAATTTAAAACTCAATTTTTTCAATTATTTTAATTTAAGAATAGATAATTATTTTCAATAATCAAATGAAAATACTTAAGTGAAAATTAATTTGACTTTAAGTACTGAGTTTTTTCAATTACTTTAATTTAAGAATAGAGAAAACTTATTAATCAAATAAAAATATGAAATTCAAAATAAATTGCTTAACTTAATTTTTACAGGGAGGAAGAAGGGTAAGGAAAAGTCGCTTATGAATCATAAGACATGTGATTAAATTTTATAAAAAAAATGAACGAATTTATTTAACAGGTATCACAAACAAAAACCAGTTTTACCACCTGCCCATAATAAAACCAAATTTTGATGATTTTACAGAAAGTTGATGAAACTGGCACAGGACTTGTTGGCTCCGCCCCTACGACAAAACCCGGCAAGTGGAGTTAAGTTTTTTACGCTCAGCTCCAAAAACCGAGTCAAGCCGCAGAGACTTAACCAATAAGCCCCGACATGAAAAATAAGTTAGTTATTTTTACAGCCTTAAACATTGTTTCGGTCGCGCGATGAAACAACTATTAGTTTTCGAAAAATAAATTATCAGTCTCTTCGGAATGACGGTTAAAATACTGTCGCTCGTTGCCTAAAATCTAACTTATTTCGTCGACGGCTCTCGGATGTTATGAGCCGGAAATTATCGGTTTAATACGTCGACAGCCCTGGAGATGTTGTTCAGGCTGGAATATGATGGGTCTTGTTGAACAGCCATGGTGACGATTGGCTTAATCCACTTCCTCTACGGTGGGGCCGGAGTAGTTGTTGTCGGCACCCTGGGCGTACTGGGCGCCGCAGTTCTGCGGTCCACCGGCTTGGCCTCCCGTGTGTATCTTCGTCATGATTGGCTGGCACTGGCGCTGCAGCTCCTCCAACTTGTGCTTGTACTCCTCCTTCTCGGCGAGGGTGTTGTTGTCGAGCCAGCGGATGGTGTCGTCGCACAGGTTGATCACGCTGTCCTTGTCGGATTGCGTGAGCCTGTCTCCGCTGTCCTGGACCGCCTGCTTGACCGAGAAGACGTAGCTCTCGATCTGGTTGCGCGCCGAGACCTTCTCGCGCTGCTCCTGGTCTTGCTCGCGGTAGCGCTCGGCGTCGGACAGCATGCGGTCGATCTCCTCCCGCGAGAGGCGGCCCTTGTCGTTGGTAATGCGGATGTTGTTGCTGCGACCGCTGGCTGTGTCCTTGGCGGTCACGTGGAGGATGCCGTTGGCGTCCATGTCGAAGGTGACATCGATCTTGGGTACGCCGCGCGGCGCCGGCGCGATGCCGCTCAGCTCGAAGCGGCCCAAGTGGTTGTTGTCCTTGGTCATCGCGCGCTCACCCTCGAACACCTGGATGGTGACGCCGGGTTGGTTGTCGGCGTAGGTGGTGAAGGTCTGCGACTGCTTGCACGGGATGCGGGCGTTGCGCTCGATGATGTTGGTCATGACGCCACCGGCCGTCTCGATACCGAGAGACAGTGGAGCCACGTCTACGAGCAGCACGTCCTGGAGGGCGGAGCTGGTATTACCCTCCCCGGTGAGGATGGCCGCTTGGACAGCGGCACCGTAGGCGACGGCCTCGTCGGGATTGATGGACAGGTTCAACTGCTTGCCGCAGAAGAAGTTCTGCAGCATCGACTGGATCTTCGGGATGCGAGTCGAACCGCCGACGAGGACGACGTCGTGGATGGAGCGTTTGTCGAGCTTAGCGTCCGCAAGAGCCTTCTCGACGGGTTCCAAGGTGGAGCGGAACAGGTCGGCGCAGAGCTCCTCGAAGCGTGCCCTGGAGATCTTGGTGTAGAAGTCGATGCCCTCGAAGAGAGCGTCGATCTCGATGGAAGCCTCGGTGCTCGAGGACAGGGTGCGCTTGGCTCGCTCCGCGGC
>UXGC01000168.1:113895-261517 GCA_900480045.1 Eurytoma adleriae | reverse complement strand
GAGAGAGAGAGAGAGAGAAAGAGAGAGAGAGAGAGAGAGAGAGAGAGAGAGAGAGAGAGAGAGAGAGAGAGAGAGAGGGAGACTCCGGTATAGAGGGACTCGGCAAGACCGAGACCGCTTTCTCGAGCACGCCCGGGCCAATTCCGAATGGATGTTAGACATCCTACCGAGGTCTACATTAGCATACATCCGTATAACACAGTTGTTCACCCCTGACTTCCCGCGCTCTCGTTACCCCGAGGGGGATGAATTAACCCGCCAGCCCCTCTCTCTCTCTCTCTTCTCTCGCTTTGGGCCGGTGTACACGCCTCTCTTTCTCGCCCGTTCGTTCTTACGCGTCGGTTTTGGCTCGGCCCTCCCCCCCTCGACTCTCGCGGCGTTTATCCCGGGCCAGCGTGCCAGCCTTATTCCGGGCCGTGCATGAATGCAAGAGCAGCGGGCGGGCCGGGAGCTGAAGTGAGTGTGTGTGTGTGGGTGTGTACCCGCCTGCGGGCTACCGAGGCTCTTCCGCTAAATCATACGAGCCAACAGCGTGAATCAGAGACATTTACCGAAATCTCACGCGATTACTTTGAAGAGTCGTCGTAATTGCGCCGAGCGCGCTGCCGCAGCTGGGAGCTACCTCCGCAATCGCCTGCTTTACGCCGTGGTTTTATCGGCCGGGGGCTTTTAATTGTTGCCGAAGCTTTTCCAGCGTTTTCCCGACGACGGAGGAGATTTTTGTGAGAGGGTCGGAAGAGAAAAAAATTTTAAACGATGGCTGATTTTTTTTTCAAGGAAATTTTTTATGAGAAATTGTTTAAATATATGGTGTGGTGAGATTTAAATTTGAATTTCAAGCGTGATGAATCCTGGGCAAAAATTAACAACGAAATTCAAATTCACAGAAATTTATGTATTTTACTTCAAAAAAAGGAGATTTTGTGAACGTACTAAGTGTTTGACACTATGTAATTTTTAGAGTATGTGCGTGGAACCATGATTTAATATTTCCAGTTTGTAAAAAGCAAACTTTATTATTTTAGCGTGTCTCATTATGCACTGAAAATATTTAGTAGTTTAAAAAAATATTTAGTTGATTCAAAGATTTTATTTAGTTGAAATTCCCCTGGTAGAAATGTTTGCCCTGTTGACCAAGGGTTGGACAACAAATCCGCTAAAAACGTCATATTAGCCAACGGCTGCCTAGGCGCTGGTAATCATTTCTACCAGGGTTCAAGAAATATTTACTTGCAAATACTGTTTATTTTGCAGTGTACTAAATTTATAGTCACAATTACCAAGTATTTAATATAATAATCCCTGTACACCTGAATTTGATAATCAGTTTTGAAATAATATGAAGTGATGAAAATATATTGAGATGAATCTTTTTACAGACAGTAAACCAGAATAAAGTTAGTCGTTACACAGTCGTAAAGTTTCGAAACTTTTCGACTTCATCATTATTAGGCTAGCGTGAAAAATAACGTCAATCCATTTTAAACTAATAAGCATGATTTATAGAAGATTTCAGATAACTAAATTTATAAATTGGGTAAAACTTTGCTTCTTCGGTTCGGCGTCAGGTAGCAAGAAGTTTATTAATTGAATTAATGAACCCTTTAATCACCACATTAAGATCACGTCAATTGCAGTACCACCAAGTTTTTTCTGTATGTATGAAGTCTGTATAAATTAACACATTTTTGCAGAAAAAATTATTAGAGAATTTTTTTTTTATCGAGATTCTGTTATGTATTACGGAAAAAAATTACTGCAAACGTTACCTGATAATCGATATTACAACACCTATCAATTATTTAATTTTATTAGTTTTTTTTAGAGAATATATGAGATATAATACAAATATTTTAATAAAAAAAGTGTACTTTTTTCCTCTTTGATTTTATAGATTATTTTAAACGGGCTCTCGACCTCAAGTTCCGCAATTCCGGTCGCAGGAATTTGAAAATTTCTAAATGAAGAACATTTGAAATTTTCTGAATTTTCCCGCTCGAAGTAATTTTAATGACATTCAATGTACGCTCTGTGTACAAATTTCACGAAGCTACTTTTACCGGGGAAAGCGGCGCTCGGGCGTCGCGGACCAATTACCCGTGGATATTAATTATTTAAAAAGATAAATAAAGTAAACGAGCGCAAAAGGGTAATACACTTATTAAAATACAATTACTGCACTTTGGCTCTCCAATTTAAATTTTTTATCAACCCTAACGACGCGGCCTCCATAAATTATGCTTAACAATTTCAGCCCATTAAAAAAGCGGTAGACCGTCAAAGAAAAGTCTCATTCGTCCCTTCTGTACGCGCTATACCCGGCCGAGGCGAGTCAAGGAGTACTCGGCTCCTCCTCCTCCGCTTCCATCTTCGTTCTTCGAAAATGGAATCTTAATTAAAATCCGGTCGTAATTTATGGTAATCGAGAAAGTGGGAAAGGTCCCGGGCGTGTGCATCGCGGCGATCTGGGCGCGCGCCACCCTGACTTTGAAATCGCGCCGACTCCACGGAAAAAAGAGCCCCTCATCCGCGGAAAGTGTTCGTGGCTTGCACTTTTATCTCGACGAGACTTTCCTCATACTGCGGCTGGATTCTCTCTCCTTCCTGCCGCGCGCTCCTCCCACCCCCGCCCCCCCCCTTCAGCCCCCGCAGCGCTGCCGTGTAGTCGGGCTCTCTTAGCGAGATTTTTCTCTCGCTCGATATTGCAGCCGTTCGCCGCTGCTGCGGGGTTAGTCGTTGCGGTTACTTGAGCAGCGCAAAATTATGGTATGGAGTATAAAATATATATACGCCGCCGAAGAAAAGTGAAATAGTCGCGCGCTCGCGCGGTAGCCGAGGAATTTCTTTTTTCACCCCCCGCCTTTTTTCTCCTTCTCCCGGCTTCCTGAAATGCATTATTCGCGCTCGCTCTTTTCCCCTTAAAAATAATTACGTTCGTCGTGTGTTTAACGTAAATCCGCCGGCCCTTTCGCTGCGGCCGCGCCTCGAAATTGGGTCAATTTAATACGTGTCTCGTGGCAGTCGCCGGCGCGAATAAAATGCAAAACTGCGCGAAATACAATAGCCATTAGATAAATTTAAATTAGATACTAACGAGACTCCTTTTTACGGCACCCCGGAGCCGAGCGCGCCGTGTATTATACAGGCCATTAAGCGAAAGGATGCCTAATGAAAAAAAATTAAGATTTCGATAAGAATTACGTGCGTGATCGGGTCGAGTTAGCGCGAGAAACGGGGTTGCGCGCGGGGAGCAATAAATAATATCGTCAGCGGGGCGGTTTCGCGGCCTCGCGCACAAGCGCGCCGGAATCTTGGGGGGCGCGCGAAGCCTACGGGGCAATGAGATTGCAAATCCGCGAACGTTACACGCGCTCCTTGGCAACTTGTGATTATGCGCCCGGGTTTATACCCCGTTCTCGTTTTGGGGATCCGCGCGACTCCGAACGGCTGCGCAGATTCGCGTTTACGGCCGCGCGCGAGTACATTATCTACTTTGAAATTCACTAACACGCAGTCGGAGAGGGTAGCCTGCTTTCCATAGGAAGTGGGACTTCACCATGCTCTCCACCTCAACTTTCATTAGTTACAAATGAGATGTCACGCCTTGGGTAACGTTAATTCTAACTTGGATTCCGCCGCTGTAAAATTAATTCGAACGGTGAAAGGGTATCTTTCTTATTTTCTTTCTGGATCTCGGTGTACAAGTAATTACGAGACAAGGAATTAAACAGAAAAATTGTAACCGAATTTGTAATACAAAATATCGAGCTGCTTGGTGTATGTGATTCGCAGCGGATCAACAATAAATTTAGTGTAAACAGAAATAAATTTTATCATCCCCACCGTAATAAAAGTTTCTCCACTGTACAGAATATCTGTTGCATTATCTAATCTTTCAGTGGCAGAACAATAATCAGGACGTCCGATCTTTTCGCTGACATAAAGAAAAAAATTCATGGCTATCCTCAATGATAAAAGGTACTATATCTAATTTTTTTTTATTAAAGATAATCAGTATACAGATGGATTTGAGTGGTATGACAAAGAAAGAACTTATTCTTAAAAATTGTAATGAAATTTGCTATACAAATTAATAAAATGCGGTAAAAAATACCTACTGCAACGACTAATCTTTCACTGGCAGAACAATCAATCAATCGTCCGAATTTTTTGCTGACATCAAGTCAAAAATTTATAGCTATCCCCACAATTCCCATTAAATTTATTTCTGCACAATGTTTATTGTAATCAACATTTTATAGTGGAATACTGCAATATAAATATTTTCCAGAAATTTGTACAATATAAAAATTCTTGTAATCTGTAGTTCAGTATTTTTTATAAGAAAATTCTTTACGTACACGCAAAGTTCAGTCCTAATCACTGAAATTCCACCGTAATGATAGTTTTTATACATGGAGAGAATTTTTTCACAAAAATTACTCTCACTTTACAATGTAGAATCATAATCGTAACTCGTAAAGATTACCCACTGTAAAATCACGATTTCTCTGGGTAATTTTTGCAACACTGTAATAATTTTTAACAGAAAATGCTCTGCTTATCAGGTGGCAGCCTTGAATCAGACGTTTAATTAAATACAACGTTAATGGTTACTTTGAGGAAATCATTGTTTGCTCCGAAAGTCTGCGTGTCCCTCGGCAGTTCCAAAAGAGAGCTTTGCCCTTTCACCGCAATGATAATAATTTGAAAGCTTACGCAATCCTACGTAAAAGCGCGAGACTACTGTGCTCTAAAGTTAAAAAGTAAAGCTAAAGCGTATACTTCCGTAATAAAGGCATTGTAAAGCGATTTAATTTTAAGAGGCGCCGCAACTCGGGGCCAATCGTTGTTTCCCGCGTCGCGCCGCTTTTTCGGTCGTTCCAAAAAAGGCAAGGTGCAGTGAAACACCTAAGTTAGCGGGCGACCACATCGTGTCGACAACTTTTTCTTCTCCCGGACATTATCGCCAGAAAACGATCCAATCTCTATACTTTTCTTATCCTCGCACTTTCTCCCCGCAATCTTACTCGCCGTTCCTCCTCTTTTTTTTCCCGCGCTCAAACTTTTTTACACCCCCTAGCCGCGAATGTCTCTTAATTTTCTCCACCCCTATCTCAAATTTTCACTTAATTTCTCTGTCTATCTCGCCGCGTATCTTTTTACGCGGGGGCTCAAAACTTTCATCTCGTAATTGGCTTACGTTTGTAAAGTGCTGCTTTCATATTTGTAAAGGGAAAACTTTTTAATTTCGCGTAAACGCTCCGATTGAATTTTCTGAAAAAATATACCCAATCAATTGTAAAGTCAAATTTGCGTGAAATAAATTAAAAAAGTTAATTCAATATCATCATCAAATTATTCCGCGCGAGAGACATAATATATTTCAATTCAATTCGTTGATTTAATTAGCTGCTCTTTACATGTACCCCTTTTAATAAAAAAGAAATCTTCCCATCCGGAGAATTTCCGCGATATCAAATTAATTTCGCCGGATGTACCCGACCGCCCGAGGGGAAAAAAGGTGACGTCATTAAAGCAAAAAAAAAAAAAAAATACATCCAGCACGAAATATATTCCCTTCACGTGAAATTCGGCATTTAAGAGGAACGTACGCGCGACCGAGTGACTTTTGCTCTTTTCCGGCGGGGCTTCTCCTATGATCTCTAGCCGCGAACGTGAACGCGTTATTCGAGGCTGACAACTGGCGGCTTCTTTATCCAGCTTCTAAATAGCCGTCGCGAGCCGCCTGCGCAAGTGCCGCTCGCCTCCCTCGTTCTTTGAACTCGGCCGGGGGTCGGGGCGAGCTTGCGAGACGTGAAAAGACTCGGCAATGAAGCGCCGGGGAAAAAGCGCGGGGGCACTTCCTGTTTGTGAATTCTGACAATCAAGGGGCTATTGTTGACGGTAATCGCCGCCGATTGCATAATCGTCGAGACTTACGCCGGTTCCTCTCTCTCTCTTTTTTTTTTTTATCGGAGCGACGACTCGTTCTTAAAACGTCTTGAAATCAAAGACCTGCCGGGGTACGGGGAGAATGTGCAGTGGAATTTTTAATAAGTTTGTTCTTTTATCAACTGCTTATGGAGCTGTAGATCAAATGTTGAGCTATGTTTAGAATCCGCGATATGTTTTCGTGGGAAATTTAATAAAAAATATACTTTTCTTTTTCGTGCGTGATGTTTTGACACTTATTTTTTTGGATTTGAAGTGGAATGTTGACTCGTAGGTTGGTGCAATTTAAATTTTGCGAAAATAATTGGATAGCATTTATTATTCGCTGAATGATAAAAATTCAATGCTGCAGTCAATATCTTGAAGGAAATATTTTTCCAGGCACGCCGAATCAATAACATTTCCTTCATTCTTCGCAGCTAAAAGAATAAATGAAATCACCAGTAATTGAATTTGCAATTTCTTTCAATAAAGTTAAATATCTGCAGTTATTTAGCAGTGTCTAAAAAAAGTTACTTGATGGTGAAATTTCAAATTCATATTATTTTATTTATTATTATAATAAAAATATTCTTATTTTCATGCTAATTAAATAAATATTTTGCTTCCTCTTAGAGGAAGCTTTGTATTTTATGATGTTTAAAAAATTGTATTTTAATTTACTTAAAATGTGTTTCATGTCGGATTATTCTACAATAATATTCATTAATGTAATTATTACATTAATATAATTAAGTGGAGTAGACAATATATTTTTTGTATAAATAACTATTTATAGTTAAAAATGTTCCTTAATATATTAAAAATAAATTATTAATATAAAAAAAAATATTCAGCTCAACAATATTTTTAGAAAAAATAATAATTGTGTCATATTATCTTTCATAACTACAGTTAGATAATTAATAATGCGCAAATAATATAGCACTATGACAGATTCTGGCATATAATTTAAGGTTGCGTCATTCGATGGCAAAGCCGTAGAAAAACAGTGAAAAAGTGTCGGGCTTTCAACTGAAGCTTAGGCCGACTACGGATAAAACTCCTGCATCTAAGCACTGAGCCGTTGAGCTGTACAATATATTAAAGCAATAAATTATATGATATAATTACATAAATTAATTAAACTTAAAAACTCATAAATTAATTATTAAACTCAGTTTGCCTTAGGCTCGCAACTAATATTTATACTTTCATTCATACAAAATCTTTTAACAGAAATCATACACTTAACTATTTCCTGATAATTTCCTGGTAAAGCTAACAATATTTCTTTCATAAATGTACAAAAATAACATCCCGAAAATTGCGGGGAAGAAACTTAAAGAAAAAAGGTAACACCAGCAGGCGTCGAGTGTTAGAGTGACATAAATTGGCAAAACGTCAGTGGCGAGCGGTAAAGAGGCTGGGAATTCAGCAAGCAATGACCACTGAGAATCTCTATCCGAGCGAGCCGGTCGATGCCGGCGGCGTTTTTCACGCAACGCGCGCGGTCTCGGGCATTTTCGCCCCGCTGAGAGATTGACGGCTCCTCTCAAAGGAAAGCCCGGGGTATCCCACGGCCGAATGCTTTTCTCACCTCCTCTCCTCGGCGCGCGTCAAAAATGACCGCTGGGAAGTCGCGAAACGTCCGACAATTTCCAGCGCGCCTCGATTTCACCTCGCTGCTACCAATGCGATCAATTCTCCTGTAATGCGCTGTAATGCAACGTTTACTCTTTTTGTTGTTACCTCGTTTATGAATAATTTCATTGCTTTTCGTTTATTATTATATCAAATACGGGTGCTTATTTATTTATTTTAGAGAATGCACGGATTATCTCCTTTACATAATATAATATGTGAAGTATATTTGCTTCTTTAAAAAGTGAAAAAAATGAAAGATTACCCAGAATTGCACTGATTCTCTGGTTTTCTGATGGGAAATATTCATCACCAACTAATCCAATGTACTTTGCAGAGTAAATTTTAGAAAATTTCGCAAAATGGTTCAAAGCTTGCAAACTATTTAAAACTATTTAGATCAATATTAAACAATACACAACTTTAAATTTTAATATTTTAGCGTATCTTATTATACTTGCATAATTACTATTTAATTAAAATAATTTTTGTGTGTTTGTGCATTTATGAATAATTTAATTCCCTTTCGTTTATTATCACACCAAATATGATTATATAGAATGATTTTCATGCAAAGCTGTTTTATCAGACACTTGTTACGACGAATTAATTTAATCGTATCGTTGCAGCAATAAATGGATAAGTATAATGCGAAATCCAAATTTCCTCTTCGTGCTGAACGAGCTTTAGCTTTGAGAATTGAACGTAATGCAAGTTCTGCTAAACATATATATCTCGTTATGAAATTATCATTATAAATGGGAGCTCGAGCGACCTACGCAGGAAACTGAGTTTCCTGGAGGTTGGCGTGTGTATGCAAAGGGACAAAGTCGACGCGGACGGTCAAGCTTTTAGAGAAAGACGCGGAAGCAACTCTTGTGCATTGCTGCGTGAGTGTCCTTCAACCTCCAAGATTTAACTCAATAATTCTCATAAAATACCGTCCCCTTCGCAGTCGCTTACGTAAATGTACACAAAATATAAACAAAACTTATCACTGCAACGCGGTAAAATACTGTAATCTGGGTTATACTTGCCATTTTTTTCACGTATCTTCGGAAACTAAACTAACTAAATATAGATAAAAATATAGATAAACTCCAACTAAAACGTAGATAAAAAAAGCGATCGTCTATTTTATCATCCTTTCAATTACACTATTTACTTTTTTAATTGTTATTAAGAACGCACGCGTTTTGTTTCTTCGCGCGCACAAAAGCACAACGAAATAAAGTCTCACTCCACTGTTGCTGACATTTATTCTTGCCCGTGCGCGCAAGAGAGTGTGTGATGAACACGTGCTGAAAATTTTTCGTTATGAATGGGACGAGCGTTTACACGACTCGAAAACAAAAAAAAAATGAGATATTTTTTACAATTCACCATCTCGCAATTTGCAGTGGCTCTCACTAATGCGTGTCTATTCTTATTAAATCCCACTACCCCACTGAAAACGTTTAAAAAAAAAAGAAAAGTTTAATAAACTTGACAGTATACAGAGCTGAAATTTGAAATTCCAATTTTAAAAGAGCGAACGTCGAACAAGTTAAGAGGGGGAGAAAAAAGTCGTTTCTTAAAGGGCAAGTGCAAGAAAGTTCATTTACATCGAGCGAAAGGCGAGGGTTGAAACGTAAGCCGTGCACCGACTCAAGAAAACGCTCCCGCACTCCCAAGCGCCTGCATTTTCCCGGTACAAGTATACAATTTATGAACGTTAAGCCTTCTAAGTATACGCTCATGTGTATTGTGTACACGTGCGTATATAAATACTTACGAGTGATTGTGAGTGCAAGTTTGTGAGCGTGTGAGTGTGTGTGTGTGTGTGTGTGTGTGTGTGTGTGTACGCGCGCGCGTGTGTGTATGCGTGTGTGTGTGTGTGTGCGTGTGCGTGCGCGTGCGCGTGTGTGTCGTAGGGGCGCGGGGCCTCAACTGGAGCGAGTAATCACAATTGGAAGCGTTTATTGCGCCTCGCCGTGGCGCGGGGGTGCACCACCGGGGACTCGTTAGTAATATCGCGGCGTTTCTGCGCCGAAGTGGCCTCGGTCCGTTGCCGCCGTGCGCGTCCGGGGTGGGGACACGCCCCGCGCGCGCGCCTCTGGCTTTGCATCCGCGCGCGCCCGCCCGCATAAATGATAGACGGGCAATGAGCAGCGCGCCGCGAACCGCCCCGGTCGCGTTATATACTTGGCCGACCTAAACGATTTTAATATTTAAAATCCAATGGGCCGCGAGATGAAGAGCCGCTTCAAGAATTAATCGCGTTTGTTCGCGCGCGCGCGCGGCCACCGCCGCTGCGACCACTGCGCCTTCGCTTTACAAGCGCGCCTCTTTCCTTTTTCTGCGACACAGTTTTTCGGTGCTCGCGATCCTTAAAATTCGAGTGCTTCGTTTTTTTTTTCGTTTCGGCCGAGATCATCTTGCGGAGGTTGGGATTCTTAAATTTCGGGGGCTTCTTTTTTTTATTTCATGATGAAATTCACACCAGTAGAGTCAAATTTTCTCTCGAAGACTAGATTCAAAAGATTCATGAATTTTCGACTCAAGTAAAAGTATATGTGTATACACTAACTTAAAAATTAAATTACGTCACTCTACTCGTGTGGAGTGATTTGTTCACTCTACTACAGTCAAATTCACTTCTGTAGAGTTAAATTTGACTCTGAAAGAAATAATTTTAAAATAATAGTGAAATTTAACTTCAACCGATTTAGCGTGTTCCGACATAATTTTTCGGATCTCGCGATCTTTGAAATTTGAATGCCTCATTTTTTTAGGGGACTCCGTTAATTTCAATTTGTCGCGAGGAAGGTTTTTGTGTGGAGCGAATTTATGGTTTTTGGCGTCGGTTATCCGGCGATGAAACTATGAATCTTGCATTGTACGGGCGAGTTTCGGGTGCTTTAAATTTTTTCGCGCTTCTATAGAGTCGACAAAAAATGCAAACATTTGCTTTCAAAATCTTTCCTTCCACTATGAAAGCTGGGGAGAAATATTTTATTTTCAATTGACATCGAAATCCACGTTAGAGAGCGCGGCTGAACTCTGATCCCCATTTTTATTCAACAAATGTTAGATATTTTGTCAAATTGCAAAAAGAAGTAATTGGATTTGGTATTCAGGATTTAATGATAAGTATAAATTAAATATTTACTTGAGTAACTACCTGAGGTCATATGAAATGTATAACAGATTAGGGTCACAAATTTTATGACTTTTCAAATAATTGAAAAATCATAAGTTTTAAGAAACTTAAGCATAAAATCTTCTTATCTTTAAAGACGAATAATTCGTGAATTTAAAGTTTAACTGTGTAAAGTTTAATTAGAAACTAGAATAGGATTTTTAATTTCCATTGTTCTTCGTGTGCGTTTTAAAGAAGGCAATTAATTTTGCAAAACAATAAAAAAAATCCTAAAGAGCTTTAATTTTAGACTTGCGAGTTAAAACGACTTATAAATTATCCTGCCAAGGCCTAAGAGATCAAGATACAAATGTGCTTTATTTTTATGCATGAGAAAAGTTTCGGCTAAATCCATTTCCCGGGAGGTCAGGCCTCGCCTTTTCCTGATAAAGACATTTTAGTACTCTTGTTGATACTTCGAAAAGTAGCCCCTACAAATCATCCCAATTAACATTGCATAATTCCGCGGGAACCAAACTGTCACTGCGAGTCGCGTACGAAAACGCAATTTTCCTTAGAAACTATCGCGCGCTGGAAAAACCGCGCGCGAGAATATATCCCATTACGCTAAAAGTATTCCCTTTGTACCAGCCACTTTCGGCGCATCCAGTGCCATTTGCCGCGGGTAAATAAAACTGATTCGTATTCGGCCGTGACATCCCGGCGCGAGTTTCGCCGGGTTCAATATTCACGCCTTCGCCTATCCTACTTCTTCATTCGCTTTATTCGATTCAATCATACCCCGGCGCTTTACCGGCGCGCATCAATTTTCGCCGGGCGCAAAACAGAGTTACTCAGCCTTCGAATTGAAAGCGAGACACTTCCTTGCACATATGCAAATCAGCCTCGAGTGCGCAGCGAAAAGAGTCGACGGCCTTTCTCTCAGCGCGGGCGAGCAGATTTTTTCGCTGAAAATGAGAAATTGAGGATGCTGCGAGTCTGATTTTTCCGATTCAATCTTCGTTTGACGTTTCAATTAGTTTTATAAATGTCGTTTAGCAGATTGGGAATTATTCAATTAATAAAATTGACCGAGAGATGTTAAAAGGATCGTTTTCACTTCGTTGAACATTTTATGTTTGATTTTGAATTAATACGAATTAGTTATTTAAGAGTTGGAAAATGGAAAATCTGATGCGTTTATATTTGTAAATAAAGGTTAAATTATAAAGTAAACAAATATTACGCAATAAATGGTTATTGTGGAATATGTTTCGTTAAAATCGGGTACTCGACAAAATGAAATTAGTATTTTATTATACGGCTTCTCAATAAAACGTGCGTAATGTACGTAAATTTCTTTGAATCAACTAAACTTTTTTTAAACTAAATTTTTTTTAAACTACTGAATAATTTAGTTTTAAAAAAATTGTTTAGTAGAAAGCCGTTAAAGAAATATTTGGTTAAAATTACTAAATTATTTTTTAGTATAAATTAAAAAATACAATATTACGTAAATTACATGAATAATAAAAAAAAGTAATTCTGTCAGTAATGTGAAGAGAACAAATTTTTAAGGCAATTTCGTAACAATTTTATTATTCTGCAAGATCATCCACTCTTATCTACTCATGTTCTGCTTTCTCTTTTTTCCGCAAGATGAATCGTTACTTTCCTGACTATATAGGTATTTGCTATTGGGAAGACACGTGGAAGGAGCAGATTGATTTCCAGTTGACATTCAGCTTTGGTATATCGCTAAACATTCATATAACAGATTATAAATAATGAAACAGTCATATTTTGAAAATCCAGTTTATTTAAACCAGCAATATTTACTTATCTCTGAAAGAAAGTAATAGCTTATATCTCGAAGAGAGAAATAAAAAATAGATAGTTCAATAAAAATTCCAAAAGTAATGGATCCAGTAAAAACTACTATGCTTGTTTAGGAAATTGGTCACAGTCTGATATTATGAAGAACATTACCTTACTTTATAGTAAAATTTGCCAAAAATATAGTAAGGTTTATATATACAGTATGGTAATTTTTTCATAATAATAATGACTAACCAACTTCGATTAGAATGTTATTAACTATACAGTAAATTTTGCAAAAATATGAGAGTAATTTTTGTCGAACCATTCTTTTTTTAATTAAAACCGTGCTTAACTACTACTTAAAGAATGACAGCAATACTTCAGCCGTCGAAACGAAGTTCATTTCATTAGCTGCACCGGCTTTGTGACTAATGTGCGCGCCGTTCATTATGCAATTTAATATCAGCTCATTGCGGAATGATCAATATTTGCAGTTGAAGTGGCACAACGGAAAATGAACTTAAATAGACGTCGAAGAAAGCGCCGCAGCCGGGTGGTAGCGAGCGTCAAAGTACGAGGCAAGGATCTTTAATCTAGGCGTCTATTATGTGCTTTCATAAACACGGGCGACGGCAGCTTGGGAAGTTGGAAGGCTTAATTAATTAAGTTCATAGCGATACGAGCTGTTACGAGAAATAATATCTATACCATCTTGTGCGTATTTTCTCCACTCCCGTGCCCCTCGGCTGCTCATCCCCCCTGTGTCCTCTCTGCCCTTTCCTCTCTCATTACGACTGTCTTTCCCTCTTTCTCTTACTACGTTTTAGAGCCGCGTCCCTAGCTACATCTGCGTCTCGGATGATTTTACCTACGAGCACCTCACCAGTTACTCGTAATGATAAGAGAGTTTTGTGTTTTACAGACTAGTCTCCGGAGCGCAACGTACTTCCGCTTACGTATCTTTATGAAACTTTCGGCAGTCCCCGTCGAGCCAGGGCTGTACTTAAATTTCTAACAGCAATGTTGCATATTATATTTTGTTTTCAGTATGAAATGCAATTTATTTGTTTTATTAATTTTTTAAGATAATGAAATGCAATTTATTTGTTTTATTGATTTTTTAAGATTTTTGGCTGACTATAATGGGGTTAAACTACTGAAACTACACGGTACAGCAGCTTTTTAATTAAACAACAATGTTTGTATTGAATAAATTCTGAGTGTTCGTAGATATATTTAATGTTTCTCTACAATTCTATAAATATATGTGACATAAATGTCTATTTATTTTTGTTGGCTGACCATAATGGGGACAAACTACGGATACTACACGATGCAGTAGCTTTTTAATTAAGCAACAATGTTTGCATTGAATAAATTAAGTATTCGAAGATATTTTTAAGGTTGCTTTACAATACTATAAATATATTTGAAATGAATATGATTTTAATATATCTATTTATTTTTTGGCTGACCATAATGGGGTTAAACTACTGATACTACACGATGCAATAGCGTTTTAATTAAATAACAATGTTTGGATTGAATAAATTAAGTGTTCGAAGATATTTTTAATGTTCTACAATACTATAAATATATGTGACAGGAATATGCCTATTTATGTTTGTTGGCTGACCATAATGGGTATAAACTACTGATATTACACGGTGCAGTATCATTGAATAAATTAAGTGTTCGAAGATATTTTTAAGATTGCTTTTCAATACTATAAATATATGTGAAATGATTATGTCTACTTATTTTTGTTGGCTGACCATAATGGGGATAAACTACTGATACTACACGGCGCAGTAGCCTTTTAATTAAGCAACAATGTTTGCATTGAATAAATTAAGCGTTCGAAGATATACTTTTGAAATTATTAATTTATCTGGTAAATAAATAAATAAATGAATAATTAAATAAATAAATAATCGACTTATTAAAAATGATAGTTTTAAATATAATGGATTTTTTAAAGTTATTTTTTTTAACAAAGTACTAAATAAATAAGTCATTAATGTATCTTGTAAAAATCTCCTCGTGAACTCAAATTAGACCATTAATAAAAAATATCTTGCACTCGACGTCTCGTATGAGTGCAAAAAAACGACAAGAACTAGCCGTAATTTAACACGTCGTGAAGTGAAATATTTAAACGCCAGATTTCACCGTAAAAAAGCTCAATTATACAGCGAAATGTAAAAATCGGTCGATTGGCCGCCGCTTTAAAATGAAAGAATATTTACGATCCTTAGCCGAAGTAGCTAAGTGAATTACGTCGATTAAGGGTCGATCGTATTTAGCAAGTGCATTGTTCCTCCACGTGCTACAGGACGAGCGAAAAAAAAAGAAAGTAGGACAAAGCAAGGGTGGAAGAGGAGAAGGTAAGTGAAAAAAAAGGCGAGTTTTTGCCATCCCAGTTTGATTAAAGGGGATTTTTTGTTGCCGCTCGCCTCTCGTTCTACGGCGCTCGATCTTGTTTCTCTCCGAGAAAAAGGAAGAGGCCGCGGGTCGAGGACCTTTCTTCCTCCGACGTTCATTACGCTCGCATCTCGCCGAGCGATACGTACAAAAATCAATGGCAGCCAGCGCGCGCCAGTCGGGAAGCAAAACCCGACGGGAACGACGTGCCAGGAGGAGGGAAAAAAAGACAGTCGGCGAGGAACCGGCGCGCGATGGGAAGCCGGGAAAGAAGCAATGAATGACGAAATAGGCAAGAGAAATGCAGGGGCCACTGGAAGCTCGAGGAGTCGAGCAAGTAAGGCACAAAATAAACGAGGAATGCAATGAGCTTGGAGGGATTATTTTTTAGCGGTGAATGAGAAATATCGTTTTTTTAGTCACTAATTAAAGAAGATGTAGAGTTTTCAGGTAACTTAAAGTCAATGGATGAATATTCTGTATAAGAAATACCGGAGATCGTTGTACATGTGACTAACGGTGGTCTGTAAATAAATGGAAAAGGAATAAAGTAAATAAAATATTAAAAAATGTCGAGGAGAGCACTGTATAATGGAGCACCTAGAAAAGTGATTAATTTTAATGATGTTAATTTATGGTAATATCTATGTAGATGTATGCAGATGAGTAAGTAGTGACGGTCCCGGTTCGGTCAGACGAGATTTTTCGAAAACATAATTTTTACCTCTAACTGAAAAATCTGTTACATAAATTTCATTCTAAAAATTTTAACTTATTCAAATGCATATTTAAGAAGTCTGTTTAAAAAAATCAAGATAAACCTTGCTTTAAAAATAAAGTGTCGTACTATTATTATTATGGAAATATTTTTTGTAATTTGAATTTGATGCTTAAATTCAAAACTGAGCATCTAATTTGCTCATTTAAGAGTTATTAATGATATGGTTATAATATGTATATAAAGATATAAGTAATATTATAATAGTCAAATTTAATGCACATGCTTATTGCGCATTATTATAACCATTATGAAGCTTTGATGTATCTTTCGGAAAATAAAAATCGTAGTCAAAGTTAATGAGTGGATTTGGATGCGTCAGATAAAATCTCCATAAAATATATGCAACAAAAAAAAGATGTGTTGAAAATATAAAGTAACGCAAATGTTGCGAAAAAATTGCTTAATCGACGCTTTTTTGAAAATGAAGCGAAATTTGTCGTGAATTCCGTAAAATTTTCCGTTTAGTTAATTCTTCAAATCATTTTTTTTACATTACTGTGGATTTTTATTTCGGAAATCGAATATTTTAACCCATTGTACGTGGTACACCTATCAGGAATTTCTGATAATAATTAAGCTTTTCTTTTGTTCCACTTTATCAGCGCATCTCGTTATCCCCCCGTACTCTATTCTCCTCTTTATAAAATAATTATTACGCCTTACTTTCGGCTGCTTGATATATACAATATTTACTAATTATTGCAAGTAGCGAAGCGTGTCTATAATCAGCTTTCACATTAATCCCGGCTAAAATAATTAGTGCATGCTCGATAATACTCATTTTTATATCTGCATAAATTAACTCCGCGTAAAATTACACCGGTGTTTCGGGTAGAACGTCGGAGCTCCGTATACATACTCGCGAGTCTCGCTATTGAATTTTTCCTTTATCATGCACTCGGCTTTGATGTTACTCAAATATAATAAGCGAGACAGTGCAATCCAATACTCGAGAATACGCCGCGGTTGCAACAAAGCAGACACGCGCAAGTGTATATACGCCGGTGGCACGTCTAATTCTCCATCCGTTATAATAGATGCGCAACAATACATCGAGACGTCTATTAGCGCAGGAAGTTGGAGAGTCTCGCTGCGTTTTATACTGCAACGTACACGGAGTTAGACGGCGCAGAGCTCGGGGGCAGCTTGTCCCCCTCCTTTTTCCTCGAGTCTCTCTCTCTCCCTCTTTACTTATGTCTCTCTCTTTCTCTATGTCGTACTCTCTCTCTCTCCCTTCCTCGGTCTAAAGGAGCAAGTGCACGATCGTTCCGCGGACCAACGACGGCTCGTTTCGGTCCTCCTTTGTTCTCGGCGGCGATGCCATTGTGTCGTCCTCCGCTAACGACGATCGTCCGGCGACACAAGTGCGTGAAACCCCTTCCCTCTCTCTCTCCCTTTCTCCCTGCGCGCCGCTCCTTTTATCTCTCCATCTTTTTCGCGTCTTTAGGAGGTAACGACGTAGTCTCGCGCTCGAGGGGGAGAGGGGAGCGATCGCCGATATACTCCGCTGCTTTCACCCTCACGCGATGCGTAGGATTGGCACTTGAGTGTACACAAGTGCGTCCGCTCGCTCCTTTTTCTCCCGGTGTCCTCTTCCTGCGTCGCTCTCAGCTCGGCGCGCGGGTCCTCGACGCCGCGCGATGTAAAAGGGACTAAATGCAGGTGGCGCGCGAGCGAGTGTGTGGGAGGGGGGGGGGCGTTAAAGGGAGCAGCGGCACTTCTTAGTGCGCAGTTGCGGCGAGCCGCGCTCTTTCCTTTACCCTCGACTCGAGCGATCCTTCTTTGGTACTCACGTCGTCCCCCCCTCCTTCCCGGTAGCCTGTGCCGGTCCTTCGGATTTCCCGAGGATCCCCTTTACTTTGACGCCCCTAGCTGACGGGGTTTTAATCGGGCTGCCGTAGCTCGGGGATCTATTACGTGGGCGAATCAGAATTTTTATAGTTTGCTGTTCGATTTTTGTGGCGGAGGAACGCTGCCCTCCGGGGAGAGGCGGAATAGTCGACGAGATGAGCGTTTGCTTGAGGAAAGGAGAAGGTAGTGATAGGTACATTTTTTTAAAGGATTAGCAGAATTCATACTTTTTTTATAAAATTCAAAAATACTCGATTATCAGAAAATTTTATTCTATACTTCAGAAGGGAACTTTTTATTTAGAAAATTTGAAAATTTAATTATTATTTCGTTGATTTATTTAAACAGTAAAAAAATTCTTTGATTCATCAAATTAAAATGAGAAATTAAATCGTATCAAAGGTTTTGAATTTTCGGATAAATCAAATTGCTTCTTTGATCACAACATCCTGTTATCATTTTTTTTTTTAAAGAGAATTGCTTTCGTCTCTGAGTATTTTCGTTTTTTTTGTATTGCTTTGTGTTTCTCAGAGTCACTCTTATTCTGCTGTGTAAGCAATGCAGGGAATAAATTGCGTAAATATAACGCAGCGAAAGCTTGGAAAAACGGTTCTGAAAATACAATGATGGTAAAGTGCTTTTAAAATGCCCCAAATTCGATGTTTAATAACTGTTTATTTCAACCGAATATCATTTGCATATGATACGTAGACATCATGTCCGAATAATTCCAATTTCGCAATCTGTCCTCCATATCTTAATTAAATGAAAAATCATTTATAAATAAATAAATTATTCAAATATTTTATGCTCTTAATGGTAAAATTATAAAGGTAATCAATTATACAATACTTTAAATATGAAATTAATGTCTAGTTACTTTTCGGCTGACTATAATGGTGGTTAAACTACTGAAATTACACGGTACAGTAGCATTTTAATTAAACAACAATGTTTGCATTGAATAAATTAAGTGTTCGAAGATATTTTTAATGTTGTTCTACAATACTATAAATATATATGACATGAATGTGTCTATTTATGATTGTTGGCTGACCATAATGGGGACAAACTACTGATACTACACGGTGCAGTAGCTTTTTAATTAAACAACAATATTTGCATTGAATAAATTCTGAGTTTTCGAGATATTTTTAATGTTGCTTTACAATACTAAAAATATATGTGAAATGAATATGAAATTAATATGCCTATTTACTTTTTGGCTGACCATAGTGGGGTTAAACTACTGATACTACACGGTGCAGTAGCTTTTTAATTAAACAACAATGTTTGCATTGAATAAATTAAGTGTTAGAAGATATTTTTAATGTTGTTCTACAATATTACAAATATATGTGACATGAATATGTCTATTTATGTCTGTTGGCTGACCATAACGAGTATAAACTACTGATTCTACATGATACGGTAACTTCTGAATTAAACAATATTTGCTGAATAAATTTTGTGTGTTCAAAGAAATTTCAAAAATTACTTTCAGCTACTGCTACTTTTTTAATTAAAATTTGAAATCCGAAAACATTGTTTTAAAAATACTTTAACAACAAAAAGGGCTTTTATGTGCGCGATTCTCTTTGCATGGTATTCAAAATGGATAACATCCATTCAAATGTTGCCTTCATAAACAAAACTGAAGTGAAAATGTGTCCCTTTTATATTTTTCATTTTTAATCAGTTGAGAAAAAAAAATGAAAAATTTCGTTTAGAAAGAAGTAGTAGTACGAGTTTACAAATAATTACAGTATTGTTCACTTTACATAAACATTAATAAAAAAAAAGTAGCCTTTGACAATTTGTGCATTGCTTTCGTTAGACAAAAATTCACTCAAATAAATGCATTTAAGTTCCGAGAAATCCTACAAAAAAAATTATTACCTATAACAATATAATATTTCATTACAAACTCAAGAATTACTCTCCGCAAATAAAATTCCAAGAAAAATTGACGTTTTACGCCGATACATCGGCGAGCGAAACGGCCGAAATTCTCGGAACAACGAAAATCGAAAGAAAGAAAAAAAGAAGAAGAAAATCTTAAAGCCGCTTTTAAAGGGAGCGTAAGAATAAATTTTTCACGACTCGCGTACCGGGCGAGTGTACGGCTTCCTCGCGGCGGCGGCACATACGCACGAATGTAAATGGTCTGTATAAGTGGCAGCAACAAACGCGCCGCAGGGAGTTGACAAATCGCCTCGTTCAGTAGCTCGTCGAATGAACAAAGCACAGCGGCCGGGAGCGAGCGAGAAAACGAGCGCGACTCGTATAGACAATGCTGGAAGAGGCGGGATAAAGGACAAGGGAGAGAGAGAGAGAAAAGGTGCGCTCCAGAGCGAGCGGAGGGAGATCGATTGATATAAATCGGAAAAAGATAAAGGGAAAAGTGCGCGCCGGGCGCTAAATGAGGGTGCGCGAGCGAGTTCAAAGGCGAGAGGATAAAAGGAAACAACGCGCACGCACACGGAGAAAATCTGAATCATGACGCGCGCAATCTTAGGCCAAGGGTAGGTATATACGTGCATTTAGCCTCGGTGCTTTCTTTCCTCCTTACCGCCTCCTACTCCCTTGTAGTTTCGATGCGGCGTGCACTTGCACCAAGTTTTCCCCCGTCGGATTTCTATTCTCCCTTTTCGCTTCGATGCGAGGGAAGCTTTCTCCTTACCGCCTCCCCGGGCTTCCTCTTTATTTCTTTTGCCATCTTTTTTTTTTGTTCCTCCTCCTCTCTTGTTTGATTTCTTTACTTCGCATTCTTTTTTCTTTCCTCGTTTTCTTCCTTTTTTTTGAGCCGGCTCCCTGAGAGGAAACGCGTATAGCTGCCGCTGATGCGACGCGCGCCGGTAGTGCTCGCGAGAGAGGGAGAAACAAGGTGATAGGGGGCGATAGGTGAATTCTTGGAAAGACTAAGATGGATTGAGCGCGAGGTACCGGGCAACTTTATCAGGTGTATCCTTCGGCTGAGGGCGTGAAAGGAGGGAAAAAAGGCTCGAGCGAGGAAGCGGAGGTATTAGCGACCTTTATCTAAATAACTGCCGCTTATTATAGACACTTTGTCAAGTCTCACGACCCCAGTTAGTGTAAAATATAGAGGCATTTTAAATAAACTTTATCGCACTTAAACTGAAATTGTCAAACTATTATTTGATGTGTTTAATTAGATTAAATTTAATTTTTTTTAAAAAAACTATGACAGGATGATGTGAAGCATTTAAAGAAAAGATTTGACTAGTTAAGGGGTTGGATGCCAACAAAATTCAAAACTTTCTGATATGAATTTCTTTTATCAATTTGAATCGAAGAATTTTTTGTTGTTTAAATAGATTAATAAAAGATTCATTAAATTTCTAAACTATCTAATTAAAGTTAATTAAATAATTTTGTGAATTAAGTATAAATAAAAATGCATTATTATTTGTCATTTAGTCCAAAAGCATTTCAAAATGAATTTAAATTACAAAAAATACCCTTCTGATGTAGAAAGAATTTATTCATTAAGGGGTACTTTTCTGAATTTAATTAAAAGAATATAAATATTAATGGATTTTACTATTGTTTTAAAATTGTAAAATTAAGATGCGATATTTAATAAATTCAATAAAGGTAGGTTCTTCGCAATAAAAATTCCACTGGATTTTAATCATCGCTAGAAAAATAGTGCTCCCCTTAAGTTATAGATTTTAAAAACCATTACGAAGGTTCATGTGGGAATTTTATGTACGTGCTGTACATACAAGGTGACGTTCACGTACGGGTAAACGCTTTATAGCTTGACCTGTACTGTTCTAAAACAATACTTGGAGAGTCATCCTTTCTCATGAACTCGTTTTCTGATGGCTGAGATGAAATGTTTAGTTATTTATATAATTTCCTTTCACTCTATTTTATCTAGACACGTCGCTTTAAACATTTCATTATTGTCATTAAAAACAAATAAGTTATTTTCGTTAGAAAAAGTGAAATAGAGAGAAAGATTTACGTTTAGATTTACTTTCTTCATTAACAAATACAACTTGTAGGTCAACACTCCACTATGATGTTTAGGGCGTAGTTCCAGAGCAACGCTGCTATTACAAGTTACAAGTTTCAGTGCCTGTCCCTTTGACTTTGACATTGACGCCAGAGGCCAGAAACTAGTAAAAGAGTTTCTTTTCAACATCTAGTGTTGTGCACATCAGCCCTCACAAATACGACAATAATACATTAGAAACTGTTCTCTTGTTAGATATAACCGAATAATTTTTTTCGTGAACCTGAGCATGATGTACTTAGATTAAATGACAAAGTGATACTTCATACGCTTGCCTTAAAATATTTTTGAAACAGAATTACGAAAATGGATCGTCCATCCCGTTTAATTGAAAATGTATACTTCGGTTTTCAAACTTTCCGGATTATTTTTGTATGCGCGAGCGCATCAAATTTAATTATGAGAAATCACATTCAATCTTTTTCAGACACCTCTCGTTCTTTCCGCGAAACAATTTCTAAAAAAAGAATGCCACGCGGTGCAACCGTACGCTGAAAAATCGAAGGATATATCACGCGTGCAAACAAAAAAAATGAGCACAGTACGGAATAAATTTTTTTCCCCCGAGCTCTATACCCCGTTCGAATTATTTCATTTTTTTACCACCCGATCTCGACTTACCGATAGCGATACAATCTTACCCTCCCCTCCCCTTTTCATTCCGTTCCTCCGGTATAAAATCCGCGCGTTTACACGCGAAATTTATCTTGAAACGCGTTTGAAAAGTTGGACATTATTACTCACGCGCACAGCCGTACGCCGACTCTCAGCGTCGAGTCAACTTCCGGCAATCCGCACATAAATCACGCGACGAGGAAGGGAAAAAGGACAGTAGTACCTGAGCTGGGGTCCGAGAAAAAGATAAAAAAAGAGAGGGAGAAGGACTTGATCCCCGAGGAAAGTGCGGATATCCGTGTGGGTCGTCCCGCGAGATGCTTAAATCGTCGCTCGTTCATAGGCGAGGTGCGCGCGGGAAGAGAATGGCCACGCCAACACCTGACCGTTATTGGGGTCCGCGTCCCGTCGTATCGCGCGCTTCGGGCCGAGTAGTCACGGCGCGACTATCACCTTGTTCTTCGCCGCCCGGCCGGCTCGCCTCCGCCGCCCCCGCAGCCGAAACCCGTAGCAGCCGCGGGCGCATCTACATAATTTGCATAATTTTCATAATGCATTAGCGGCATTTGCATCGGAACCGTGGGCCGTGTATACGCGCATATACCTGTCGGCTCGCGTCACCGTAGTACGCCCGCCCGCCCGGTGTATACGAGTGTGTATACGTGACCGCCGGCGTCTACTGCAATTGAAGAAGGAAAGGGGCGGAAGGTCAACGATGCTCCCGGCAATAAATGTACACGTATACCAGGCGTCGCGGCGAGTTGGCGTGATATTCTTGCATTTTGGCTGTTTGCATGCCGATAACTGCTGGATGCACGCGGCGCACTGCGCCCCCCGGGCAACAAATGCGTCCCGTGTTAAATCGATGCGATTATTGAAAAGAGGGATCGAGACGTTGGGTATACTTTTGAGATGCAGATCTGTGAGATTTGCGCGAGCGAAATAAGTTTATTTAGAAAAAGAGGATCTTGTAGAATATTAACCATAAGTTGATCAGAATATGATTTATTTTCTGGTAATTAAGCAATTTAGGTTGAAAATTCTGATCAGAATATGATTTATTTTCTGGTAATTAAGCAATTTAGGTTGAAAATTCTGATCAGAAATATTGGGTACTATTGCTTCTTTGATCAGATTCTGACTTGATTCGCGTTTAATTATTGATCAAGATTTCTAGTAAATAGCTAGTGAACCGGGCAGAAAAGATGGTGAATTTTCTATCAGGGAAGGCTCTGAAATAAGTTGTATCGTTTGATTTACGCTGAGCGTACAATGCATAAAACAGACGAGTAGTTTGAAAATGCAGAAGTGAAAAAGCATTGGTTTTGAGTGAAAACTTGAGCCTCTCTCAATATCGATTGGCTCAGTTTTCAATCACTTCAAGTGATAAGTCACTCCAATCGAGTGGACTATTCACTCTTTTCATTCCTTTCACTTCAAGGTAGCAATACATCAAGATATTCACATTGTACAATCAAGTAGGGAAGTACATTATTTTTTGGTTTCCATTAAAAAAAAAATAATAATAAAACTACTATGGAATGAGACAGTAGACTTATTTTACGAATTATTTTTCTTTTTTGAAACTGTTTTGCATTTATATTTTTAACGTTTCTATAAACACCTTTCCTTTATCTTATCTATACTGTTTTAAATAGGAATACAATACCAAGAATCTCTTATCTTGCATTTCGTGAGAAATCTTTCTATTACGTTTCGTGAGAAATTCTTCTGTTTCGTTTCGTGAGAAATGTATGCAAAATATACGAAAATCGCGTTACATTGAAAATGAGTATATAAAACTACTTGGCTAACAAGGAGCTTGTTAAGTAACCGTTATGCATTCTTCAAGCACGGCGTTAACGTGAGCATCTTGCACGCGTCAGCGAGAGTTTACCTCCCCCTCCGACCACCCTGAAGTCTCGCAGCGAGGGAAGCATTTTTCAGCCCTTTATGTGTACATCCGTAGTAGTAGGCCGGTCCCTCCTCCCGGGGCTCCTTCCCTTTTGAAAATTTCTTTTATCTCGTCATTAATAAAAGGCGGCGCGCGCAGCTTCGGTCACCCTTAATTAAAGCACGGCGAGACACTCGCGATGGATCTTTTCTTGGGCGAACAAGGACCAAGTTCCATTAAAGCCTTTAATCCGCCGGGCCCTTTTCCACCCCCCCTGTTAAACGCAGGAGCTTCAAGTATCCGCAAAGGTATTCCGGACACGCGAAAACGCTACACGCGGGGTATGGGCAAAGTTTAAGTATGAAACATTCCACTTAGAATTAACATGCTCATTTTGCCGGCTGCGTGCTTTATTGCCGAGGAACCGGGAGTTTTTAATCGTTCATTATACAGTGCATAAAACATCTTGCCGTTTAAAGGAGTGCTTTGGGGATTCCTTATTCCCTTTTTTTCGAGGTAATGACACTGTGCTTTCAATCTTTAGATATTTAGTGGTTTGTCGCGATAAGAGTGGAAATTTAACTTATGTCTAGGGTATCTTTTTTGCGTAAAATGTTGCTTTTATAAATAAAACTGAGGTGAAAATTTTCCTTTCTAAATTTTTCATTTTTAAACAATGGCGAAAATATAAAAAATTTCTTTTAGAATGAAATAGGAGTATGTGATAACAAATAATTACAGAAATGTTCACGTTACATGAACATTATTAAAAAATGTTTCCTTTGCAAATGCATTTTAGTTCCGAGAAATCCGGTATTAAAACAAAATCAATTTTTTTACTACAAAAGAAATAATTAATTATTCTGTTTAAAGAAGAATTTTGTGAATTCTTTCTTCCTTTGTTTTTGTAGGTAATGATACTGCGCTGTCAACTTTTAAATTTTTAGTGGCTGGCCACTGAGTGAAATTTTAACTTATGTATATTTTACTTTATAGAATATCTTTCTTGTCAAGTAAGGAGGATATTGATAATCAAATTGAATTAACAACAGCAAGGTAAATAAATTTCGTCACCTTCTTCGAAGCTGCAATATTCATTTAACGAGATCAACTTTTAATATGAAATTTCTATAATAAAGTGGTTCTTCGAAGTAAGAAGACAACGATAATTAATTAAATTAGATACAGATTGTAAAAGTTTGAAATAATTTCAGAAAAAAAAAATAAATAAGTTAATCAACTTTCATGAAGGATACTCGTATAATAATAAATAGTGAGGAAAATACATATATAGTAAGCTGACGAAAATGATAATACGCACATAAACACATGCCGAAACTTTTCTCTTTTACGCAAAGATAAGTTGGTGAGATACAGTCATTGACCCAGTTTTTGCGTCAGCCACCACTGAATACCGATATATTTTTCGGTTACGTTTAGCGCGGAGGGTCAAAAGTGCGCTTATCTAACCTCTGTTATGACGGATCAACGTAGGAAGATTATGATCCTAGTTTAAAGATTGTATACATTATGTTAATTTTTTATGTAGTAAATATTATGTGCTTGTTATCTCATAATTAAATTTTTACTGTTGGAAGTTTACTAAAATCTGGAAAAACAAACATTGTAAAAAAATCGTTAAAAATTGAAACCTGTTTATTAAACATTCACGTTAAAAAAGTGTATTATTCGTATCCAAATCGAGAATGCAAAAAATAATTTCAAAAATACCCAAGAAAAGCAAAGAAGCTTATACATATTTTCCTTTCCAGCGCACAAAACTTTTTCCATTTGTCATTATTGCCGAAAGTCCTAGGATTACAAAATTTCTATTTTACGAAAAGTTACATATTCCCGAAATATCGCGCGGCCCTTCCTCGGCGGCACAAAAGCTCAGCGAGCGCGGCGGAATTCGATAGCCCGAGCGAGCCGTGCAAGCAAACTGTTTGCGAGGGCAAGTGTGCTGTTACAGACACGCATCCGGAAGACCGTCGAAGACGTGACTGACTTTCGGCATCCAAGTACCGGCGCGGCCCTTTGTGTACATCCCGTACTGCCCCTAGTCACGAGATTTTCCTTTCGCTGTATCAAACGGAACGCACTACATGCATGGGTGCACTTCTGTGCTGAAGAAACTTTGTCTCGATATTACGGTGGGCTACCTCAAATTCAATTAGAGAAGTCGGGTAATTTATTAATTTGATCTTTTGATTTTAATTATATTTTAATAACTGGTAATTAGTCATCTATACTGCGCACACTGTAACAGTCTAATTTTCTTTTAATTAAATGTATCTAACAGTGTATCTTTTGCAAAAAAAAAATCGAAATTCTTTATTAAACTGAAAAATTAGTAATTTTAGATTAAAAAATCGTTTAGTTGATTCAAACAAATATTTATTAATTTTACTAATATTTACCAAAATGTTTACTTAACTTCAATAAACATTGTTGAATTGTTAACAAAGCAATTAGGACAAAATGGTAACTGCGGTAAATTAACTCACGAAACTCATCACCGAGGGAAAGATTATGTATATTCAAATTTTAGATCACTATTTTTACTGCATTATTAATGCTAATTGCGGCAATGCCGAAGAATTGATGGACGGTCTTGCGGGGAAGTTGCTATAACGTTCATCTATTTGCAAGGTAAAGTACAAGCTTTTCATGGTGCGTTGCCTTCTGATCTCTCCTTTCAGGGAGTTTCCTTTGACGCCTGAAATTGAGTATGCACGTTAAAATTCTAAATAGATAAACCGGCTTAATTCCGCTTTTCAATTACGATTTACATCTTAAGTAACTGCCGATGCACCATTTTCAGCGTTATCCTGTTTTCTATTCCTAGCGAAGTACGGGACATTATCATCCTTGCGTAGTGTCTTGTAAAATTCTAGTTTACTATTATAACAGTGCCTGTAATTATACTTTCCTTTCGTAACATTTAAATTTCAATTTTTACACCTTATAGTTTCATTAATGAGTGCATTTTTTAATGAAGTTTCTGTAATGTAAAAGTTTAGAAAAGAACTAAAAATTCAAACGTTAATAACATAATAAAAGCAGATTTAATTTTTTTTAAATATAAAAACAATATGATACAGTATTTCATGCACATTACGTTTAAGAGAGGTTTTTTATTAGATTTTCGTGAAGTAACTTCGCATAAGTTCAATTTTTTCCATAAGGAGCTTAGGTCATACATTTCTTTATTTCAATTTGCACTTCTCTTACAATGTGATCCCCGCAATGAGCCTGCAGGATCAAGAAAGAAATAGAAACTTGAAGTTCATATTTTCCGCATGTTTTTTTATTGCTTCCTCCTAGAGGAAGCTTTTTTTTCTTATCGATTTTGAAAAAGTGCGGGAACAACAAAAATAAACCAAGAAATTTATTAACTTACTTATGGAAGACAAATACAAAAAAAATACAAAATACAAAAAAAGTCGATTCTAACCATTTGATAGAATTTCGAAGTATTTTTTCTTTCTTCAATTTAATATTTGTTGTTAATAAAGATATTGCACTTTGAAATTGCGTGAGATGTTACGATTTTATATTACTTCGAAGATACACTACCATATGGTCAAAAATAAATTGAGCAAAAGAAAAAATTGTTCTTGATTACAATATCTTTTTTGAAGTTAAAATTTTGTAAAGTTTTATAAAAAATGAACATAGTATAAAGTTTTATACATTCTTTCTGGAAGATAATTTTATAAAATTATAAATTTTCAACTTGAAAATGTTATGCTCGTACAGCATAATTATTTTGTTATAAAGTTTTATAAGAACTTCCCAAAATTTATTCACGTGGGATTCATTATTTGCCGTGACATCATTATAAAATCAATGTAAAAAGCAATCAAAAAATCCCTCAAGCGAAACCGCAATTACATTGTAAGTACTTTAATACTTCTTTATTGACACCGCAGCAACCTCTCCGTCTCATTGTCCTCGATTCGAAAGTACCCTGTTCAAAATGGCTGACGCAGACCGCCCCCCCTCCCCCCGAAGAGAAACGTTTATAAGTTAGAGTCGAATCTGGGAATCGCTTTAATCGCAGTTCCTGTAAAAAGCCAAGGAATAAATACCGGCAAGAAAGGCCAGAACAAGTCCGAAAGGGGGGGGGGGGGACAAAAACAAGGAGAGCAGAAGGATGGAGGCTGGCGGGAGGATGCTCGAGAGCCCGGCTACGGGAAGTGCCCGTAATTCGACCTTCTGTTACCGGCAGATAATAACTTCTAATTTTACTTTGCCCCCGCGCTCTTGCTGCACCTGCAAAACTTCTCGACAACTTGGCCGATGAGAAGAAGTTTTGCCCTCGCAGCATCGCGCGACGGCGATTTCTTGCGATAAATGTACCAATTGCATGGCGTGGCTCTGTTATAATCGAAAGGACATTCATCCTCGAGTCTTATATAAGAGGCCAAAAAAAAGGATGGAGTCTAAACTTGCTGTTGCGGCGTTTCAATTAAAATGCTCGACTCGTATTATTGATAAACTTTTTAATCTTTTGTTATTTAAATTTGTTAAGTGAAGATATTTATATTTATCAAGTGAAGATTTGTTTTCATAGTGTAGATAACCATGTAAATATGAATATCTGAAATTAACTTAAAAAATACTGACATATTGCATGTGAAAAATCATTTACATATTGAATAATTAGACAACTATTCAGCTATAACATATCACTATTATTTTCTATCATTTTTTTATTTAGATAGAAGGTAATCACTGATAAAAATTAATCATTTAAGAAGTACTTTAAAAGATGTTGAAAGGTAAAAATTTGTTAGGAATTGTTATTAGTATTTGTTCGTTTATCTTTTGAGTACTTCGTTTATTTAAAATGATTACGATGTAGCGATATGTCATCTAAATCAAATAGCAATAATTTAATAAGTTTCTCGTTTTATTGTCAAGCTCGATGCGAAGCAATTCATATTTGACAAACAACCTCACTGAACTCGCGCTAAGATTTATTAAGCTCACAAATTTCTTTTAATCTATAAACTTTGCCTGACTTTTCAATGGATTACTCACTAAGCTGTGTAATTAATTAAAATTTTATGATCAAACGTAGATATTTTATAAATAAAGAAGTTAATTTGTGATGTTTCAAATAACTGTTTATTTTTTAACTATCTATTTCTCAGTTTATATGTTGTTACTAAACAATTCTAATAAATTTATTAACAATTATAGAAAATTTTATTAAAATTTAATAGTGCAGTCAATATTTTCGTAATTGTTATTTATAATGTAATTATAAAACAGTTTTTCAACTAAAATTTACTAATATAGTTCATTAATATTGCTGAAAAAGAATCGTGTTAACAAAAAGGATTATAAGATGAGAGACGTGAAATTTGCACGGCTTCTAAGCAAAACGAGGCGAGATTTTACATGAGAATGCTGATACTGACAAGTTTAATGTGCCTCACTAATCAGAGATAAAAATCATAATTTACTGCAGACAAGATAAAGTCCCTTTTATTCCTCTTTTTTCTCCCATTTACTAATTACTATCTTGAATTTTATGTCCTACTTTGTGTGAAAAATTAAACTTTACAGTTCAGCACAGTTGCTTCCTTCGCTCGAATTTGCTCGTAATATTAGCATATTCTTTTTCTTATATTTATATAGTTTTACAAAATAACAATTATTTCAATAAAATGATTTTTAATTCACATTTTTATTATCATGAAACAGTATAAAACCACAGATAATATAAGTTTTCAGCAGGGCTACAGGGCTGCGAAAATAAAGTTTAGTTTGGTTCTTCTAAAGTAACCTTAATGTTATAGATGTAAGCTGATTAGGAAAACAAGCTAAAACTCAAACCCTAATTTATTAAAATAATTTTAACATTTTTTCCCCAAAAGTACTGGAATTTGTTTTTTAAAATTTAAGTATGCTTTATATGTCTTTTTAATTGAACAGAGTTAGAGTTTACTGAAAAGCACGTGGGTATATTATTTTGTATTTGTGCAATATGTAGAATTATATTTATAAATTTCCATAAATAAGATTAATGTGTTTGGCGAATAGTCAACGATATTATAGCTTTCAGAAGATTATCAACGTGCCAGTGCTCATTTAGCGAAATTCATGCAAAACGTAAATCGTTTTAAATAATCGTATTATATAATAAGGCAGTTCAAAATGCAGGAGACGAGTTAATTTAATTTTGCACTCGAACAAATAATCACACAAAAAGATAAACATTACTTAAAAATTCTTTAAAAACTGTTTAAATAACTAAAATGTTTAAATGTTCAAAAAATATGTTTGCTACTTTTAATACGTTGCGAAGTAAGTTTCGCGTGCGCCGGGGTCACATTCATTTCACACTCGGCGATTTTCTTTCGCTCGGCGGCCAAAAAACAAGAGCGCGCCTTAAATTACAACAGCCGCGAGCAAACGAGTTAGAATTACATACAGATTTTTCGCCTGCAATTAAACGCCGCGAGTTTGAAAAAACGAACGGACGCGGCAAAACGAAAAACCGCGAGATAAAGAAAAAAAAAGAAGAAAAAAAGAAGGGCGACAGAGCTGAATAGGGGGGGGTCGAAAGAAGAAGAACGTTTGCGCGCTTATATTATTCCTAGCGCGATTACAAGTTCCAGAACCGCGGAGCTATCTTGCGCCGAGTAAGTAGAGCGTGGCGAACTTTTTTTTTGCCGTATCTCCGTCGTTTTTACGGCGCGCGGACCCCCGGTGATTAACGCAAATATAAATAAACCCGGAGATGCGTTTGCGCATTTCGTAAGATTAAAATTTACGCGAGCAGGTGGAAAATTGCGCTTTTGAAATAGCGCAGCCATCCCCCCGCCCCTCCGGCTTCAGCCACGCGGTATTGAATGTGACTCTCTTCCCCGGGCCGCCTTCATTCCTCACGTGCGTTAACTTCGCGGCTCGGGAATTCTAATAAACGCGTAGCTTACCGGTGTCGGCTGCGTCATTGTCGTATATATAACCACGGCGTTTCCGCCTCCCCATCTCGGCGCGTGATAAACGCACGATTTTTATAGGGCTTGACCGACTCCCCTGCGGGGCGCGACGCTGCGCCGGGGTGAGTTTTGTAGAGGACACGCGGTTCACCCCTCGCCGAGGGGGAGGGGATGAAGAGAAGAGAGTGACACACTATAATGGGATGGGGAGGGGGTCAGATGAAACATTTTTTAGTTGAAATATGATAAGTGCTATCTTTTCGCGATGATGTTTTAAATTTATCTGCGCGGTGGGAATAAATAAGTTCATTAAACGGTGGTTATTGTGGAAAAAATGTTACGTTCCTTTTTAAGCGTGCGTGCTCGAGAGAAATGCGGGAAGGGAATATTTTGAAAGGGGTTGCTTTTACTATTATTATACGCTATAAAAAAAACTTATAAATAAAAGTTTATTCCTTATTTACTATATATCTGATGGTATTAATTTCAAGTTTTTTTTCAGATTTTACATTTATTCTTCAGAGCTAAGCTGAAACTGATCTATTGTGTATGCGTTCCTGGTCATGTTCATCTTCACTAGGTATAAATAAAAACTGCTACACTTCAAATTGTGTTAAGTTTCACCTCAGTCCTGAAGAAGTGGATGTAAAAAAATGCATACACTATTAAAAACCTTAAAATGTTTACTTAATTTAATTGTTAAAAATTCACTGGATACTATCGGTTAAAAGTAATAAATTAAACAGTTACAAACGTAAATAATGAAAATTAAGAATTACAATTAATATTAAGTAAGAAAACCCGTATGAGAATTAAGGGTAGAATTGATAAATAGAAAAGAGAGGGAAGATATATAAAGACTTGGATGAATTCTGACGCAGATCAGAAAAATTGCGTGACCCTAAGTAGTAAAAATTGTTTTTAATATGCGCTAGTTTTAGCTACCAACAATGGTAATAATAATAAAAGGATTACATGGCGTGACGGCAAATTCAAGGCGAAAATTAAATAAGCTTAATTTTATTTTTAATTGCAGGACTCTATTTGCAACTTGTACACTTTAAATTCAGTAGACATTTTTTTTTAATTAAAATTCTGCATTTTTAAAAATTAAAATTAGTAAATGCGCAGTCTTATTATTTTTGGCAACTTTTTAGTATTATTATATTCCTAAAAAAAGACTTTTTAAATTTATTGTCAACTCTTTGTATCTTAAGCGCATTATTCTTTTAAATAGAATTTTTCATTCCTTTGTAGAATTAGGGATATATTTTAATCTTTTTAATTACTTTTGTGAATAGAGTTATAAGAGTCTTGTGTACTGACTGTGAAGTGTAATTTTTCTAATGACAAAAAGGGTTCCTTCTTTTTAAATCTTTTTGTTTCTCGTTATCGTACTTGGCTTTAGTATCTTTTTGGTATTTACGTTTCCTTTTTCTATCCTTTTTTTCCTGTATCAAAGTATTCGTTTGCGCGACTTTTTTCATATGTCGTTACTTCTGCGCACACATTTTTTTTCTTTTAGTATAAAATTTTTTTGTTTTGTTGCAGAGTAAGCTTTGTGAAGTACAAAAAAATTACCCTTTTCTGATATCATGATAAAAGTTTGTACCGGACTAATTTTCGAAAATCTCTAAATTACGGTCCGTTTTTGTACAATGACAATCTGTAGTTAATCTTCGATTTTTCTTTTCACGATGATTGATACTGTTCTTTTGTATGATAAATATTCTTCTTCAAAATGAATAATCAATGAAAGTACATTAGCAGTTTATTCGAAAGCTTTAATTAACTTACATTTTGGAAATCATTTAAATTACACACTTAAGTTCCCTATATATTTCCTTAATATTTAAAAATTTGAAAAGAAAATACTGTACCCATCGAATTATCGAACTAACGCTAACTGAAAACGACAACAACAATTATATCGCGGATGCCGACGATACGAAAGTTAACGCCAGGCTCGGAAAGTGGATTGATTTTAATCAATGAATTTTTAATTGCGGCCGCGCCCCCGGAATCACGAGGCGCGCGTTAAATTCATCGGCGCCGCGCCGCTGATATAAATGATATACGAATGACAATGACACGTGCGAGCGGGAATTACCGCAGGGCCGGACGTGGTTTCGAGCGCGACCGAAAATTGAATAGACGGAATGCACGGCGAAGCATGTAAAGTATAAATTAATAATAGGCCCCCTGGATTTCCCAGATGACGTACACACCGTTGCGTGATGCTGCGGTTATTAAGTAAGCTTACGATCATTACGACCCGCGCGCGCGGATTCATCCGCATTCCGCCCTCGCTCTTCGATCATCAATTGATGAATCGCCTCCCCCGCTCTGTGCCCTCCTCTCGCGGATACCCGCGAATGCGAGCCGGACAAATTGTCGATAGCGACTCGCCGGCATATAGATGCCCCTTTTCTCGTGTTATCGCAATTCTTAGATATTACCTGTTACGCCGAATTGATTCCTTGGGAAATGTGTATTGGTTTTTTCTTCGTTGGTGTGTGAGGAATTTTTTTAATTAAAATAACTCTGGTGGATATTTGATATATATTTTATGAAAATGCAAACTGACCAGTGAGCTTTTTGAAGCTTCCTTCAAAGTTGTTAAATTTTCGTCTACTAATGTTTTTAACGCGTAAGATACAGATCTATGCACTTCTTCCGCAGTACACTACATGATTATAACTATTTGGTCACATTAATAGTATATTCTACGTAATTTTTTTTTAAATTTCTTTAGTTAATGATAATTAATGTAGTAATGAAAAAAATATTAAAAAGAACCTGATAACTATTGTTTTGTAATGACACCGTGACATTACCCACAATAAAAAGAAAATGATGATTATTGTGTTTTAAGTGAAATCTCGAACAACATTAGAGACACAAAGAAGAGTATAAACGATGAGGTTGTAAATATAATAACCCGTTTGAAAACAAAAGAAAAAAACTGAATTACTTGCGATGGATCGGCGAAATGTATCTGTACATTACACTAAGATCTCGTAAATCGTCGTTTAAAAATGAGGCGTATTTAAATCTACTCATCCTGCATGATTAATGGATCTTCGAGCGAATGAGATTTAATTAAATCCAATCGTTTCATTTAGTTAATCACTTTCTTTGTGCCGAATTGTATTTACGTAAACGCGAGAATGACAAAGCACTCGCTCCTTAAATTCGCAATGTCTCAATTTGAAAAATCCACTTAGCAAACGGCCAGTCAGAATGACAAATCGATGTCTTCACACCTCTTGTACAACATTTAGATATCAGCCTCGCTTAAATTGCCCGCTAATTACGGATAATGACAATTCATTTTTATTTAAGAAATCTTTCGCAGAAAAATAAGCATGAATAAACGACGCACTCCATTGTCACATTTAAGATTCTTTTAGAAGCCATTCAATTTTTTTTTTAAAAATTACGAACAATGTTTTCGTTTGTCTCGCACAAAAGGTATACAGATGAAAAAAAAAGATTGGAAAACACGGAACGGCTGTGTACGCAAACACAGAGATCGTTTTTCGAGGAAACTCGAGTGTGGGTTTTCATCTAGTGCGATTGGAGTTATTATTTGTTAATACTTCAATATCGAATAAAACCTACCCACCTCTTTTTTTTTTCGATATTTCACTTACTTCTGCTCCGCGTTTTTCCCGTTAACGCGGAATTTATATTTCGCCCGTTCGAGGAGGAGGAGAGAGAGAGAGAAAAAAAGGCGCGACGCGCGTGGTCTACGTCAACGCCGGTAGGAAGCGCGCCTCGGATTAAAATGTGCAATTTAGTCGAGTGTCTTCCATGCTTCCTATCCTACCCGGAGGATAAAAAGAGATGGGATGGCCCCCACCGCCGCCGTCCTCGCGCGCCCGCGCTCTCTTACTTTTCTCTACCTCCTCTGGCCGACTGTATTCAATGCCTCCGGGGAGCGTTAACGCTCCTCCTTTTAGCGCTTTAACTTTCCGTGACTTCGGAGCCAACAATTGCCCGAACAGATAATCGTGCAGATACTTTTCATAATCATCGCTTATTTCATCGCTAATTAAGGAATTGTAGCCTTGTAATTTTTTTAACGCCGCGGGAGTGTATGAGGTAGCTGTCGGTTCTACATTGAGGTAACTGATGTTTCCCTTGTAATTTTTCATCTTTCGGTTTCTGATAACAGGTTTGTTTTATCTGGGTTGGATGAGTAAATCAACGTCGTCTTTTGAAAATTTAATTTCAGAAGGAAAATCCGTTGGTTCTTTCCGCGATAAATTTTTTCTTTTATCCCTATTCTAGGATCTATTTTTGATACCCCATACATTATTAAATAATATTACCTAAGATTCTTTTATTATTCAAATTGAAATATTCAAATTGTACCAAAACATTTTGAATTTTGACGCTATTCATCCAAATTTTCTCTCATTAACCATCCAAATCGTTTCTTCAAATGCTTCACAACTTTCTGACATAATTTCTTTTATCAAAATTGCCAACATTATTTGATTATTGACTTTGTTTCAAAATATTTTGATTTTAAGCGTCATTCAACCAATTAATTACTAATTGATTAATCAAATCGCTTCTTACATCCTTCACATCATCCTGGTATCATCATCTTTTGTTAAAGAAACGCATCTAATTAATACTTCACTTTAACATCTAATTCATCAGTGCACTTTAGTAAATATACAAATCATATAGATTTTACGTATTCAAAATTTTTTTTGAACGAAAATATTAAATTCCAACGCGTTTAATTAATACCCGGTCCTTTTTTATTTTAATAGCCAGCCGTGCAAATTGTACATACGACATTAAACCGTCGACAGTTTGTCCAGGCACACATATTCTCAGGGATAAACATCATCTTCCTTCTTGTAAATACGCGAATCGCCTGGGAACATCTCGTCATGCATATTCCGAGATAAACAAACCCCCAAGTCGTCGCTGCAACCCCGCTGCTTATACAAAACTACCTTCAAGCCGGTTAAACTATAATAGCCAGTTACGAAGCGAAAAAAAAAAGGATCCCAACTTCGAATTCGATATTCACCGACGTTCAATTTCGCCGCAGCCTCAAAGGATCCCCGCGGGAAAGAACGCGCGTCAACGTCACTCGCAGCGAGGGGTTAAAAAAAAAAAAGGGTTCGCTCCGCGAAAAATGAATTCCGAAGGCAGCGGCGAACGGACGTTGCAACTCGAGCGAGAAATCGCCCGCGAGAGATCTTCCCCGCTAATTAGAGCAGACGTTGTCTCGCCTACTTTATCTGCTTTAACTTTGCCGCGTCATTGCGGTGTTTGCCCTTTCTTGCGCGGGGCGGTGTTATCCGGCGGGAACGAGGTCGAACCGCCGCTCGCGAAATTCAGCATTGCAAATCCACGGTGAAATGGTATCGCGCGATGGATTCGTTCTCGCTGTAGCTGCGAGTAAAATGTCAAGCGCGAAGGCGCGCGGAAATATAACGCGGCTACGTGCAATTACCATTGAAATAAAATTCGATGGCAACATTGCCTTTGCATTTGTTGGTTCTTATGACGCATGGCTGATGGAATACTAATATTGATGGTACCCAGTTTACTAAATAATCGTTTGACTATAATTTTGGATATGGTAATTACTTGCATTATTAATGAAGTGTCTTCCTGTTGATTCTGTGGGGTGATTATTATTAAAGTCGTAGTTTTCTCATAGACACGATTGTTTTTAAAGCTGCAGTTATTTATGTTTACGATAGGCCGTACATCTTAATAGTTATTATTATAATTGTACTAATTTAGTTTGTTACTAATTACAATCGTTATAAGGAAAAAGTCTTTCTTTATTTTTTCAGTAATTTTTATTTTAAGGATAGTTATTTTTCTATTTTCATTGCAAGGCCATTCTGTGGTGCGTCAAGAAACCAAAATTGGAACATTTCTTTATAGTAGTTGTTAATATAAATAAAATCTTTAATTTTTAATATTTCACACCATCGTACTTTGTAAAGTATTTTCACCTAAATACATTGTGATTAGTTTTCAGAATATATAAATGAATCGAAATCTGTTTCAATTTGACTGGTGAGGAATATTTTCCATTACCCAAAAATAAGGTGATAAATAAAATAATATAATTACTTTCATTAATATTCAGAATAGTAAAATCAGTGTATTTCTGTCTGAATTATTATTTTCTCACTTTTAAAACAAGTGAAAATTCTTTACAGAGCAGTTCCTATTAATGTAGACAATTATTTCTAATAAAAACATATTTTTTAAAAAGAATTTTGTAGAATAAACCACTTGTAAACTTGAAATTAGATAAACAATCGCCTACTATTTTTTCACATTCATCCGTGCAAATTTGATTGGAGATCCATCGCAGAATTTTATTTTGCTTGTGTAATGCTTGACCGTTTTAAAATCACGAGTGATTATTTGAATGGAAATGGACGCTGTAGAGGATATCACATAACTGCGCCGCATTGAAATTCACATTCTGGCATTCGCGCCTATTCACCTGCGTAATGGTCATTGAATCTAGAGAAAGCGTGGGCTAATAGCAATTATTACTGCTGTTTCTGCACAAGCTAACGGCTTATAGTAACGAGCGGTGTCTTCCATACCATCATTCGAATGCGGATGTGTTTTACCGAGGCACTACCGATCGATCCCAAAAATTAATCTCTTTCAGTGCTTGTAAACAGAGTTAATTTCACGAATAATTCAAAGATTATTTTAATTGATACGTATAATTACCATTTTATCTTTTTAATGTGCATTATTATGTCATTAATGAATGTTCATTTATTAATACTCGATTTCGAGTATTCTTATCATTGCTAGAATAATTGATTCGTTTAATAATAATAATCTAATAATAATAATAAAGGGATTATTTCATTGTTGTTTAAAAGTGTATTCTAACTATCTGCAAGATAGTAATGACAATGACTTGGCCTGGCAACTCTGCAATCCTCCGCAAATAACTGAGATTCGTATTAGAGAAATTGTTGACAATAGTGCTATGGCTCAAATTTCGAAGTAATTTCAGCAGCCAAAATACCTGCATACCACCAAGAATAATACTCACTGCACTTTGTTCACACCGTCTAATAGTTCAGCGTAATTTCCAGTTAATAATTGAATTTTCGAACATTACGATGAATAGAGCAAGGGTGTTTTTGAACGAAGCTTTGAATAATATTAATATTTTACTTTAATTTAATTATTTAATATGTATGTTATACCTTAATAACTGTTTTAATAATCAAAAAGTTATGCAGCAAACTTTAATACAAAAGGAAATTTTGTTATACTGTTTCTTTTTTCTTCTAAATTTAGCCTTCTTTAAAGCAAGTTAAATTACTTTTTCGCTTTACTTCATAGCTGATTCTTGGTATTTCTTTCACAAATTCTAAGTATACTTAATTATTAAAGGATTCTGTTTTAGTCGCAAACTAAGAGAAAGCGAAATATAAAAATAAGAGAGAAAATATTAGGCTAACCGGAAAAGTAAGTAAAACCAATTATTTTCTTTCCAGAATAATTTGAAACTACATTTGATTTTCTTTAATTCCTTTGTAAAAAACTTATTTTTGCAAATGATGCAACTCGAGTATTCCCTTCCCGAATAACTTGAAGCTACCTTTAATTTTGTTCAATTCACTTCTACAAGCTTATTTTTGCAAACAATTGGAAAAATGATATGGGGTATCACACATTTCAGTGCAGTCCAACCACTGCTCGATTTAATCACAGCGATCCCGTGATTAAATTTGTCTGCTACCTGGTATATTTGATACCCGCGGCTGCAGTTTTGGTCAGAGCTAACTACGCAATATATTTCATTCTGTAAGCAAGGAAGAAGTTACCTGCGCTATAATTACAATCCACCGCAGTGCAATTACAGCAAGAAGATGATAAAGCAATTAGCTGCACGGAATTCGTGAATACGTCTCGACCCTTTTTTTATGAGATACCAACCAGACAGTAGGCCTGTACCTGGGTGCATCATTCTCGAGTTATGGTAACTCAATTTTTTGTACGAAAGTAATATCGCTGCAAATTAAACGTTGGTAATTTGACGCGACAAATTCTGTTTTCACGGCGACGCGCGTTAATGGGATTGCAACTATTTTTTTGTTCGCGCCTTACTTGAGAAAGGGGAAGAATAAGCTGGAACACGTCGGGCGCGTGGTGCTTACAATCCCATTTGCATCTTGTAATGCGTGTCAGCCAAGGAAACATTTATCAAGACTATGTCATATTTTCATTTCTGCTCCGTAAATGTTCTGAGAGCTGGCGTTACACACAAGGCAATTTTTTTGAGGGTAAAGACTTTTATGTATATTGCGATTGATTAAGACACATTTCATTGTTATACTTAGCTTTAAAAAAGATGATTTGATTTTATTTACTTATTTATTAACTAGAGTAACAGGTTGCATTACATTTTATTTTTTTAAATTTCTTAAACATTTAAAAGTAACAAAAGACTAAGAATATTAAATTGAAAAATTTTAAAGTCAAATTCTTTTCTTAATAAGGCGTAAAATATCATATTCAATTAGTGAGAAATCATAAAATGCTAACAGTCAAGTTTGGGATTTTAATAAGCTTGAAGTTTCTTTTGTGTTATTTACGATCTTCAAGTCCCCGCTTAACTTTTCTAATATTGGAAAGAACGTTGCTTATTTGACAATTGTGAAAAGTTTGAATAGCTATTAAAGGCATAATAAAGCCAAATAATGTCTGCTCGCGTACTATTAGGTATCGATGCGATTAAAAGTGACACAGCAATCTTTTAAAGTAAGAAGTATAAAACATAATTCTTTTTTTTTCTAACGGCGATAAATGTATAAACAAATTTTACAAGAAAATATTGCAAATTTTCCAACAAGGACAGTCTGTGAGAAATTTTAAATAGGTTATTGTAATTTTTGGTATAACTTGAAAAAAATTTATGACTTTATACTACAGAAATTTCGTTTATTAAAATCGTCAATTATACACTTTTCCTAAAAGTAGCAGAGGTTTATCTTCAATTAAGTGCAATTTGAAAGACTTTAACATAAAGTTAACAAAGTTTTCTCCCATTAAACCGTAAGCTAAATAAAAATTCAAATGATCTAGGATTCCGTAAACCTGGAGAGAGAGAAATAATTAAATTTCAGAAGTGACCTGGATCGGTGTACGTAAATACACTTTACCGCCTCGGAATAAAGTGCGATATAAGCGCGCAAAATAATAAGTGCACTAACGGCGCAAAGCGAAGCACTCGGAAGAAAGAGCCGCTAATATTGTAGAAAACGCGAATTGTTTTATTTGATTTTCGCCGGGAGAGCAAAGTGCCAGCCGCGGTACGTCGGCGAGGGAAAGAGCGAGAAAAGCGAGAGTGAGGCGGGGGAGGGGTGGAAGCAGGAGGCAAACGGATTGCGCGCCTCTTAAATGGGCCACGCATAATGCCCTGAGAAATAACATTGTTTTGACAGTCGGCCGTTACGGCCCCGCGCAATTTGAAACTTGCGAACGACCCCCGCGTCTATCGCCGGGTAACGGGAATTAAGAAATGAGTCCGGCTCCCGGGGCACCCGCTCGGAGCTTTTGTCGCGCGGTATAAAATATCCGGGAGTTCGGAAACTTGCAGGGAACTTGGAAATTAGCGAACAATCGGCTTGAGCTATCGGCCAGTTTATGGAAAAGGATACTGTAAAATGCACTTTTCAAAAGAGTACAGAAGTTTAAAAAAACTTATTGCACTGTATAATCCTATGTATAGTTATATTTTATTAGATTTTTTTAGATAAATGTAAATTTCAGTGACCTAAATATGAATAAGTGAAATTTATCGAATAAATAAATATTTATAATGTTAAAGAAGTAGACATTCATTTATTCGTACGAATTTCACTTATTTAGTTTAGAAGCAATAGAAGTGAAATATATTTATTTCAAATATTAAATATTCTAAATTAGCAAAAATCTATGATCATTCAAATTCCTGATGTAAGAATAATTCTTCTATATTATAAACAATTGCATTTTTTTGTAAAGATTATCTTATTTCCAAGTCGACTACAATCACCACCTCATTGACCTGATAAAGCTGCACGACTTTATATTTTTGTACATAATTCCTTTGTATAAACAATTTCTTACTAGTCACGTCCCTTACGCTAAAAATCAAGAGAAGGAAATGTACAAAAACCTTTCATCGCATTATTTAAAAAAATTTATGCCGTTTGATATTAATTATTAATATTTTACACGTTTAAAAAAATGTACTGTATGGGTATATCAAAATTTTAAATGAGCGTAGCAAGCATTACATTGAAGTAACACTTGAACATTTAACGAGCTCACTGGCAATTACACTCGGCCACCACAAGCGACCGAACTTTATCGTCGGAATTCGTAATTTATGGCACCTAAGGTTTGCGTAAAGGTAAGTTTTGGATACAATAGACGATTTTAATGGGAAAAGAAATCGATAGAATCTACGATCTAAGTTTTTCTTTTTATTGAATCTTTTATTTATCGCGCAAGTTTTAGAATATCCCCCGAAATCTCTCGTGTAATTTTTCAATGAATTATTTTAATGAACAAAGTTGCTAAAAACTATCGATTTAAACATTTTTCACCCCGAACGCACTTCGCGCAATAAAACCGCCGAGCAGAGGGTCAACTTACTTCGGTAGTTCACGAATTCCAGTCACTTTTGCGGTTCCTAAATAATAACTTTCTAATAGCGAATGGTAATTATCGACAGCGCCGCTTTTAGTTTCGCAAATTGAATTTGTCATCCAAAAGTAGTATGAAGCACCGGTGAATTTTTCGCCAAGTCCGAAAAAGCATTGAGTTTGGAACTCTTATCATTCATTTCGAATGAGCAACAATAACAAGCCAATCTCTCATCGAGCACGTTGAAAAATCATGTCAATAGCCTTGTTTATTTGTACTAAAGTCAGCCAATTCTCTTGAAATGGAGTTTTCAGCGAAATGCCTGACCACGTCGGGGAGTCTCTACTGGTAGCACAGCAAAATTGAATGTTCCCCGGTGCAATCAGCAGCGTGCACCCGACACTTGTACTATTTTGGAACGCTTATAAGCTTGTTTTCTTCTCCCCCTTATTTATTGTTTGATTTATTAATCTTTTTTATATTTCTAGGAATATATGCCAAATTATTATGCATGAAAAAGATTCCAGTATCTCGTGCGATATAAAGTATTAAACTAAATTCTCTCTTACGTTTTACCAGTGCTGTATTGATTTTTTTGTAAGTAAAAATAAATGTAAAATTCAAAATACCAAAGTTAATCTAATAAAAATTCTTTTATATCAATATCGTAGAGTTAGTATTTTGCTAGCTATCAGATTATTAACTGAAAAATAAAACAATCTTTCTAGAATAATAAAGCAATAACAAATTTATTTTTCTACAAAGCAGTAGTTTACATTATTAAATTTTACAATTTTATCTTTTGAATATTAAATTCTTTTGTGTTTTCATTCTTACATAATGAATTAAATTTTTGTAATATTTGAAAAATTCCATAGAAAAGTTCAAATATTTCACGCTCTCGAGAGAAGGATTTATTGAGATATAAAATATCTTTCTACTTTTGCACCCCCTTGTATGAGCCAATTAAAAATTTGTGCAATAAGGTTGTAAATAAATTTTAATTTACAGTGAAGTTTTCATCAGAATACAAATACATTTTAAGTAAAAGAGTATTTTTATAGGGAGAAGCAATTCACATTTACGTGATTCTGTATATTTTCACTATTGGATCTTTTTACTTGATAAAGGTATAAAAGGAAACATAAAAAGTGAACTAGATTTTCTATACGAAGTCACTTGGACCGGTCGACATCATACCATCAAATTTATTGAAAATGAAGTAGTAAAATAGGTAGATACATATCTCTACTCATCCACAAAATCTAATACGTTTCCTTCTTTTTCATAAGACAAAATTTGATGATGGTTACACTGCAAGTTTCCTTTTTTAATTTTTAATAAAATCTCTTAAACTATAGTTTAATTATATATTTCTAAAAACACAAGTCTATTTTTAAAACTGAATGATGATGAATGATTTTACATTAAATTAGTTGTAACAGTCGCTACGTTATCGTAGCATATTTTCAGCTTCATTATAATATAATTACAAATCCATATTAGTTAACAAAATTATTATTACTTATACAGAAATTTGAAACAACCGATAACCAGATGGCTGACATATCGTGCGATTGTGAATTTCTACATTCTATTGTTATCTATTGTTTTGCAAGCTCAAATAACTAGAAATTTCGATCCCTGATTAATAATAATATATGCATTACAAATACTAAATTTACACCGCACAATTTATACTCTAAAATTTCATGTGAAATCCGAATAAATTAGTCAGCGATTGAAAAGTCAACAACTAAATGGATTAAAAGTGAACGAAAGAAAGAGAAACATAAATTTTAAGGTAATTTTTGTTTTACCTCAAAAAATAAGAAAAATGTGTCAAGTTAGAAAATGTAGCGGTTACCACGCAGCTTTCATTATTCCACGCTGTTTGCACTGAAAAATATTTGCCCTGGATTTTTCCCTCCCCTTCAAGCGTTTCAAATTGCAAAAGTAAATTATTTACAAACGAACTGACATTTCTCAGGCATTAGCATAAAGAACGTGCCGGCACGATCAATTCCGGGGCTCGCGGCGCAGCCGGCGTGCCCCTCTCCAGGTAATAATGCTGCAGGCGTGACGATTCGCGAATTTGCGGCCCGAGTGACGAGTAATCTGTCATCTACTACCACGATTAAACGTACGCCGGCATAATAAAATGCAGTCAATACGCATCGGATAAATTATGCACACGTACGCTCTATCAGTCTCATGAATTCGCGTCCGCTGGACTGCATTTCAGTCTTTATAATCAAGCGCCAGGCGTCGAAGTGTCCGTCAGCAATTCGCCACACTCGTTTGGCGCTTTTATTTTTATTACAGCTGCGGTGCGCATTGAAAGTAAAAGTAATGAAATGAAACTTATAAACTTTTATGATTGTCATTAATGTTATTATGTGCGTTGCTTCTTTTTTTGTTTTCGTTTTTAAATTTACTTTTAATTACTGGCAGATGAGAGAGCAGTTAAATATTGTATTTTTCTTCTCCTAAAAATAGATGACAGGGTGTTGAGAAGCATTTAAGTAGGCAATTATTTTGATTGATTCATGAGTATATCCGGTTGAATGGCGTTTTAATTAAATAAGATTTCATATATGAATTTTCTGACATCGAATCATATAATGCTTAGGTAAACAGATACATATGTAGAAATTTGAGCGCAAGAAACTCGTTGGATTTTACTAGTATTATAAAATTTTGGTTTACTTTTCGTACCAAATTTTTCAGTTACTATGTCTTGTTTAATTTCAATTGAAAATCTCTAAAAACGCAATCTTTTTTATTCTTCCCAGCATTAAAACGCAACATTCAAAAATTATGCAGACGTCAAGTATGAAGATTACCATAAATTTCAAAAATTAAAATTGTAATTATAATTTTAATTTTAAAAATTACCATAATTATGGAGAATTGATACTACATCCCCTATTTCAAATTGATCTAGAATGTCTTCACGTTTTTATTATTAATAAATGATGTTTAAGTGTGGCCTTTCACATAATAAAATTTTCATCTAAATCTGTATCTTAAATATCGCTTTGATGTATCGGTCTTTCAAAGACATGAAGAGACTTGAGATTTGCACTGTAGCTTTCTTAAACAATTATTTACATATTAAAATGTCAGCAATGTCTTTACATTAATTCTTGCATCCAGTAAACTGGTTTAAAGAATACCACACCGTGTATGTATGTAGTTGATAAATCAAGTTTATTTTATTAAAAATGCAACTCTCCTACGTCCGTCAACAAACCCATAATTTGCGTCCATCAGCGCGAACATCTTGCACGCGTACACACAATCGAGCCGCAGCAAACGGTCATTTCAACGCGAGGGTCAAGGCCCGCGCGCGCTTTCTCGGCGCCGCGCGAGCTGAGCCGATAAACCGTCAAGACTTTTTTGCCGGGTCATTTTTTTTCGGGCCGCGCTGCCAAAAACAAGAGAGCAGAATACACAGCGTGAAACGAGAGACGGAAATACGCGGTGTGGCAGTGTGTCTGCGGTTCCTGTCCCGCTGGCCGTTCGCGAGCGCCGGCCCGATTGTTCGGTAAAGTGCGATCATCGAGCTCTCGGAAAATAAACCCTATATACAAAACGTTTTGAACTATGGGTTCATGCGACGCGTTTTTTTTGCGCGCGCGCGCGCGAGCGACTCACTCTTCTCTTTTACGTTTTTGTCCGGTCGTCAGCGCGCGCGCGCGCGCTGTTCGTTACGCGAAATAGCGTATGGCAATCTCACTATACGCTTTTACACCCCTTTTCCGAGCATTTATTCTTTTTCATCCCGAAAACATTTCCCTTAATTTAACGACTGCCGCGATGAATACGCTTCGGAGCGGTGATTGAGTTTCGGTGACGAATTATGTTGCTGCAGTCAAATTTTCATTGAAATTTTGCTGATGTAGTGCCAGTTTGTTTCTTTGTACTTCCAGAAAGAAAACATGGTAATTTTTTTTTAAGATAGTTTACAGTAAACTCGAATTGATAAGGTCCATTTGTGAACCTATTCATCAATGTTGAAGATGCACATGCACTGCAGATGCAAAAAATGCTTTTCAATACTCCGAGCGCAAAGTACGATTTTACGTACGCGTTTTTAAAATCAGTTACATAAAATTATGCTTTGTACACACGGTATTTTCAGTCACTTGAGGCTAAAAATCACTTTCTTGCACTTGTATGGAAATGTCCTATTTTTTTCGTCTTGTTATACATATGCCGTGTTTTCTTGCACTTTTGTGCATGCGAAAGGATGCAAAAGAACAATTTTCTGAGAGAGTATTCGCTTTTATCCTCTTTTCACTAATATTTGTTGTTAATCTGCCTTTTGGAAGGAGATTTAAATGAATATTTGTGTATCTCTCTCGTTATTTAAATAAAATTAATATTTCGAAGAAAAACAATATTTTATTGAAGATGTTTGTAAAATGTTGCCAGTTATTGTATATGCGGTAGTAATTGAGCCTTTAATTAAATGATATTTTCGTAAAATTCAAGAGAAATGTTTGTTTTATAAAATCACAAATAACAATAATTGGCAATGTTCACATTATTTCGCATTGTTGAAGAAGATGATTCGTCTGCAAAATATTTAATTTTGAATAAAATATGGTTCATTGGATTATTCGAGGCTGCTCTTTTATTGAAAGCATAATTGAATTGAAATTATTCCGCTGATTAATATAAGTACAATATTTGTCCAGAAATATTAAACATTAATATTTGATGAGCAAACCTACCGAAAATTTGTTAACAATATACTCATACAGTGCGTTACTTTTAACTTCGAAAATTGTGTTTAACCAAAAAAAAAAACGAAATAATTTGAAAGCACGTGCAGTAGCGCATGAGAAAACTATTTAGAATATGACTGCACCCCAGTGCGCGTGACGTGATTCGTGACAGTAAAACCATTTTTGCGCAGTATTTTTATGCCGGTAGCACAATGCCGAAGATGGATTATGAAAAATTTACGAGCTATCTTAAAAGTACGATTGATTTATTGCTACTGCGATTGACAATGCGCGCGGCCTAGCGTACACTAATACATAAACACACTTAAAAAAGAATGGTCAGGAAACTGCAGCTGCAGGTCGCGGATGAATGTTTACCGCTGTTTATTCCGCGCGCGCTTTGCATACCATTGCCTTGCAACATTGACATTTTTCTCTGTCGTTTCTTGATATCGACGTCATATTTTACCCGAAACGGCCGGGCTTTATATTTCCACGTACCCAGAATTTTCACACTCGGATAATTTTTTCCGCTCAACAAATAGTCACTTTTTGCGATTCGTTTTGCAATCTCTCTCAATGATGAATAAGTGATAAGTCGTTCACTAATTTGAATGAGTAAATATTCACTTGTTCAATTTCACTTATTTCGTAAGTGAACTTTTCACGTTTTCGCTTCTACTCGCATAATACAGAAGAGTAAAAAATACAAAATCACTCTTTTTGATTGAAAAGCCACTTTTTTCAGAAAAATGGTATAAGCCCGTCAGTGGCTCAGTTTTAACTCGTTTTTCTCTTTTCAACATTTCAGAGTAGAGATATTGTAAAAAATATATGTTTTCTAATCTCTCTACAATTAAATTAGTGACTTGCAACAACTAAAGATTAGTGAAATGAAGTGTAAAGCACACTTCACTAAATTTTAGTGCACTTTGTTAATATTCAGTCGTTCCTCACTAATCTAACTTTAGAATGAAGTTAATTTTATTCGAATTAGCTTTTCTGTCCATAACGAAGCAAAACATAATTCTCATTCAATTACCTTGCAACAACAACCGGCAGCTAAGCGGGAACAACAGCGCGCCGGGGCAAACCTCGCACGTACGTGTCCGCGTTAACAATTCAATTTTGTTTTTTCGCGAAAAAAAAAGGGTCACGAGGTCATACATTCAGGAGCCATCGCGTAAGAGCCCCGTGGTATGCCTACGGCCGAAACGGGGAAGAAACGGAGGCGATTTCGAGTCCCGTCACGAGCGCGGCAACGTCCAGGACGCTCGAAAGTGACGCTTCACCGGGAATAATTTACGCGGCGGCTCCCGCGCCTCCGAATGCGCCCGGTACCTTTTCTATTTTTCATGCCCCTCTCTCCACCCCGCCCACCTCACGCCAATTCTTCTTTAACCTTTGCCTCCCGGCATCATTTTCTCATCGTCCTTTTTTCTATCGGCAAACGAGCTTTGCCAGGATATCGGAAATTGCATTTTCCTGTCAACGGATTTTTCTGTATTTTCGGCCGTGGCGGAGATGTGTGTAGAGCAAGGAGTGCCGGCGAAAAAAAAATCAATAAGTTTTGTACACGCCGCGAGAGCCCGCGAACTCGACGCGGTTAAAAGGAATTGTTTGATGAAATTAATTTGTTTTTGCAATTGAATTCGCCGGTTTCGATTGTTTTTCTTTTGGTATTCGTCGATTATTCGCGTATGTTTTGAAATGGAGTAAAGTTGAACGGATGGAATTAACCTCGAATAGGCTAATTATTATTTAACGTCATAAGAGGGAGTAGAAAGTGACTATTCATTTATTTGAGTGAAGTTTCACTTGTTCGACTTTAGAGGAAAAAAGGTGACTAAGAACTGAGAGTACACATTTCCGTTCAAATAAGTGTTCTTTCTTTGACTTTTTTAGTTTTTTTTATTAAGGATGTAACTTATACACTACATTAAGATTACATAAATGCACGTTTTACAAAAGTAGCTAAATTCAATCGGTTAATAATTTACATTTAAGGCATATGGAGTACTATTTTTTTAATCGTAATGATACAGCTTAATGTAAAAAAATAATCTAGAAATATAAAACATCTCATATAAAACTTTAAACCTAAAAAAATAAAAGTATATCCTTAGTAAATTATAATTATTGTTATAAAGTCGTACAGCTGTGAAAGAAAAGAAAACTCTAAGATAAAACGAACTAAAATAAGAAATGGAAAAGATAAGAGACGGCAATTGATACTCGTAATTAGTTCTCTAAGAATCGGTTTCTCTTTGGCAGTAATAAGGTACAGGACTCAGTTTCGTCGGATTGATCAACGCTCGTCGTCGGCGTTGCCACCGTGATGATCGTTTCCGTGGCTGTTGTGCACCGTTGCGTGAAAGCCATCTTCATCAGCGTGATATTTGACGGTTCTGATGTTGCCATCGGGTTCTTTAACCGTGTACTCTCCCGCTACTGCTTTGCCTGAAATAATTGCATACCGTCTCCGTAAAAATCAATGCACACACGAACGCATACACACACGTACACACGATTTAAGCCATAAATAATTAATTATAATTAATTTGATATTATTAATTTATTTTGTGTTAAAAGTGCGAATTAAAATTGACCATCTTTCGATTAACTACTCGATGTCAATTGGTATTGTTTGCAACAATATTTGATTAAATTATGGCGATCGTAAGCTCTTTAAATTTGCTGGGCATTACCCGCGGTTTTGCGGCCGCAATAATTAAGTATATACAACGGTGTATTGTAAAGTCAAAAATTATTTATCGGTCAGCGGTGGCATTTTGATACTCGATGCAACTGCAATTTCAGCGTATTGCATTTCAAAATTACATCGGATGCGAAAACTGCATTAATAGTACGGAAAGACGCGCGGAGAAATTTGGCGTGCGCTGCAGTTTCTGCAACTTTACTGCAGCTCATTAACGCAGGAATTCATCCGCTTCAAACGAGATTGAATATTATAGATTTTTGTGTAAATAAGTAACTATGTTTTTTAAGAGCTTTGCCGACTCCCGCGCGATCCCATTAAATTTTATAATATGACTATAATAAACTTCGGATATTATGTGAAAGTAAATGAGAGGCGTTAAGGGAAGTGTTAAGTTAAAACGAGTATAAACTCGTTATAACGCAGCTGCTACGGCAGCTGCTCTCTTTGCGAAACTATAAAAATTCTTAATTATAGCGCTGATTTTTATTGAACTCAAGAATTTCAGATTCTACGTAATTCTTAAACAATAATGTCCCTTCCCCCGCGCCGTTCCATTTAAACTTAAATACAGTGGGATATTGTCGAACTTTCTGCAATACTTTGAAACTTTAGAAACTAGGATTATTGAGGCACTAATAAAGAATAAGCTAAATATTATGGCTCTCCTAATTGAAAACTCCGACGGCGGACGAATATTTTGAACTCGCGGAGCAATAATTCCTTGAACTTCGCTTTCGTTGCAAATTAAATTTCCGACTGTTGTTAAACTTAATCGACTTGCGCTTCGGTCGAATTATCAAAATTCGCAGCCAAAGTGACTTCCCATTAAAATAATTCCAGCCGACGATCCGCCTCCCCCGCGGGCCGCCGATAAAGTATAGATTTATATATCGAAGCTTTCGCCGGAAAGTAAATAAGATTTTTCCCGTCCCCCCTCGTCCCACACAATTTCGCTCTCCTCGGTCCGCCGGTAAAATATTTAAGTTAGAGGGAAGCTAGAAGTGGCCGAAAGTCGCCGCGCCGGACCCGGGAATTTCGTTTCGTCAAAGAGCCCGCCGAAGAAGAAGAAGAAGAAGAAGCGAGGCGCGGCGGCGATAAAAAGCTCGAGAGCCCGGAAAATCCCAGGAATTTGGCCGGCAAAGGGGCGAGCGAGAGGGACACACAATCTTACCGTCCCTGTGCTCCTTTTGGCCGTGGTAATCGCCGGTGTGGTGGTCCTGGACGCCGTAGGCGAACTCGTACTGCGCCGGCGCGGCGAAGTCCCGGTGCTGCTTGCCGTGCTTGTCCACCCAGGTGACCTCCTTGTCGTCGCCGTGGACCGGCCCGTGAAAGTGCTGGAAGGAGTGAGCGTGGCCCGCCTGGGCCTTGGCGCTCGCCGCCGCCACCAGGTATGCCAGCAGGCCGGCGATCAGCGTCAGCTGCAAACATTTCCCGAAATTTTATCCTCGTTACCGCGGATCTACCTCTTAAGCGCTGTTTCGACGGAGTGAAGTTTGACTACAGGGAAGTCGATCTATCACTCGAAGACTAAATTCAAACTAACTCCCTCGACTGAAGCTGAGTAGAGTGACCTAATTTTTACTCAAAATTAGATTGAAAGATAAAATAAGCAGGATCTATACTCAGAAAATAAAGTGCTGTAGAGTTAAATTTGAGTCTTTTAGCAAACTAACTTTGGAATAAGAGTAAAAATTCATTCCAGACGATTTAGTGTGCACTGAGAAACCTATGTGAGTAAAAATTACAAACTAGTTGGCTAAAATTACCAATCTAGTCGGTAAAGCGTTCACAAACTGCGAGAAGGAACATTCTGGTAGAAAATTAACCATAAATTGGCCAATTATGGTTAATTTTTTTCTAAATTAACCAGTTCTGGCTAATTTATGGATAATAAATTAATCAATTTTGATCATTTTATGGTTAATTTTCTACCAGGGCAACATGGAATAAATTTTTGCCATTTAGCTTGTAATTTTTGTCAAGTAGTTGGTACAAACTTTCCTTCTCGCAATCTGCGATCGCTTTACTGAGTAGGTTTATAATTTTTACCAACCGTGTACTTTTTACTCACGTGGGTTTCTCAGTGGACCCACGAATTTAAGATCTCGCGAGGATGGATGCAAATTGAACAGAAAGTTTCGCCTTGAATTGTTAGTACGGCTGCAGCGGCAATTACGACGGTACAATTAAATAAACTTTACGAAATAATATTAACCTGCAGCCGTGGGGTAATTAAATTGTAAGCCGTATAAATCCTTTCGAGCGCACTGAAGAACTAATGGACATTTTGATGATGAATTTAATGTAATATCGCGAAGTTTATTGCGGCGGCGCGCGTAAACATCGAGTTACACTGCCGCTCGACCAATTTTGTTTAATGCAGATCAGAAGTTTAAGTCGTTAATTGAATGTATTTGTATTTGATTTATATCCCCGGCATGCGTAAATTTATATCGTAATAGCTTCGACCCGACGACGTTAATAAAAGCTAAATAAACACTCCATAAAGTAGTTCTCGAAAGGGTACGAGGTTTAAAAAGGGAAAAAAGAAACGAGGAATAATGCCCGGGCGAAATTAAAAACCGGAAGTAGATAAAACGGTCGAGCGAATCGATCGAAGTATCGGACCGGCGAAATAAAAAAAAGGTCAATTACTATCCCGGCCAAGTTGCCGCCGCGGCGTTTATCTATTTTCACATCTCTCATAAAAGTGTGTTTTGCACGCTCATTTCTTTCACTGCACGAAGCCACTCACTTTAACGGCCATTTCATCCGATTACTTTTCAAGCTCTCGACTTCCTCTGTCCTCTTCCCTCTCCGCGACGGCGCCCCTCGGTCGGTCTTATGTCCTCACTCCGCGCCGGTTCCTGTGCACCTCTAAACTGAACAATTTACTCGGCGCCGACGCCTCTTTTATAGATCGTTAAGGCGAGGAAAGGATGAGGAAAAAAAAAGGGGAAGGATAACGCCCGCCTCCTCCTTTTTCTTTCGCCGTGGCCCCGAAATTTTTCTCTCGCCCGTTTCCCATTAGGCGTGCGCGGCTACGACGACTGTCGGATGCTGTTTTAAAGGATCGCGAAAGCCCCCGGCGCCGTTACAAAACAGCGAATTACCCAACCGATCGCTGGGCCGTTCCCGGCGCGCAAAAACTTATGAACCCGCTCAAGCGCACTATCATTGATCAATCGCCGAAGTTGCTACTTGGCTGAATTAGATGACTGCTCGTTGAGATGCAAAAGTGGCTGCGAGGCGTTACCGTGAAATTTATCGGTTTTTTTTATTTTGGTTAATGGAGTTTTTTTTATCGATTTTCGAATTATTGACTAATAAATAAGAGTGATGCTCTTTTGCTAAAAATTGTATTTGCTTATTAAGTTCACTGATTTTGATTGAACAATTTTTTAATTAATGAAAAAAACATTTTAATTTAAACCAAACAATTTGATTAAAGTGCACAAAAAGAATCGTTGTCAATTCATTAAAATGCATTATTTTCTAAAAGCACAATTTTTTTAACAAAAATTGTTTATAAAACATTACTACAATTTTTCTATGTTCTGAAATAAAACATTTCTAAAGCGTAGCTTCTTTTAAAATAGATTATTTTCTAAAAACAAAATGTTTTTAACAAAAATTGTTCATAAAACATTGATAAAATGTTTTAATAAAAATTGAAAAGTGTACTATTTCAAAGCTTTTAAAGAAAAGAAAATTGGCATTTTCAATGCATTTTAAATAAACAAAATGATGAAAAATATATTTTTAATCTAAATGGATTTTTCCAACATATTGTATTTTCACGAATTCTAGAATTGCGAATTAGAATTCTCACGAATTCCAGAATTTATTTACACCGCGGTATTAAAAATACTTTCATTTTGCATGTGTATCATGCATGTGTATATAGTGGATCGAAATTGAGTAAGCTCAAAAAAGCAAGAAGGATCATTCGCATCGTAAAAATGAATTTGACAAATTTTTTGCGAATGACCTATATGCATAATTATAAAAGAATAGCCGGGCTGCGTGGCGACTTATCGCGGGTAATTTACCGCAGTCCCGTGCTTTCAATTCGGTGAAAGAGAGCAAGAAATTCGTCGGAAAAAAGTGTCGGCTTTTTAGGCGCCGCAGCCGGCGGACTCGCACGTAACGCACTCGTGGATCCGTCGAACCAGCCACTTGCGTTACTCCGAAACTCTCTTTACGCCGTTGGAGAAGAAAAAAAAAGGCGCCAGAAAATTTCCGCAGAGTCACCGCGAAACGTGAAATTTCGTCTACCTTTCTCCTTTGTTTTTCATTCTTTTCCTGTTTAGCGGCGGGTAATCATTTATAATAGAAACTTTTTTTTGTCGCCATGCGGGCGCGCCTTCCGGTCTGACGCGTAACGCGTTTTTCCATAATTTTTTCCGTTCGACGGCAAAAGAGCGTCGCGCGCGCGCAGCCGGGGAAAAAAACCGACGCAAAATCGACACGGTCGACGTCTAGTTTCCATTAAATTTGAACTGCCTGACGTTAATTAAGTGAGAACAATGGATGGTATTTGCGAATTTTCTTTTGTCGACGCATAAGTTTCAATTCCGCGCGAATGTCTCAAGTGAATTTTTTAATGCATCGTATACACAGCTTCAACTCTAATTCAAAGTCTTTGGAATAAGATGCTTAGTCTTTCTTTTTTTTCTCTTTTCATTTAGTAATCTGTTAATAAAACAACTCATGAAGATGAGTTGAAAGAAGTTTATAAGAACAAGAATTTAAAAATTTCATTTGGTTCACTGTTGATTAAAGTTGATAATTCAAGTATTTTAAAATAATAAATGTTCACACAAGAAAGATTTTATAAAAAAGAATAAAATTAGTAATAGTGTGTAGTAATTTTTAAGTTTCTAATTTTAAATTGAACTATAAAAAAATTGTTTTTGTAAGAAATACTTATAAGTATTAGTGCAGACTCCAGTCTATAGACTATAATTTTTTTTATATACTATAAATTAAACTACTATAATCACACTACAGTCATATTTTTCAAGATATTTGACCTAATTAAAGTTTTTTCCGTAAGTGAAGATTAATATTCCTTTAATCTCAGAACTACAATAACAAGCATACAGTTCGTTGCGCAAAAAATCCTTATTTACACGGATAAATTAAAACAAAAGTATATTTAAAAATAAAATACACACGATAGCATATTTGCTTGCAGCATCACAGAAATATTAAAATAAAATCGTACATCCTCTTTGCACATGTACAAAAAAAAAAAAAAAAAAAAAAAAAACAGGTACGTCCATAGTCTCCATAGCCTCGCTCGGATATTCCGTGAGCATCAAAGCAATCATCTCACTTGAAGCTCCAATACGTGTATAAGCGCGTATCAATCTACATGCTTCGCGCGGAGTGTATACAAGTCGGTGAAAACTCTTGACAAGAGAGGCACTGCTCCGCGCGCGCTGTACACTTGAGAGACTATCGGCGCAACGTTTCGCGGACTACGAGACACAAGTCGACGCTAATCTTCGGATTTATCCCCCGGGATCTTTCTTTATCCCAGCGATATTACAGTGGGATTTCGTAGGGAGCGCCGGAAGAATATGCCGGTATGTCTTGCGCGAGTGGGCTCGATCGAAGGCGTGGGAGCGAGACGTAGGGGGGGAGGGCGGGGGATCGAAGCGAGAGGGAAAAACTTTACATATATTCCCGAGCGGTGCTGACGTTGAATATTTTTGCTCGCGAGCTCGACATTTTATCGCGTTTACTGTATTTTTACCTTTTCGCCCGGTGCTAGCGCGCCCGCTGTTTTCCTTTTCCGACTTCTCCTTTCTAAGCCAGTCGGGCCTGTCGCGTGTGCCTGACGATAAACATGGCCGGGCGTAGCGCGCCCGGATTTGCCATTGATATTTTATTTTAAATGGATGTGGACACACAATGAACCGGCTTTGGCCGTTCCGGACTTTTTATCAGATTAGCCTTGAAAGAAGTTTGCTCCTTTTTCGAAGAAATCAATTTTCAATTTGCTGTCGGACGTTGCGAATAATTTTCAAAATAATTTATGATTTAAAGGTGTTTCGCTAAATTTAAATTATAATTTGCATGTGTTTATAATTACTTATTTATTTTAACGAGCTATGGAAGCTTTTACATAATATGATGTAAATAATAATTAATTAAAATTTAAATTGAACATAAAAATAATTAACTATAAAATTTAAAAAATTTATGAGAGAATCCAGTAACATATTTATCATTTTTATGTTGCATATTAAAAGTGTAATAATTAGATCATCTGCGTTTTTTTTTTGTATAGCTGCATTTCTTTAAACATATCCAAAATTTAGTCTCTTATTAATATAAAATTCAGATAATAAAAAATAAATCTCTCAAATGATTTTTTTTGCAATTCGCAATTTTTCCTTTAATCTACTTTATTCCACGGAAAACCACACCTCCAAATTCATCTTGAAAGTGCGCACGGTTAGCTCGTCTTTTTAATTCTTACTTTACCGCTGCGAATCGCGGGCGGATTTTAGCTCGATTGACTGAGCAAAACGGGATTGTGCGCGAAGTCAACTGGCATGGATTATTCGTATCAAAAGAAGAAGAAGCGCCGAGAGTCTTGTAGCCCTTTTCTGGAGCGCGCGGTGTGCACGGGCGCAAAAATTTCCTCCGCCTTTTCGGCACCTTCCTTCCGTGCGAGGGAAAATACACTCCTAAGACCGTGCGAGAGACTTAAGCCCCGACGTTCTCGAGTTGTCTCTCTCTCCTCTCGTCTCCCTGATTTTTCTCCTCGCCCTCGTTATTTTTTCGCGTTTTATAATATGTATATATCGCGCGAAAAGTGAGAGAGTAATAAGAAGATTTTGCGAGCGCTGATTTAAGGAAGAGTTTGCTTTGGGGGCTTTGCTTCCTTTTTCTTAGGTCGTTAAAAAGTTGACGAAGTAAGAGAGAGTCGGGGAGGGTTTATACAGGCTACAGAGCACCGAAAATCTATTTTATTTAATAATTTTTTTTTTTTACTTGATTATTTAATATTGGCTTGTTGCCTTTTTTCGAGTAGACTTTAGTAAAGAGCTTTTCTAAATATTTTAAGATGTCTTTTAGAATTTTTTAATCGTTTGGTGCATCTTTACTTGCGACAAGGCAGAAATGTTTATTAAGAAAAGAATTAATAAGAAAATAAATAAATATTTCATATAAAACTGGACGGGAAAAAATTAAACAGCAAATCAAACTGTTTCGCACTAGCAAAATTCAATCGATTAGAAAAAGTAAAATAAAATAACAACCACAATGCCGATCTTGCATTTAAAAAATGCTAATTCTACATTTCTAAAAAGTAAACTTTACATTTATTTGAAGCTGTTTCTGCAGATACTAATGAAACTTGATATTTTACGGCTAAATCTGCTGGGTAAAACATTGCATCCACTGTTTATTTTTCGCGCAGGATACAGGTATTAATTTCTGCTGCAGTAAACATTGAATGAACAGAAAACCCCGTTTTAATTAAAAATAAACAAAATGTATTATTCGATTAAAGCGGAAAGAATCAGATTAAAACTTTCGCTCGCATAATACACAGGAAAACTCCGCGGACTACATGACGTGCAAAAATCGATGAGCGCCCCAATGACGTGGTGAAAGAAAACTTCGGCCCGCCAGTTATTTACAAGCTTATAACAAATATTTTTATGTTAATATGCCAGTATAGACTTGCGTCACGTATGCAGGATCCATCATTACTCGAGTATCTCTCCCAGCAGATAGTCTCGAGAGATAAAGACGAATAGTTTTGTTTGTTCGTGAATTTCGTGCGAGACTCGTGAAAAGAGAAGGAGAGGGAGCGAAAGAGTGGCGCTCGCCGCGTCGGTGGGTTAAAGCGAGACGGAGTGAGGTATAGGTACGGTCGTTCGCCGGGGAAAGTAAGTACGTCTCTTTTCTTTGGAAACCGAGGGGTTCTGGCTTGGCGAATTCGTTTTATAGGTCACGATCTTTCTTCGGGTATCCGCGGACTGGCAAAGAAAGTAAGGGACGGAGAGACAGGCGGACGAAAAGAGGAGACGGAAAGAGGCGAGGCTCTCCTCCTTTCGCTACGAACCGCACAGTAGCTCGCGCTACACCGCCACCCCCCCTCTCGGCTCCTCGTACCCCGTCCTTCGCCCGTTCCTTAGCTCGTTCGAATTCTTATTTCATCGCTCCGTCGCGCACTCCCGCTCGCTCTCTCGCTTCCTCCTCCGCTTCCTCACTCGCGATATGTATAATGTATAAATATATATGATATTCAAAATTCTAGACCGAAGTAGGAAGTATTTTTGATGCAGGAATTTTCGAGAAAATGTAGTAAGTAGTCTATTGATTAGTAGCGCTAGGCAAAATTGTATTGAGCATGAGAAGATTATTACAGTTTTATGGATGAAAAATATAAGTATGGAGAGGGATTTTCATTAATTTTCTTCGTCTATGTAGCATGAAACGTTTTTTTGTATAAAAATCCAAAAACGAACATTTCAAGATAATTTTTTTCGTAAAATTAAAAATTTATAATGACTGTAGAACAATGGTAATAACAAACTATCAAATAATAACTATTTCTTTAAAATAATAGTTTGTCAATATTCTGTATTCTTTTTTTAATTAAAAATATTTAAAATTTTTTTCAAGTATAAATAGAGCTTTGTATGTAATAGTGTTTTCGATAGGTAATAAAGTTTATCTCTTTAATTCTGCCAGTCATAAAGAGGTTCTGAAACACACTTAAACCTTGCCTTACTTTTAATGCGAAAGCTTATTTACTTTCAATCAAGAGGAAATGTAGCCGAGAAAAACCCCTTTAACTATAAAGACTAATAAAACAGCAGTATCTTATAGATAGCAAGTTTATGTACGCCGTGTAGATTGAAAAATTATGAATCTGCATTTTATATAAATGCAGCGGGATATCGCAAGCCAATTAAATCAACTGTCGAACCACTCAATAATTCCTACTTTTTATGTCCTTCAGAAGATAAAAAAAAATATCCAGTTATATCCGCTTAAATAACTAACACGATCAAAAAGTATAGATATATATCTAGGAATCCTGCCTCATACTCTTGAAAACAAGTCTCTCTAATTGAACTCCTTCACCATGATAACTGCGCAAACAACGTAAAAATAACAAAAGTTTTTCGAAAAATTCCGAATAAATCTTCGAAAAATATTCTCGAAACGAAGGGTATAAAAAAACGTTTTGCATTTTTCATCGACCCGCTTTTCTACCTCCTTGGCCGATTTTATCAAAGTATTTATTTACGTGTGCAATCGCCGCGGAGAAACAAGAGGGAATCCGGACGAATTCGCTGGCGCTGCTGCAGGTGCGCCGCTGCCGAGGTAAGCTCGAAAAGAACGAAGTTCGCGGCTGCCGCGAGCGGAATTACAGACCCGTAGAACAATGCGAATTTAAGTACGGGTAGGTGGAGTGCATGCGTGATCTTGGCTGAATCGTAATTGTTCCTTTAATGAAGTCCGTAATTTTAGAAAGCCGCAGTGTAACAACTCGCCGCCCCCGCAGTCAAAATTAGGATAAAGGAGTGGCGTTTCAAATCGAGAGCTTCCTTTCGATTATAAAGTTCCGCCCAAAGAAAGGAAGCGCAGATATTCTCTCAACAAAAGACCCGCGTTTATTCCCGATGCAAATTGACCGCCGAATATGAAAGGCGCACAAAAAAGCTCGCAATTCAAATGAGCCTGCCCTTTCAATTATTTTTCGGGGTAAACACCATCAAGTTAAATCACTTCGCTCTCTTACGCTTTTAATTATCTGTCTAATTAAATTTTCCCGTTCCCAGGGAGAAAACCTCAAAGAAAACATTCAAACTCTTCGCAAAGAGGGAGAGAGAGATCGAGATTGAGGAAGGAAGAGAGTCTGAGCCAATTCGAGCTATTCTGTTCACGGCGAATCGTGCGCGCGCCGCGGCGCGCTACACACGCTCCGCAACTACTGAAACGCCCGCTGAGCCGAGCGTACACAGTGAAAGGGGTGGCGTGGGGGGGAGTAGAGGCTCCTCAATTCATATGCAAATGAAAAGCTCCGGGCTTGGCTCCGCCGGCTCGCTCTATGCCCCATTGTTTCGGGGCCGCGCGAGTGGCCGAGGACCAATGTCCCGGGCTTGACTTACTATGCGAATTTCCTGGAAAACTCACTCCTAGACGTGGGCACTCGTGTAATTGATACTTAACCCGAGCAGCGCCGCCGGTCCGGATGGCTGCGCGCGTCCTCCCCGCCCAAAATACAAGTGCCCCCCGGCGCCCAGCTTCCCGGAGACGCCTCGGACTTTTCGCCTTCTTCTTCTTCCTCCGTCCCCCTTTTTTTTCTTTCTCCTCTTTTCTTTAACCTACGCCGACAATGAGAGGGAGAAGAAAAAAAAAACACTCGCCCATCGGTTGTGTACCACCGGAAAGAACCACCGGCGGATCGCAGAAAAAAAGGAAGAAAGGGGGACCCTTTCGCGGGAGAGTTGGAGCAAACGAATTTTCTTCCTCGTGTGCTAATGACGTTTTTAGATGGGAAACGGGGAGAGAGAGCGGCGACGGCGTGACGCTTAGTTTGCGGCGGATAAATTAGATGCAATTAATTTTAAGTTTGCGTTGCCGGTTTTTCATTAGCTTCTGGCGTTTTCTTTGCCGTTCTTTAGCCTCCCTGTTCTTTGTACTTTCTGCCCCCCCCCCCCCGCCTCCGCAGTTTCATTCAAGTGGATGAGCGTATCTTGACACGCTTTTCGAGGATTCGCTGGGGGATGATATTTTTCATCGTGTATTTACCAACGTATTCACTGCGCAAACGTTAAATTTCATTTATTTGCCCTGCATTTTACATAATTTCCTATTTTATTCCATCGGACAAATATCGCGGCCTTCGAGGGCGAAAGGTTCAAGGAGATTATATTATCCTGTTGGATAGAGGAATTTTATGATTAATTATTTATCTTTGACATAGTTTAGTAGGATATTACTAATATTGACATCAGGAAAAATTATCACTGATTTATTTACCATGTGTTTTTCGTTAAACGACCTTTTCTCCACAGTTTTAAATCGATTTAACAGCCAAACTACCATCGAGTCCTCATTAGTTTGCTTCTTGCAACAGACGAAAGGCGTAACGCGGTTCCTTTTACCGAGGTACAAAAAGAAAGAAAACACTCAGTTAGCTCAAGACTAGTTTCTTTTTTCTTTTTTTTTTTAAGAAACCGTGTGATTTTTTCAGTGCTCTCTCTTTATTTTTCACTTTCTACAGCTCCCCTACGGTTGCCCTCCGCGAGCCATACTTTTTATTCTCATCCACGGGCGAAACGGATAAATCGTTGCGAACAAGCTTCTCCGCTAAATTAATTTAATTCTTCTTTTCTCCACTGTACCCCGGATCATCGAAAGGAACCCGTAAGCAAAGAAAATAGTTCCGAAAATAACCCCGTACTTTTTAAGTCGATCAGTCACCCCGCGCGCGCTTTCTTACGAGCTCCTTGCGGGGGCGGGTGAGCGTAAACCACAACTGGCCGTATCAAAGCGCTTATTTTAATACCGTTCGGCGCTGCGAGATTGCTCATCCCCGGGAGAGAATGACTGGTGCACTAAAGCCGACGGCGTGAAACTCTTGCGAGCGCGCGAGCGGAACCGCAGTGGAGTCCAAAGTTTAACGGATCAGGTTTTCATAGGCGGGCCTCGGATTAGAATCGCGGTAATGGTCAATGTTATCGAATCAAAATTTCCCGTGCTCTGTTGGGATACGCTACAAAGATGAGATATTGCACTGGTGAATTTGGCTTGAAAATTGATACATGTGCGAACTTTAGAGGAGCAGAGTTTTGTTTGAATTAAAAGAGCAGGAAATCTTTGAATTATATAAAGGTAATTATATTAATTTTAAAAAATAGTTATTTCTACACGTCTACACGTCTACCAAGTCTCACTTAATCAGATTAAATTATCATGGATGGAAAATTTTAATCTTATTAGCAAAAGATTTTGATACAATCACTAACGGCTTAATTTTTTACTCTTTACGAATTAAAAAAGGGTATAAGTAATTTTGCTAAAGAGAATGTGTTTAAATTACTTAAAATTTTTTAAATGTTAAGTTTATACCCACTCTAAAAATCATTGTTTTATTTCTCGTCTAAATTGAAGATACCAAAGCTTATTTTGCTCCTTAGATAGGGGTGGTGAACGGAGGTATTAAAAAATCCTTCATGTACGTTTTCTATAATTTTTTTTTTATTTTTATTAATGTTTTATCTGATGAATGATAAAAAAAACATTCAAGAACATCCTTCTAAAAATCTTATCAATTTTTGTTCTAAAGTTATTTCTGAGGTTCACTTACTGTATAACGGAATTATGTTATGTAGATATTTCTTTATAGAAATGGAGTACACTACTTTTCTATCTGAAAATACAACTTTATTTTTCTCGATTTAAGGAAAAATGTACAAGTGCAAATGTTAAAAGAGGCAATTTATAATGCATTGTTATTTTCGATGTTTATATAAGAACCAGATCAATAAGCTTCAAATTTAAAATTTAGCAATCGTTTGAATTTCCTTAAACTCACGAACGTAAATCAGAAACGTGTTAAAAAATCAGTGTGCTTGCAGCGAGTCAACCACTTTTCAGATAAAATTTATCCGCGAAGGAAATTTCCTCAGTGCAAACATATAGCAGACAACGCAACAAGGCATTTTTCAAAGTGGTTTTCCTTGTATGAATTCTTAAGATATAAAACGCGAATTTCCATTAAATCAAATGCATACAAAAGGTAATTTTAGAAAATGCAACTCAATTTTCTCAGAAAATTATATTTTTAAAATGAATTTCACGCAATAATAATTAATTATACTGCATAGAAAAATATATATAATTATTTTTTAAGTAAGAACCTATTTTATATCCATACAGAGATTGTAAACGACTCATGTTTCCTAATGACTTGAGCTGTTAAAAGTAATTGATGATTCCCTTTTTGCACGAGATATGTAAAATGTCTGAGCATTTATCGCTCGCGGGTCGTGCGCCCACGGAGTTGTAATTGTTTTATCGCGGTATACATTCGCAAAACAAAAGAGTGGAACTAAATCGCAAAGTTTGCGCACTGGCGTGCATCAAAATATGCGGAGTAAAAAGAAAGTAAACAGCGACATCCTGAAAAAAAACTTTCTTCATTTAGCCCGCCTGCCAACTGATGACGTCGCGCGACGCGCGTCAAATTTTACGAGGCCTTCTTAATCGCCTCGCTTGGAGGGGTCATTTTTTTACGCGAGTTTTATTATTTACAACAGAAAGCCTTTATAAAGGGAGTTAAATTAAAAATAAAAAATAAAAAGGGGATATGTAGGCTCGCCGTACTCGCTCACCTATCTTGAAAAGCTTTTTTCCGCGGCAATAAAGTATACCGCTTATCGCACGATAGCTTGCGTCTTAACGATCGACTTCGCTAATGAGTCTTTGCTAGATTACTTAGGGTCACGCAATTTTTCTGCCCGGCCTCTGCATTCCTTATATTTGTCTTCGTTCGTTTGTCTATTTGTCTATTTACCCTTGGTGCTTTAATTACACAGCTTTATTTCCTTTTCCATCCAATATCTAATCCCATTTATAATTTTGATTTTCAGTCCTTTATTTTCTACTTCCGCATCAATTTCTGCAAAGTGATAACTTTTTAGGGCATAGTATGAATTGGCAGGAATGTGTACCCATAGGAAAAAAGTCTGGAGAGTTTTTTTGCAAGGCTTTCATCTACAGAACTTCTGCTGAAAATTATTTGCTGAAAATCTTCAGAATTTGTCTATAGTCATTTCTGCAAAATTTTCTGCAATCGATAACTGCAGAAAAAAACTGCACAAATAAAAAATTTCTGCAGAAAATTCTGCAGACTTCTTTGCTAAAGCACATTAGCCCTGATTTTATAATCACGATTTATTTTTGTTTACTTATTTATTTGCTGCATTTAAGAATTAATTTATTTTTCTCTTTCATCTTTTTCAGCCAGCAAGAGTAAGCTCTAAACATCTCCACTCGCAGTTTGTCGACGGGAATTCGAAATCAACACATTCCGAAGCTACAAACTAGGGGAAACGGAGAAATAGTAAAGATAGAGAGAGATGGAATAAATTAAAATGAGAGTTTAATTTGCAATTTAAGTTTCCCTAGCGTCTCTTAAGCGCAGATTTGTTGGTGGGTGGGTCCTGCTCTTCACGCGTCCCTTCCTTTTACCTTTTAACAATTTGGAATGCCGCCTTGTCAAGCAGTTGCCGACTCTTCATTTTATTAAAACATTAAGAATTTCGCCTTATTAAATTTCACTTGAATTATACAAATGTAACATCTTACTTTTCGGAATTTACATTCTGACGTTAATTAAATTGTTAATTAAATTTCAATATTTCACTTCGCGTTATTTATAGAGGATGAGTGGCTAATTCGAAAAAAAATAATCGCCCGAGGAAAGAAAGAATGGTCCCGATGCACTAGAGAGAGGACAGCGCAAAAAAAGGAGGAGAGTAAAGGAATAAGAAAAACTTTTGTCAAGGGATAGATAAGACACGGAAAGGAAAAAAAGAGGAGCAGGATAAAAAGAACAGGAGAAGAAAGCGCATAAATGTGCACAGATAATTAAAGTTCACTATTTTTTGTTGCGACAGCAATAAATTTGTCCTAACATCCACTAGGCTTACACGAGGCAAGTATTTATTTATCTTATCAAATAAAATGTTAACAAAAATAACCTCGAATATTGTTCGACGAGGAATTTTTTTTAAACTAAAATTTTATTGAACTATTGTATTCTGTAAACATTTAAATGCAGTAAAAGCGTGCGAATATTGTATTTCTCAAAAAAATCTGGTGTAAAAAATAAAGCTCTTTCGAGTGCAAATTAATGTTACTCGATATTCGACAAAAATTCGAGAACGAATTTTTAATTTCATTTTGTAGCAGTAAAAATAAACACTCGGGTAGAATATCACATGCGAAGAGAAATTTTTTCGCTCAAAATATTTCATAACTTAAATATTTTGTCAGGCTCTTCATTATGGACTAGAAGTATTCTCGAAATTCTTTAGAATAACTTTATCAAGAACTGCTGAGCAAAGTTTGAACTACCAACCAAAAGTTCCGAATTATTTGACCCTTTGACATCCATTTAAGAGATAATGAATTTTTAATACAGATTAATTGTTATTCGATTGACGTCTACAATAAAAGTATTTTTTTTTATTGCACTTATAAGCAATCGAATTAAAGAATCATTGTGTATTCTATTTACTAAGAGCGATAACTAATGTTGTGATTTTGATTAATTGATGATTAAGATTTCCGTAAATTTTTCCTGCAGAATGTCTGCATAATTTCTGTAGAAAAATTGTATGCAGATTTTCTGCTGAAATTCTGCAGAGCCCTTTTTTCTTAAGGGTTCACAAACTAAAGTTATCTTTTTACCATATCGTAGATGCACCACTAACTACAAATTATTCCAGTAAAATCAAATTTTCCCGGTTTATTTCGATGATTACTGAGAAACTGCGGTACCACCGCGTAGCTCAAAAGTCGAACTTTTAAAATAAAGTAGGCACTTTTGCCCTTCGCTCCTCAAATCGATAAATGCTCATAAGCGTGAAATGAATTTTTCGTTTATTTCCCCACTCGGCCGGCCGAGGGACAGCCCGTGGGTAGCAGTTTCTGCGGCGCCGGGGCATCGCGCGCGCAGGCGCGTAAATTCCAGCCAATTTCTAAAGGGTTGATTCAAATCGTTAATTGGAAACGCTTATCGGCATTCGACCACGTTGGCTCATACTCCCCACCAGCGCGAACACGACCGAACGAATGCAACGCTGGAGGATTCGTCGAGCAGCTGGATCTAATCAGAGGATTCTCGATAACACGCCGGTGTGCGCTGCAATCGATCCTCGATGCTTCATTAGCACTCTATTAATTAACGCGGAATTTCGCGTAGGGTCGCTCATTATTTTTGCAAATAAATTACTTCTTTCGCTCGCTCGATCGCTTCTTTTTTTTTTCTCTTCTCTCCGGCAGCACTCCGCGCGTTGCATTCAGTTGCCATAACTTGTTCTTGCTATCATCAACTGTACCGATAATAAGGCTCGCCTGGAACGGATCCAAAGCCGAGTAAATTACATCATTTTCATTACACGGATCAATATCAGACATCGCCCGGGGGCTTTTCATTCATTTTCGGGATTAATGAGGGCGAACTCGTTTTATTTTCGAGTCGAAAGGCATTGTACGCAATTTCAATGTGTTCTCGTGCTCTCCATCACGTTCGGGGATTACATCATGTCAGTAATACAGTTTTTGACGGTTAGCGAAAGTTAGCGTTACGAACTGAACCTCGGGTAGCCCTCTTGTGTGTATTTAACTCGTTACCGTACAATCAACAACTAGTTGAAGTACTAGCAGCATCTCTGTTCGGTAAATAAAGATTATTGCGCTAGTTATAGAGCCTGAGCTTTCACTTCTGCAGTCAATATTTGGAGGAAAGTTTATCAATTACTTGAAAATTAGTCGATTGAAATTATTTTCCGCACGAAAAAGTATTAACATTTTCGAAAAAGTTTTTCAATTCTGTAATAGCTGAAAGGATATGTACGTAAAATTAAGGGCATACTGTACTATTATATTGGAATGTATAATGAATTGTACTCCACTAGTAGAAAATCTTTTCAATTAATTATTTCATTCTTGGTAAAGCATTACAGAAATGCAGTTATTAGCTAATGCTATTATGAATTCAAAATGTTTCTGCAATGCTGGATTTAGTAATGTCATTGACGCCTTTCTATGAAAGCGCTTCATATCTGGTGATCGAATTTCTCTGTTAATCGACTGATAAAATGCAATGTACCAGTTTCAAGTGAAAATGTAAGCTCTCACTTAAACAAAAATAGCATCAAGTTCAATGCAGTACATATTTTGAACACTGACTTATTATTCGAAATAATTTAATTTTCGTGTAAGGAGATATGTGACCTATATTTTAACAAAGCCTTTTGTTAGACCTAAAAACAAAATTCAAAGTTATTTATAGTTAAAATGTTGATATGTTACATCTTCTATAAGTCCAGATATTATAGAAGTCATTATCCCATTTGCAACTTGAGATACCAATGTTAGAACCCTTTTTGCTTGTGTGTAACCTGGAGACAAAAATTTCAATATTTTTTTTACGAATCTGATTTTAAAATGTTTGTTTTTTTATACCATTTTGATCTGAATTCCCCTTTAACGAACTATTTATTTTAAATTAGTAGAATTAACGTATTTATTATTAATCATAAAGATTTTCATATTTTCTCACGTCTAATCCTGTTCCTTTTAAATCCTCGTTTTAAAACCTATATATGTAAAACTTCATTCATAACGCACACGTTTAATCCGTTTGACGCTTTAAAAAGCTTACGCGCCTTTTATTTTGAAAATAATAATACTGTAATTCTTGTATTTTCAACTTTATGCCACTCCCCGCTCCTACTTTACCTCTATTTTCCTTTCATTCCATCCTTAACATTATTCTTTCTTAGCATTCCTTTCGCAGTTTCTTCATACTTTCCCGAGCTCCCTAGGTCAAATGCGCGGTATATCCTTTTTATTTCGCCGCCACCATGTTCTGGACCATCTAGCTAAAACCATAAAACGTGGTGCCGCCAGTCCGGTTGTCCCGCGCTCTCCTCTCTCGCCGGTCCCCTGTACAAACGTGCCGTTTTACAATAGCGTTAGTCCGTGTTATTCTCTTCTCTTTTTCATTTCCACCGACTGCCCTCCTTCCGCCTCTCCCCGTCTCCCTCTATCCCTCTGTCCCTCCGTCTCCTTCCTTCTCGTTTCTTTCATTGCCACTCTATCCCTCTCGGCCGGTCCGCTCGCTGCACCGCTACCTTTTCACCCGCCCCTCGTGCCCGGTCATCTCACTCGGGAGCCGTAAAGTTCAAAGCGCAAATAGCAAGATATTCGAGGCATGTACGCCGCTGTGGCTGTGCTCCTGGCCGGGGCAGCTGCTGAGCTGAATTTGTAGTTAACCTCAAATCTAGATCACGCGCTCTTTCGTCCTCCGCTTTTTCTCTCTCCCCCTTTTTTTTCGTACCACCCCAATTTTTTTTTCTCTCGTCCTCTCCGCTCGAACTCTTTGTCCCTTATTTATGTGTCACTCTCTCGCTCCTCCTCGTTCGATTCATAAGGAGAGCGATATCATGGCCGCAATAAAGTACGGGTATACGCGTCCGTATAGTTTGACGACTGCGGGGGCGTCGGGCTTTCGAATTTAGAAATTATACGCGGCAAATCGAGCCGCGGCAATCGAGGAAATGCAGCGAATGGGTAACCATGATAAATAAGTGCCGTGTATATTCCTCCGGCCGCTGGCGCTCGTGAATTCGGAGGTAATGAAAAGTTATGGAAGACGATTATTTTAGGGTTCGCTGAAAATAGTGCCGTCGGCTCAAATAATGAGCGGGTCCGTTGTATATTTGTGGACGATTTACAAACGCAATTATTCGCCGGGTAGGGCCACTACTGTTATCGCCTTGTAATTTATGCGGAATCAATGAGGACACATCGGCGTGAATTCCGTGGTTTGTCGTCGAAATTAAGACACGTTAAAAAGGCTTTTATTTCAGTGGTTTTATAAATCCTTGTAATTCATAAGCAGAAATTATGGGGCTAGGAAATACGTAATATAAAAGAGTTCAGGACAAAGAGATGTACTGGAAAATTAACTGTTTCTGTTACAAGGGTCTCGTACTCTCGCATGTATGCAAAACAGAGTCTTAGCTTTTAAATAATCCTTAATAAAAATTTTTAAGTGTTATTGTTACAACAAATTAAATAAAATTATTTTTGTTAATAAATAAATTCCGTTAAACCGTTTTACATCCTTATTTTGATTAAATATATTAAAATTTATTATCCTCATACTGTGTAAGGTAAGTAACATAACTATGACTCTAAGCAATTTGCTTACCTTCCACGGAAGTGTCCATTATTTATTTCATGACTAAGAAATTATTCTAGCATACTAGTAACATACTTAGTAAAATTTTTTAAAAACATTTAAAAAAAGGCAAAACTTTAAACAAATTTTGTTGTTTGAAACAGCGTGTGTTCTATTTTATTATTTTTACGGGGGACGTGAAAAAAATGCAGTAGATTTAAAAAATATATTACAACATTAATTAAATAAAAAGTTAAACAAACTTTGATAGATTATGATTACTTTGTGGATATCATCCATTTGTTGTTTCTTCTATTTTTAAAATATTTCTTTTTAAAATAATAATCTATTAATCAGCCAGAAGATGCGAAGACTACAGTAGGTTCCCTTTGGTCAAGTTTAACAATTTAAAGCAAAAATAAAACTTTGATGTGGTTTATAATTTAATTATTTAGTTACTAAAATGCAAATAAGGATAATTAATCTGGTTTATAATATGATTCATAATTAATTAATAGAAAAGCCGATTATGTTTGTTAAGTTTTTATGTTTGCTTCCTCCTAATGATTCAAAAGCTACAGAAGCCGATTATGTTTGTTATATTGTATAAGAATATATATTATGCTTAGATCTCAAATTCGTATTCCTAGACTATTTTGACTAAACAAGTCACCAAATCAGTATTACTATGTCACTGTTTAGTGATTATTTACTCATTCAACTTTACAGGGTATATATTATTTTAGCATAACAGTAAAAAATTGAAACTTCACAAATTGAAACAAAACATTCTCAAAATCTTTTTCGCGCCTCGAAGTTTCTCTTGGAATAATTTAAAAATCAATCTTGCGCTGAAATGGAAATTTGAAACCTTAAATCCCGCTCTTTTGATGTTTACTCTCTGAAGTAACAATGGATTCTTTCGCAAATTCTATCATCCTTTTTCCGATTTCCTCCACTTTTTCAACCTTTTTACGGCCCTTCTAGTCTCCTCCACGGTCCTTCTCATTTTGCTCCCACTATTTTTATTTCCTTCCTCCTTTTCCTTTCTCAGAGCCTGTGTCGTATTTCTGTTCGCCTACCACTCGCTGTGATGCGCCGCTTTTTCTATCTATTGGCTTTCATGTTGCAGCTCCTTTTCTTACTGCTGCACTTCTCGCTGCGATTTAAGGACATTTTTCACGAAATGTTTTATGTCCCATTTTCGCAATAAAAATACTGCACGTCGGATAAACGCGTATAAATTAAATCATTTAAGGATGGCTACGGCGCGGATAACAGGTTCTATCGTAAATCGTTGCGTGATAGTGTACTTACAATGGAATTTATAAAAAACACGTTTCTAATAAATGGAGAAGTGTTAATAAAAATAACATAATCATTTAGTTTATTTGGACTGAAAAATAGATATAAACTAGAAAGTAAATGTAATAATAAATTTTTAAGTTAATATGTGCAGAAAATAATGCATTAATTTTACATTTCCTTTTTTATATACTTGGTGATATTATTTAGCAAGATTTTATGGCTATTTTATTAAGAAAGTTGAAAATCGTTTAAAATTTTAATCTCATTCCATAAGAACCCGTGTTAAAACATTTAATTATTTTCAATAATTATTTTCCTAGTAGCTTGTCAGACGACCGGATCGAATGAAAATACAAATTAAAAGCTTATAATTTTTCCTTTTCGCTAGTACCTTTTACTTTTTAGTTTTATGAATAAAAAACGACGGAGCCACTTTAATACATAGTTCGATCAACAACCAGCCGAGTTTATACCGAAGACAAAAAAAAAAGCTAACAGCGGTGAAAGACATAAAGTGCCGGGCACTTTTTTTCTGTTCGACCGTTTTTAATCGTTAAATATCTCGCGGAGACGAGAGCTCCGAAAATTCTTTACTAGTTTGTTAGCCCCGTTGCGCCGGGGCGAGGCTGGAAGATGGCCAAAGCGTTGTTATTGACCGAGCGGCGGGGGAGCGGGACCATGCGAATTCGCCATTTCCATAATCTCTCGGTAGTCGTAACAGATACTCCGTGCCAACTTGATGCAAAAAGGAATCGTACAAGGATCGTCGGAGTTTGATAGATTAACCGTCGAGTGCAGGCAGAAGTCACTGGCTCGGAGAGCGGCGCATCGCGGAATCGCAGAAATTGAACCGAAGATACGCGCAAAAAGCTGCAGAAAAAAAAATGAAACTCCCGTGATTCCAGCGAAGTAAAAGAAAAATCCTCGCTAATTGATTTATTTTCTCTCCGGCGCTGCTCTCTGTTTGGCTAATTTAAAAATCAACGCCGCTTTCTTTTTCAGCCGCGCGGGCTTATTTTTTCAGACGAGCCCAGGTAAAATAACTCGAGATCCCCACGGTGTGAAAATAGCGGACGGGTAGTAGGGGAGAAAGAGAGGCGTGTAAACCAATGACGAGCTGTGGAAGCCACGGATTCGGCAAATGAGGGAGCGAAAATAGAGAGGGATAAAGAGAGCCACGTATATATCCGACGAATTTACGCGGAACTCGCGAAAAGTTTCGTGTATAAAGTTAGGCCAGGACGTTTCCAGAACAGGCGCGACTTCGAATCGAATTTCAAGTGAAAATTCAATTCGAACTCGGCTCGTCCAATGGCAAACGAATGAAATTCGAATTCGTTAGGATTCTCCTGTCGCGCTTGCTTTCGCACTTGTCTCTTTTAAGCTCCCGCGGGTCTATGCGGACGGGGGAAAAAAAAGAGGGGTGCGATTGTTCCCGGGGTGAAATGCACCGCTACCATTATGAGCCTCGTTAAATCCGTTAATGTTTCGCACGTGTAATTTCTCAGACCAGACTGTGGTAATGACGTTACCTCTTCCTGCGCCGGGCGCTGCGCATCGTGATCTGAGTGCGTAACGTTTGAATATGAATTACAGCGCGTACTGCATATGCACGCCGTAGTGTTTAATGGAACATTTTTTCGAATGTTGCAGGCGCGAAATAAGATTTTTTTATTATTGCGTTACCTTTCGGTAATAATTGACCATTTTGCAAGGATTTTACATTTTTTGCTCGTATTTGACTGTAAAAAGAATTTCGAAATAATTTAAAAAAAGGTCGAGTATTATTGGATTGGAATTTGTAATTTAACTTCTCTTTATTTTGTTCAATTAACGGAAATAAATTCCTTGAATACCGGTTTTGTACAAGCAACAATAAAATAGTGTGGTTCAAGAGAATACATGCCCATATATCAATAAATTGTTAACCAAATTTTTCAATATTCGATCTAATATTTCAAGAAAAGTGTAGTATTAAATTTATAAATAATATAACAAGCAATTATATATTTAGAACTATTTAACTGTAAACAAATTAACCATAATTTGACCAGAATTTGCACATTTTGGCTAACTTATGGTTTATTTGTTTACAGAGTTTTTTGAAGCTTTTTAAAAATATTTTTATAAATCAAAGTTGTTTATTGGCTTACAAATAAAGCTTAAATTTGTATATATAATTAATATATTTAGTATTGTATTGTAAGTTTGATTTATCATAGTGATGGTATAATAAAATTGAAAATATTTTTAAAATAACATCTAGCTGTGAACTCGATAGAATTGCGAATTTTCCCGAGTCCGAACGAGTTATGCGGCTTAATCCACAAGCGAACAAGTTTCGGTATGTGTGTTATCCGAATATATTTTATAGGTATTCCTATTTTTGTACGATTTATCAACGTCACTCAAATAACTTTAGATTATCGAGTATCAATACCACACAGTGTTATTCGATAAAAATCAGATAAAAAAAGTAAATTAGTCACTGAATATTTCATGGTATTTCCTTTATAGCGCCTTTTAATAATACCGACTCGAAAACGAAGGCAACGGTTCACTTTTTAGATCTCATTTGCATAATCCCATTCCGAGTGATTTAAATCATTGGTAACGGGGAAAAAATTTTGTATGCATCCTTAATCGATTTCCCGGTAGGAGGTTAAAAAGGTCCTTGTGGTTAGACGCAAAAAAAAGCGCTGAGCCCTGCAGAACGAACCAGAATTTCATTTTCTTTTTCCTTTGCCTTTTACACAAGATCGCTGAGCGTTCACGCGCTGATTGAGCTAGATGAAAGTGTCGAATTCGTGCTTTTTTCACACCGCCGTACCTACGACGTCCGACATAAGATACGGAAGCGGTAAAAATTTCACATTTAGAGAAAAGAATTTCCTCAAACTTTCATTTGATTTCGCCGCGAGTCCAATTTCCTTTCGAATTTTAAAACCGATTAAAAAAAAATCGAGCTGAATTATTTGATTGATATTAATGTTCTACGAATGAGTATGTGAAATTATTATCGATAGTATTCTATATCTGCGATGGTTATTAAATGACTCCTAATAGATCAGAAGCGATGAAGGTTTAGTATAAAGCATTCCATGGGATATTATGTGAGGATATCCACAAAACTTTTAAATTTCATCGAATGTATCTTAAGTGTATCTTAGCATTTTAAAATGGGTTCGATGAAACTTAACAGTTCTATAGATTTCCTCATTCTTATCCATTTTTATTATGGATTTATAGTTATATTTTCAGTCAATATTATTTATAAAATTACATTAAAAACGTTTCTCTAATGTTTTGAAACATGCTACTTGTGGACTCTTTTAATAAATGAATAATGCATTGCAAATTTCTTCATTTTTATTTAAAAAAAGACTTGTTTATTGGCATAAAGTACCAAAAAAATACTTAAAAACTGGTCGTTCTTTCCCGTATAGTCGTCAGTATTTTTTCCTCCTCAACGAAATCCAGTCTGGTTCGACGACAGCGGCTTCTCCCCCGCGTGAAACGGGCGATACGCTCCGTCGCTTTGCACGAATTCCAACTCCCTTTTTAGTCCTCTCTCATCACCCCGCGTCTCTCCTCATTTTTCCCCTTAAATAATTTGATACTCGGCCGACGGCGGACGGCTTTTGCCCCGGCCGCAATTTATGATACGGGACAGTCCAGGAGGAACGGACTCGCGCGCGCGCCGTCAGCTCTCGTGTTTACACAAGCTTCCTCGTCTCGCCGGCGACGAATACCGCCCCCGAGTTTACACCGGGCTTCTCTCTCGCGCCCGCGACTTCTCGTTAAACAGGGGTGCTCAAACATTCCGCAGGACATCAGCGCGCACGCGGACGGACCGTCTGATCAGGGGATTACGAATTCAATGGCACAATCAGGAGAATCGTCCAGGTGTGTTGACGCACTTTTTGAATAAATAATGGCTTTTCGTGAAAATAATGGATAACAATAATGGATTCAAATTGACGTCGGTGCGTGTATTTCGGCACGCGCGATTGTACGAATAAATTACTCCGAGGGAGAATCGATAAAACAATAGTTGCTTTCGTGAAGAAATAAATTAGCTGTGAAATTTTAATGGACGTTAATTGGCGATATTCTTGAAACACTTGAAATTAACCGTGCATTTTATTGGTTTTCATTTCTGTTTGTTAATGCATTGCAGAAGCTTTGTGCTTTTAAAAAGTGTGCTTTTTTGTAATACTTCAGCAATATGCATTGTGCGCTTAATTTACTTAACACCCTTTTAATGAAATTCCTTAATATTCTTCGATTATTTAAATTTAAATATTAAATGCATGCAAAAATATTTTGAATATTGAAACAATTATAAATCGCTTCTTTAAATTCTTAAAACAGCCTTCCATCGTTTTTCGAAGTCTGCGATAATTAGCACGATTATAATTAGTCAAAATTAGATAAATGAATCATTTTCACTTATAAACTTTTATGATGAAACAGTCATTTTACAATTTTAATTTAAAATTAAAAAATCAGAAGTGACAAGTTTTTCAAGAAATAAAAGAAAAAATAAAGATAAACGACGTATGAAGTATTTCCGTCTTTGAAGACTCGCAAGGTTAAGCTTTGGAATAGTCAATTTCACCCTCTCATGCCTGTGGCAGATTTCTCTTTCTAAAGTCCACCCTGTCGCCTGCCTACAGTGCTCCCGTCGTCCTCTTCTCGCTGCTCCATTTGAGTTCGTTCAGCGGGCAATTGGATCCGTTTGAGAGACAAAGGGTTTAAGATGTGAGTGCACAATTTAGACGATCGTATCGCAGAAACGATCGGAATGTTTGTTTTCCGCCGAAAATTCGACTAATCCCCCTTGTCCCGCTATTATTAAAGTTGCACAAAGGTAATGTACGAACGATTAAACGATAATCTGATTTGATAACTACGTCAATTAATCGCGGTTTCAACTTTTACTGATATAATTGGTACAATTCACTTGATACTGAAAGGGATTTAGCATAATTGTACTAAATCCCTTTGTGTAAGTATACATACAGTAAATCAAAATTTCCTGGAAGGACGCTTTGTATCTTTGGTTCATTGCATTTGTCGCAGGTCAAAGAGATATTGAATTATTTATACTATTCGAGTAAATTAAATCGTTACATTTTTATAAACAAATAATTGCTTTTATTGTAGCAATCGATTTGCAAGTCACTTGTCAATTTTATGTGCACTAAATTAATCACTTTACGAGTGGATTGAAAAGAAACATTACAAACAAATAAAACTTTCACACTTCGAAAAAATAACTCCAACTTCATCTCTTTGAACACCAATCGTACCGAAAAAAATTTAACAAATTCAATTTTAATTAATTATTCGTCCCGTAAAATTTCCAAAAAAAAACGAAACACCGACTTAATCCTACAAAAAAATCCGCGCGACTGTAATTAAACCTTTAATGGCCTCATTTGCAACGGCGTCGGACAATTCAAATGCTTTTCCAATACGGAATTAAGCCGGTCATCGAATTCGGCGCGTGTGCAGGCGCGGGCCCCCCTGAAAATTCGTCGGCGCGCGCTAATGAATTTTTCAGCGACAAATCACGCGGGGGAGCCCCGGCGACGGCGCAAAACGGAAGCGTCCGTAAAAAATGATAATAAAGTTATCGCGACATTTCCGTAATGCCTGCGAGCGGCCCGACTCGGAAGTTGGCGGGCGCGCAGTCGGCAAATTTCCGCGCCCCTCCCCTCCCTCTCCCGGTATATCGCGTCCACCCCCTTACCCCCTCCGGCTTCGCGGACCTCGGCCGAAATGCGCATTAACCAAGAACGCGGCGAATTGTGTCCTGCCCACTGTCCGGCCATTTTCTCGTGTAATTTTTAAAATTGATGCTCGTCCGGAGGAGGGACGGAATAAAAGAATCGGCCGTATCTCGGGTGATATGTTTTCACGTTCGAGCGGAGACTCGCGACGTGCGCGCTCCGGGATTTAAGTGGATTAATATCGGTGCTTGTAATTTCGCGGCATTTTTTTTTATTCTGCTTTTTGAAATTTAATGGCCTCGCGAATGGACGGGTCCTTTATGCGATGTTAAAGAGCACTGCGATATAGAATTACTTTTTTTTTTTTGCTATTATTTTAAAAAAGGCGGGGCGCTTTTAAAAAAGGGGAAAACGATCTTTTTTTTTATTTATCTAGCATCAAAGGGCATTTGCTCCGAAATAGTAATTTAAATTTCGCGAAAGAGGGAAAAAGGAAACATTTTTTTACGAAATGTAGCTGAACGTATTTGAAAAATTGTTCGTAATTTAATGGGTCGTACGTAACTATGCCGCAAAGGCCATTTCTCAGTTTATTAATCGAATCTTATCATTAGCAATCAATGCGGACCCGCGGCGCATTCAGTAGTGTATGCCGGCGAATGAGCCTTTGTATTATGCCTTTGTGCTGTGTTTCCGATATTAAAGAGATGTTGGAATCTACTAATTGCATTGTACGGTTGGCTTATTTTCACTTTTTTGCACCTTGCTTTTTTTTGCTTACTGTATTTCGTATTTTACTTTTTATATCCAGAGTATCGTTTTTTCCTGGAATTCGTTGGAATAAAAAATAAAAATTAAAACGGAAAATTGAAAAACACCGTGCATAAAGAAAAGAGCATAAATGTGCCACGTTCGTTTTATTCTTTTTTATTGAAAATTTAATTAGTGAAACAAAAAACAAAGAAACAATAATAAGTTACAGCCCAGCTAGAAATTAAAACCTTAAAAATGCAGGGCATAGGTAATTAGTAAATGTCAAATAGCTTGTTTTTATCAATGATGAAATTGATGTCGCTTTTTTGAACATTAATCACCTATTTTCTAGAATGAAATATTTGTAGATAAATAGTAACTACAAACTTTATTAAAAAAATAACTATATTTTAGTAAAAATTAACCATAAATTTACCAGAATATCCATACACTGGTCAGTTTATGGTTAACTTTTTTACAGGATATCTACCAGTGACATTTTTCAGAAACTACAGAAAGACGTAATAACCATTTTCAGTACTAACCCGCGAAATATTGCTGCAATCATCACGCAGCGTGTACATCGAGGTACTTTTCGGAATCTTATCAGCCAACTTGTATTCGCGGAAGGATAGCGCGCGCTGATGCGCGGGGCTTTAACGTCGTTTGCTCCGAAATAGCGTCGCACAACATTTTGCATGCGTCCGGAGGTAAGAAGGACACGGCATAACCCCTTGAACGGTAATTTGTTTACGAGAACAGCTGTCGCCGAAAGAGCCTCCTTGACACGTGTCTCGAGCGATTTAGAGCTATCAACGCGCGTTAGTGCGAACGCACGTGTGTGTGCGTGTGTACGCGTGGGTGTGCGTTTCGCCGCGCGTATCACGTGAATGCGCGCACTCGCCTATTGCGCCGAGCAGCTAGAAAATGTGCAATCTTGACCCTTTTTGCCAGTCGCGTCATGCCGGAGCCGCCGGGTCACGGCAGCGAGCCGATGAAAAACCCTTTTATTTTTCTTTTATTTTCGCTCTATGATCCGTGAGTTGAATGGACAATTATGTAGGGGGTCGGCTCATTTTATCTATAGCCTCTGTATTGATTTGACCCTTTTTTTTCAAGAAAGAATTTATAGGGTCAGTTGTGAGACTTTTTAAAATTGAAAGGCACAGCTCGGCGTACGGTATTAGGGTTAATAAATAATTATGGAAAATTTCAAATTTTTTAATAACACTTGTTTACGTGGTTAGATAATAAAAGGAGAATGAGTGAATGATCGATTGGATATAGTGCATATAAGGATGTACTTGTATTCAAAGTATGTATTAAATTAAAGAATGCATAGAAGGATCAACTTTCTTCCTTTTTACAGTTATTTTTCAATGCGATTTTATCGATAGAAAAAGATCAGAATTGTGGGACCTGATAAAACATTCCGATTTTTTTTCTTTATTCTGTATAGAAACACAAAGCCCGTGAGGCAGTATGTACATCATGTACACGGCTGTTTTAATGAAAATTTACTCCGCTAGTAAAAAAAGATGCCAGAAACAATGTAAATTTTGCTTGAGGCAAAAAATATTGAAAACATGATTATTTATTTTCATTCCTTCGGATAGCGAAGTATGTTTTTTTTTAAAGTGCTGACGTAAAATTGTTGAATTTCAAAGATTTAATATTAACTTGATTTAAATTTTTTAAATTTAACCCACGTATTATGAAGTGAATTTTGTTAGTGACATGCATGAAAGATGCAAGAGATAGAAAGCGAAGAGACAGTTCTGATTGCATTTTGTGTTATCACAAACTCACTTCTAGCCTCTAGGTAACATAGTTTCATGTTTCCTATTCACGGAATTCACTAAGTTATTAAAGAGTTTGCTTTTCAATTTATAAGTTTTTAAATATAAAGCATGAATAAAAACTATAAATGAGCATTAAAATGATAACTGGAAGATGCATTATGATATAAATAATTAAGAATTAAAATTTTAATGACCTCATGTAGTGTTTCAAAATTTAAAGAAAATGATAATATATAATTAACATTTATTTATAAGAAAATGATAATATATAATTAACATTTGTTTATAACAGAAAACAAATTACGTATTTAAACGGGCACAAAGTAAATTTATACTCTACAATTTGTGGCAACTAATAATCTTTTTGAAAAGGTAACTAATCTGCATATACTACAAAAAGAAAATTATAACAACATAGTTTCAAATTTCAAGAAGACAGATAATTATTTGATCTCTAACTATAAAAAGGTTGATTCGACTGATTTATCGCTCAGAAAGTGCAAAAATCACCCTATCAGAGTTCAGAGTTCACATTCTGAAATAAAATATTTATTAATCTAATTTTTTTTATTTCCTCCGGTAATATATCATTTACAGAACAGTAAAAATGCACGCCTTAATCGGCAGTAAATATCAAAATCACAATCGCTTTATAATATAACAAATGGACTTTCCGTCATCTTTTTAATAAGCAATAAGTTATATTTGCCAAAGCGGCCGCTCCAGCCGGTCCATTAGCCATTAAAAATGGGCTTAAAAAGGTGATATCCGGCGCGATGAGTTGTTGATCGATTGCATTGTACGCAAGAGTGCTCCTTGATACAAAACGCCCAAAGCGCTACCCTCCCCAAGTATGGTTAAACTGTCCCCGTAATGAACGCACAGCCGGCGATGCGTGAACCCGGGCCAATAGGTAATTACGCTGACGGCCGATGCTCCGCCGCGCCACTGAAAACAATCGTTTAGCCAATTTCGATTATTGCGGGATCATCGTTTCGTTAACTTTCGGTGCTCGCGCCCCGATAGCGAAAGTATCTCGCTCGTGAAAATGTCCATTCTGTTTTTAACGGGGAATCCCACTGGTAAACCCTTTGTGCTTTCATTAGCAGCCATCAAATTCATCTAGTCGACCCGTGCGTTTGGATTTTTCCGAAGAGCTTAATTGCGTCCATTATTGAAAATTAATGAACTGGTAATCCGTGAGATGGTATCTTGTTTATTTCTCATTCTCAATTATTATGCATATTACCTATATATAGAATTCGTGGGTATATAACCTCAGTGTAGAAAATTAGAAAATTGAACGTAATTTAGGCAACTAGAATAAAGAAAGGGTTAAATTACTTCAAAGAAATTTTGAATAAAATTAAGAAAACATTTTATAAAAACTAATAGTCATTGTTACGTCTTTATTAATGTAGGGTAGAGGACAGTCTAGTGGAATAATAACTCCACCACTAATTCTCGTAGTAAACCCTGCAAAAAATTAACTATAAATTGGCCAAAATATGTATAATTGTAGCAAATTTATGGTTAACTTTTCTTACAGTGAATTGACTTCGCGAATTGATCAAGATTTGAAGATACTGACCTGCAAAAAGCTGCAGACCTATGCAGACTCGTAATAAAAAAGAATTTAATAATAAAATTACTTTTTTCATCTTCGACAAATTTATTATATTTTCCTTGAATAAAAATCCGGATCAAATACACAATTTTATAAAAATTTGTGTTTCACAATCTTTTACCAGGAGTTTTGATTGCAGTGACTTTATGATTGATCTCTTTCAGTTTATAAGTAATCTTTCTGTTTCTTTAACAGGTTGCAAAATTTAAAAAACTGTACTTGGTCATTCATTAAACAGACTTAATAAAAATTTCAAATTTTAACTGTTAAAAAATCTCAAATTTTAACAGTAACGAATTTACAGCCGGGTAAAAAAAATGTCCATTCTTAATTACTCGTCAATATCAATAAAAGCCCCGTCGAGGGAAAGAAAAATGAAAAGCTCCATAAACAAATCCATCGGGGGGGTAGCGGTCGGTTTTATGGATTGATCCACTCAAAAGCGATGAATTGAGCGACAGCATACAGCGCGAAAGCTGGAAATATCCAACAATCAATTTCTCGCCATGACCGCGCCGATGGTAACCCGCGTCTCGTCTATCCCCCGGAACGGGAAGGAACGGATAAAGAAAAAAAAGGAGTGTCGGTGCAAAAAATTTTTTTAATTGACTTTGTTTTTTCATCCCCTTTTTTCCCCCCTCGAATTTTTAGCGTCTTTTTTCTCGCTTCGGCCCCCGACGGTTCGTGCCGAGCCTAATTTATCACGTAGTCGGGCTTCGACGTACACACTGCGACACAGACGCGGAAACGAGAAAGAAAACGAGATATGACGTATTATCGATCGATCCTGCAGCGAGCCGGTGCGCCGGTACTGCTTGTTTGCTTTTAATATTTGCCCCAAATTTCGTGCTTCCGAATGGAAAAGATTCGACGTGAATAATATATAACAATATCGCATGCAGTTAATTACGAAGATCCATACCTACGAGGGAAGACAAAAATCGTAAAAAAAAAAGTTTTATGTGTTATTTTTAAATTGTTATGCTCTCAATAGTTTTTGCTTCATATTATGTACAAAAAATAAAAATATATTGAAACATTTTTTACATTTTTTATTTTACTCCTTGTTTGTATTTGAAAAGCGTACTTGACATACTGCAGGTAAAATATTTAACTATACAAACAATTTGCCGATGTAAAATAAAACTTTTAAATACATTTGTACATTTGTACATAAGCCAATTGATTATTAATATCCTAATCATATAAGTAAGTGGTACAATATTGATAATCATTGAGTAACGTGTTGATATCCCAAACTTACCAAACGTCTGGTTAATTCAGGGCCGAGAATTAACTAGCTCCCCGCATGATCAGTCAGCTGCATTCGAGCACTCCCGGCACCGTGGTAATGTGGTGATATGGTTGCGACACCCAGAGTCGCTCGTGCGTATAGTGGGGGAACTCGACGACGGACGATGTTGCCATGTCGTGCTTGAGGGATGTACGAAATGGCGGCATTCTTACATCGATTGCAAAATCACATCTTAAATTGTTAACATGCATAATACGAATCCTCTCAAATTTTTACCAAAATAAAACAATATTCCAAATTTTTCGAAATTAATTCAGTAGCTAATCGTTATTGGTCGATGAGCACAAAATTTGATCCGATCAAGACAAAATTAAGTAAAGAAATCTGTTTTTAAATTCAAGAATAACTTTTTAAGCTACAGATTTTAATTTAAAAAGAAGATGTAATAGTTGATATTGCACTTATAAACAGATCTTCAAAATCGAGTTTAACAGTTTGAAATAAAAAGAGTGAATGTCATTAAAGTGATTATGCAAAGGGATAAGGGAGGAATTGTGGATAGAAATGAAAAGATTTGAATTGCCTTTTTAATTCGACTTTATTTTCATAATAGAAACATTAACAACAAAAACACAATTTCTCAGCGTAGAAAGTTTACCCTACTCATTCCATAATTTACGACTTTACAGGTATCAAAGTAAGCAATTAATTTCTCGTTAAACCGCCGATTCATCGAAGATGAATGTAAAATTATAATGAAAACAAACTTATTATCGCGATTTACACGTTTTTCTTACAAAAAAAATCATTTGAAATACAAGAAATTCATTATCAAATACTAAGTAATTATATTATGCGATAAAAACTGAATTGAAAAATATTAATCAGTTTCACGAAAATATTTTATCCCTATAAATAAAGTTTATTTACATATTTTAACAATTCATTTAGTTAGGATTAAAACATCTGAATGAATCAACGTAAACTAGCTCTAGTGAATTTCATTTGAGAAAATCATTCATTATACTCAGTCTAATAAGATTGTTTTTGATGCAACAATTTAGTCTTGAAACAGTCAAATTATTTACAATCGGAATTCAATCGATGGAAGTGTTGTGTTGTTTTTTTTTTTCGCAAGGCTATATAATAAATCAGTAATCATGATCGATCATCACAGATGACAAGAAAAGAATTCACACAGTTTTAAGTGCGCTTTAGCACAGTCCACATTAAAAACACCAACGACGAAGACACATTTTCGCAACATCTCAGAGCTTTATTTATGCACTCACCTGTACTTTCTTAATCGAGCTACAAAACCAATAGTATATAATATATAGTGAAGGTGAAATTTATACAACTGAAAATTCAATGTGAGACTCACGCAAAAAAATCAATGTAACGATAAGCTTGGATGCGATACAATTTTTTTTAATCGGTTTATACGATTTATAGGCAATTGCATCAAATTACATTCAACGCAGCCAATCGGATTGAATTTATTTGCAATTTGGGATAATCTATTGTTATTACATTATATGTAATATACATTTTGTAAATTAAAAGATTGATTCCACATTCATTTTGAGGGGATTAGACTTTTATTTTCTATTTATTGGACTTCTTAAATGCCCCAATCGGTGGAAATGCCTAAATAAATCTGAAATTCTGCATCGCGCGCTACGCAAATGTGACTTCAAATCGTTTCCTTACAAATGATTATTTCGTAATTTATGAAATTCTATGTTTATATATCCATGGATTTTGGCTTTCGCGCGATTTTACATCGGTATATTTGTATACATATATTTATGTTACGTTACGTTACGATTCATTTCCAGAATAATTATAGCTATTTTTCCCTTAGGTTTATCTAATGTGCTGAATAAAATTATTAAGAACTCATCTCACGCAATATCAATTTATCGTTAAATTCCAACGTAAACTTGAAAATAAGTTAACAAATTTAAAAAAAGTAAATTTTTGTACGATCTGAATATCACATGTATCACGTAGCCAAATTGCATTTTTTGTTCGTTTTAACAATTTGTACAGTCACGATAATCTGCTCTAAAATTTTGTCTAACATGGATTAGCAATATTTTTATCGGAAATGCTTGCGACTAAAATTATTGCAGTTTCGCTTGCTCGTCATGATTAAACGTGCCTGACAAAAAAAAAGATATATCCGTCAAATCAAGACGTACGAAATAAAAAACAAAATAAACACCGTTTGATCATCTACCTGTCGATTTTTTTGTGAATGTCACATCAAAAACTTTCTTCCATAAAAAATAGACCGTCAATTCTCAATTCCTCGAACAAAAAAAAAATGAAAGAAAAAAACTTAAGCGAACGCGACATACCAAAAAACGTCCATCACAATGGATATCCATACCACGCAAAGGCCCCGAGCACATTTGACACCCGCACTTCACGTCTCCACTCTCATGCGTGTACACGTACATATTTTTCTATATATACGAAATCTGGGGCTTAGCATTATACAGGGTGTGGATGGCGGTGTCGATAGAAGGTGAGAGGATTACGTGTTTGTCATTTGAGAGGCGTTTTGGGGGGAGAGGGGATGCCGCTGCATTTAATTTAGGAATGGGACTCTTCTCTCTTCTTTCCTTTTTTTACGAGCTTTACGAGCTAACGGTCAAACCAGTCGCGTTTTAGTTATGTACTCCGGTGCCCGCTTTACGGGACGCGGATGGAAAGCAGCGCCAGCCCTTTTCGATATCTCGTCTATATACGTGGGAGGGACGAGGGTAGGTATAACGCCGACGTAAAATCGCCGTAAAGAAGGCTCATTCGAGCGTTTATGCGCTCGAATCGCTTCTCCGTCTCTCCCGTTTTTTTTGCGGCCCGACGGTAATCCAGATTATTTGGATTATCGTCCTACTTTCGCCTCTTCCGATGCCCTCCGACGCCCGCGTTCGCACCAGCTAGTAGTTATAAACGCGCGAAAGAGCGCCGCATCTTCCTCCTCTCTCTTTTTTTATTCTTACTTTGTTTTTCCATCGCTTGTTGCACGATTGTTGACTTAGCGAGTCGAAAAAAAAGCGGAGCGAGGGTCCCCTCGCTCGCGTCGAATGTAGTCCTTGATATTTAGTTTATTTTTTGCTCTTTGCTGCGCACAAAATTCGTCTTATCATTTTTTTTCCGTCAAGAGTACTTATAGTGTATGCAGTAACTTCAGCGTATACTGTTTTCCTTTTTTAGTTTTACACCGAGGATATGTACAAAATGATGAGAGACACCAAAAGACAGCTCGAGGATAGAATAGGTCCCGCAGTGCCCGTCTGCATTGCTTCCGGACGTTCGCCTGTAACGAGATAAGTAAAATTTATGCACCTTCGCAGGAGTGGCTAGTAAATAGCGAAATTTAAGGGACGGTAAGCAAGTATAATTTCCAGTAAAGAACATAGTATTACAGATTTCCCCGACTGATATTCCGCATTATAAAAAGGATGAAGTGAATATTGGCATGAAAGCCGATATTGCCGGGGAAAGATTTGCTTTCTATAGTCCCGACCGAATGTGCAGTATTTTATATAAAGAAGTATTTTCAGAAAAAGTAAAATATTTATCGGCGTGAAAATAATACGATACAGGTGCTTAAAACTTATAAACAAAATAATTTATTCATAGCTTAATCGCATGTAACGAAATTTATTCATACGTTTAATCCGTTTTTAAATGTCAGCTTATTAATTTTAATAAAGCAATAATAATGCAGCAAAATTTCATTTTATCGAAACGAAGAATTTATTAAAAAAAAAAAATAAAATAATGTCTAAAAAACGACGCATCACCAGAAATCTTTTTTTAACACGTTTGTTTACATTTGAAGATGATCAAAAATCGTTCAGAATATAAATATATACATGTATATTTTTGCATAATTTTATAACCAATCGTTTGGTATGCCCACGTTATCGAGGAGACCATTTATCACATCGAAGTCTAAAAAGATGCATAATGCGCAATAAAGTTTTCCATCTCCGTATATTTATTTAGGTTAAGCTTTAAGTTCCGAAAGTTAATCGATACAGGGGGAGGGGGAGGTGTTACGGGGAAAAAGTGCGAGAGATGCTTCATTTTTTTCCCCGGGAAAAATAAGAACTCCCGTTCGATTTGCGTGAGAGGGTCAGAGCCGTTAAAATATCGACGCCGTTCCTTGCCTCTATCTAAAATACATACACATTATGCTAATTTTGAAGTTAGACCCGAAAGTTTACCCTTCAAGCCGTTTATCTAAGCAAATTCTGTGCCTGCGCAAATCGACGTCAACTTTGCTCGAGCTTTTGAAAGCCTCCTTTAAGCCGACAGGTTTTTTTCGATTCCAGAAACTTATTTTCATTGTATTTTCTCTAGCGCAGCTGAATTCCAGATAAATTTTAATGGCAGTGAAAATAATAATCGGAAAATAGGTGTAGTCTGAAGTTTCTCAAAAGAAAACAAATAAATTTGATGCGCAATTCATTTTTGAAATATTTATTTTTTGAAAAAAACAAACTGGGAAGAATGACTTAAAACACAAAATTGTACGTGAAGATAAATACTATTCAAAATTGCAATAGACTATTTAAAGGTTCTCCCAGACTATCTTTGTTGCAAAAGTTACTATGGTTTTAAAAATGTACTATGTAAATTTAAGAAATTTTACTGCAGTTCTAGTCATCTAGTCATAAAAATTAATATATACTAAAGATGATAAAATAAAATTTAAAAATATAAAATACAGTCTTGAAAATACAGTAAAAAAATTGAGCAAGGAAAAGCAGTGGATACCTTTTCTGAATATTCTCCAACCAGAAACTTTTCACTGGTTTGATAAAGCTGTACCGAGATAATATTTGAGCCGCAAGATTTTTCAATTATCTTACACTGGAATACAAGAGCAATGAAATTCCATCCCTATTTAACGGAACAATAATTTAAAAAATACGAGAGACAGTTCTATTTAAATTAGAATTCATTTCGCCGCGGCAAAAATGTCGCAAATTTAGCAGGAGGCGAAGGAGCATTTCTGGCTTCCCTTGTCAGGACCTTCCCAGCAGAGGACGCGCAGGGCAAAAAAGGAGTTGATGAAAAAAGTGCGCGCTGGTTGCAGTTGAAGCTTCAGCATTTTCTTTGTCGGCGCGCGGGGCTTGCTTTTATAAAACGAATCGAAATGCAATTTCCGGTGCCTTTTTGAACTGCGCGTGTGTACACGAGCATGAAGAGGCGAGGGGGGAGGCGCACTCCGGTTAGACGTCGTAAATCCAATGCAAAAATTCTCGCTAACCTGTCTTTCGCCTCTGTCCATGCGGCGAATGCGCGCTGCCTTTATACCGAACGACGGCGCGTCAACGAAAATTTTATGGCGCAGGACTCGGAAGACTTTCGGTAATTGAAAAAACGGGGTAAAAGGTATTGGTAGAGGAATGCTCGCTGCGGCCGCGAATCGATCGCCAGTGTAATTGATTGCGTCGATAAGTTTCTATTCTAATACTGTTAATGAGACTTTATTGCTGTGCTGGATAGAGGAAACGGGGAATAGTGGAATGTGGAAATATTTTTCACGTTTCATTATTTTCGACTGGAAAATAATTCACAAAAATGTTAAGGATTAAAATATACTAATGATGACATGTCAATACAGGGTAGTACGAAGACTAGCAGTTTTGAAATTTGCAACTTTATCGCGACTAACGCAATACATTTTGATTCCCACTGCGAAGCGTAACAGATTTCATCACTTTACTGCGAAGACTAGAAGATTTCACCTCCCTGTCGCAAAGACTAGCAGATTTCGTCGTTCTGTCGTGAAGACTAAGGTGCCTTCTCAGCTAAAGGTGCGAGATATACTAGTTTTCAAGACATGAAATAAAATCTGTTGGTCTTCATAGAAAGTGACAAAATATACATACACGTAGATATTTGATATAGTGTTGATTTATGTCATCCTGAAAATTTTCAACGAGTAATACCTTCATTAGTATAAATATTGAATTGAAAAAAGAAAAAATACGCGTAGATTATTTTTTAATATTTTATCACACTGACATTATGAAATTCTTTGTATGGATCCTTATTGTCCATATAACATCCTTGATTGTTAAGAACATTGAATTGAAAAGAGAAAAAATAACGTATCGATTATTTTTAATATTTTATCAATCGGATGTAATGGGCTTGTTTGTATTATTTCTCATTGTTCTAATTACAATAAGCTTATGTTTGTTAAGAAACATGGAATTGAAAAAAGCAAAAATGCATCAATTATTTTTCAATATTTTATCAGATGGATGTAATGACATTTTTTAGTATGGTTCTTTATTATAAGAGTTTTTGTTTATGACCGTAATGTGGAATGCAATAAAAAAGGAAGTGACCATTTCCTGGCACAGTCCTGAGTTTTATTTCGACTGTAATTTCAATTACATTTGATGAGACTGGTTAAAAAATTTATGAATTTCCACTCGTAAATCCGCAGCAGTGATTACAAATCAACCACATCAACTTTTTGATAAAAAAAACTTTAAAATATTCTCTGCCTCTATTTTGAAATAAGGAGACAACTTTTGATCGAGCAAGTCGTTCACGTCTGCTTTTCCCTGATCTTCATCACCCGGTTCATTTTCAAAAAGTCAGAGAGCAAATCCAATTTCACGGTGAAAACCTGAGTGGCGCACGAAAAGCAGCCCTACCAAAGCAGTCGCCCCTTGGATTTCGCATGCAGGTGAGCAAAGGGGAGGGGGATGCAGGGGTTGGTACGCGTCCCGCAGGGGCGACAACAAAGAGCTGAATCCGCGGCCGAAGTGATTGGGGGCTGGTTGTACGGGCTGCGGAAGGCGGCGAGGCCTCGACCGCACCACCGGCTCGACTCACCGTTGAGAACGTGCACCCTGATGGACGACATGTTCGCGTTGCTCGGCTTGCATCTGTACTCCCCCGAGTCCGAGGGCTGGGCCGCCTGTATGAGGAGCCAGGAGGTCGTCACGTCGCTGCCCTTCTCGGTTATCACGGACACACCGCCCCTGGGACTGTCGTAGCTCATCACCTCGTCGTTGTAGTACCAAAAGATAAAAGCCGGCGGCTCCCAGCTGAAGTGGATTGCGCACGTCAGGTTTATCGTGCTGCCCGCGCCGACGTACAGCTCCGGCCCGCCCAGTATCGTCGCCGTCGGCACTGCAACACAAATACGTCACGGCGAGCGTGAGGCGGCGAACTTGCCCGGCTTGTGTACAAACACACACCCACACACACAAACACACGTGCAAACCTCGGGGTGTCTCTCTGTAGTCTTTGATTCGGCCGTTTGTTTGTAGGATCGTCCGCGAGCGACGTCGGATGCGAATAATTTGTGACGTTCGCGATTTTACCGGGATTTTCGGAGCTTCCAATTGCACGCTTTTACGCGGCATGATGTCCAGGATAAAGTTTACATAAATCACCGGAAGTTTTTTTATAGGATTAAAAAAATTCCGACGCATTGCCGTCAAATTACGAACGTTTTTATTATATTGTCAAAAAAGATTTTTTTTAAGATAAAAAAACATTGTTTCTATTATATAAAAAACAAGATAAAAAATAAATAAAACTATCAGTAACAAGTCTAGTTTTTCAAATTATTAATATACCATAGTATAAAACGATGTATTAATTATTTAAATTGATGAAATTTTATGGATTTTTTTATTATAATATAAACACTATCAGTATTATGTAAAATGAATTTATATACAATTATTGTTTTCTAGTTCTAAGTAATATTTAATTTTTATGAATTTCACTGTATCTTATATTAATACAAGTTACTGATGTAATTTTAAATTTTAAATACCAAATGGATAGATTAGCAACGAATAAATTAATGAATTGCGTTAAGATAACTTACCAACGACATTAAGATGATACTGGTGAGCTTTAAGTGGGATAGTTGAAATTTGACATTCGTAGATGCCTTCGTCTCGTTCCTGGGCCCATTTGATAAATAGGGTCCACTCTGACCATTCATTATTGGAACCGGAGTTTGCTTTGTGTAAAACCTGAAACCGCTGGTCGCTCGTATAAGTGTACGCGCCTGCGGTCAGGATGTGTATGTCTCGATGTCTCACCCACGAAACCTGCAACAGCGGAGTACCAAATATTTAAAATTCATTAAGCTACTTAAGCTGTAACACTTGTTTTATACCATTTAAAAATTAATAAAACGTGAAATTTTTTTATATTTGACAGCATCTAGAATTTGGGATTAGCTAAGTAAAAGGAATTTTTTTTTAATAATTGATTACCGAAGCAAAAGTGTGCATCTGGTATTTCGAAGGACTTCAAATCAATATTTCAGGACTTCAGTGACGCATTTTCAATTTAAATTTTTCAGGCATTCATTTGCTGTTACCAGCGGGTTCCTTTTTTATTTATTATTCTCAGGGGTGAGGTTGGTATAAATAAATACCGTAGCCCTCGAGGACAACTCGCTTTGTATATAAATAAAAATAAACAAAAATTCGCAAATTTATGTTTACAAGTTCAGTTTTGCTCAATTGTTCGAGTTTACGTAATTAAACAGTTACGCCGAAGCGAAATTGTCCCATTAGTTTCGCTCGGTGTAAAATTTAAGGCGTATAAATGTTTAACGTCGCTGCGCTGCAGCGTTATGGATGAGCATATCGGGCGTGAAAGAGGCCACGCATCAAAGTCAATGTTTTGTTCGAGGAGAAAAAAGGTAAACTTTTCTACTTTCCACTTTGAGAATCGAGGTGTCCATGCTGATCTTTTTACCCGCGCGCCCCGGCGTCGCAAGACAGATTGCTCCCAGCGGTTACGTGATTCATGGGCTTACGTTTGCAATGCGAATTCCTCCAACTTTAAATCCTTTAGGGCGCAAATTGTAACTTGCTGTTCGGCAAACTGCTAAACAATGTAACGCCGATAAATATGAGCCGAGTATTCTTTCGATGTTAATACCCATCGGGAAGTTTTTATCTTTTAATTTTTAAAGTTTTCCGATTAAACCGAAGAGGAGAGAGCCGTAAAATAAATTACTTTTATATAACTAAATTTTGTGTACAACAAATCCAGCAACTTTTAATTGTATGTGAGCGCGAAATATTATTTCCTTTTATTTGCAGAACTTCGTTCATTAAATTTTTTTCCATTAAATAGCGCGAAGATAATTGAAAAGGAGAGGGTAATTAATTTGAAATCAGGCAATTTTTAATTTCGCGAATAGCCCGTAGCTCGAATTCGACCAAAAAAACAAAACTACAAGAGGAATAATTAAGAGAAATAATTCGGTATTTCGCGAGTAGCGATTGTTTTTTCCCCTAGAACAATAAAAAAGAAGGAAAGGAAAACTATGAAGAAGCCGAACAAAAGCGATGGTTCGGCTTTTCAATCCACCGAAGTAATCGGTTTCGTTCCAGCGACGAGTGTTGCGGAAATCTTCGATCCTGCCAGGATTTTTGCGCCAAAGAAGAAAGCGCCGAATCCAATACACGTAGCCAGGCGGAGAAAGAGGGGAAGGGGGAGGGGAGAAAAGTAAGAAAAGAGAGAATAAAGGAGATCAGTGGGTTGGCGTTTTACAACCACAGCGGTGGCGGGGCCCTTGAATCACTCGCCGTGGCGAACGTGCCCGTTGTACTAACCATTAACACTTGCAATGGTCGCGTCGATTAAGCGTCTCGAGTTTCTCTCGGCGCCGGCGCCCCTGTAATTTCATCCCCGAGACCCGAGGCGCCAGCTTGCATGTTTAAATATTTTTCTTTGTTTCCGCGATGACAATTGAAGCCATTCGCTCGCTTTTCTCGCGGGGTCGTCCCTCCCCTCTCTCCCTTAATTTCTTGGCAGCGGGAATGTCTTTGACCGTCGGGCAATCGTCGGGAGCAAGTGCGGCTCTTTACGGCAAACTACAATTGTCCGTTAAATTTTATCATAATTTTCTTCGTTGTTGTCGCCTCTAAATTAAATTATTTTAATATTGCGAACTAAATTTTCAGAGGTTCGTTGGTTGTACTTAAATTTCTGATGTCAGACGATAAGCATCCACAAATTTGTTTATGTTACGGATGCGTAATTACTACTCCGATATCTCAAGGAACAAAACTGAAGCTTAATATCTATATATATAGCATTTCAATTAAGGAGGATCTGGAATAATCTTGAATTTGATAATGAAACTGTTAATGCTGTAGGAGCTGAGCGAATTAAGAATTTATTACTGTATTATTAAAAGGAAAATTTATGATGATTCAGAATTTGTCTGATTTGTTACTTTGGTTGTAATACCTACTTCGAGCTGCGTTTCTTGTCGAATTACGATTTTGTAAATATTTTTTTGTACTAACTAAAAGGGAGAAAATTTCATTTTTTAAACTAATAATATAAATAAATAAATAAAAATGAATTTTTTTTCGATGGAATATCTTTTTTGCACTTCACTTTAAGCAAAATATGGATCATGGTACGAAACCAGAGTTCAGCCACCCTCTACATGAATATATATGGCAGAAAGCTCATAATTTATACGTATACGAAAATTGCGTAAGGCTGGGAAGAACCTTGAAACAAAATCGATTAAGATGGAAAAAAAATTCATCCGATCCATTCATCTATTTCATTTGGCTGCTAATGACTCGTCCCTTGAACTACGGCTATGAACCGTAATTGAAGTCATTAAGGAAAATAACGGAGTACCTCCCAGCGAAAGGTATATTTTAGGAAAATCATTCAATTTCTAAATAAAAGACCAACAGCAAGAGAAATCATTAAAAACAGATTTTTTATATCCTTTATTAGAAGCAGCGAGGAGGGGAATGCTGAGAACGAATATAAATAACGTCAGCGTCGATTGACGTCAATGATGTGTACGATGATGAATGGCAAGGTTAATGCACGCGTATGTAAAAGGAAAAAAAAACTCTAAATCCTCCAAAAGTTTCACCAATTTGAGTAGCCCGAACAGATAAATTTCATCAAATATTTACACACTTTCGTAGTTTTCTTTTTCAAAACCTACTTTTAATCGCCCAACATAAATGCACCCCTTTTAGTCGATTCATCATTTCGATCTCTTATCGCAATTTGCATTTCGTTTACGATCGCCTTTTTACGGCCATCCATATTGTAACCCATCGATCGAATCATTCCGTCTCTCGCGTGCACACGCGTTCGAAAGTATGTAGGAAGAACGATGACGAACAAGACTAAGGCGACGAACTTGTCGGGGATGATGAATGTCGATCCCTTCAAGAGCCAATCTCTGCGGCGCTGCAGCGTCGCTGCTGGAAAAACTGCGCGCAAATAACTTTTTGCTGAATGACATTGTTCGAATGTAAGATACCGATGGAAAAAGAGCTTGAGTGCTTTGAGAAACGACTGATTATTAATGAAATTAAATGGTAAGTTGTTTGTTACATCCGATGCTCCAGGAACAATTAATATAGATCGCTAGTTACATTGTGGTCATTACTTTACGTAAATCCAGAGAATTAAATTGTAATCTAATAGGTTGTTTATGAGCGATTTGCTTTTACTAGAGTAGAGTATAGCTTATATTTTATTTTGTAGAAAAATATAATCTTACCAAATCTAAATTAGTGAAACGTCATTGTTCTTTGCTCAAATAATAAGATCAATATTATTGATGTGTATATATATTTCTGAGTATCAGCTATTTGGGATCAAAATTATTGGTGTCACTGCATTTTTCTAAGAATTCGTAGTATCTACTAAATAATTGCAGCATTTAAGATGTGTATACATACTTCTGAGTATCAGCTATAAGCGATCGTTGAATTTGTTCTAAGATTCTCTGCGGACTAGTTATAGCTACTGTATTTACCTTAAATGTACACATTTATATGCTATTTCTACGTACATTTGGTTAGTTCAATTTGACAACATGTAAGTCAGGAATAATTGGAAAATAGACAGCTGACAATTAGCTTAACATCAGTCACCGTAAATATCTCGGTACAGTAAAGTAAAATGGTATAATCGATTACTCTACTATAATAGATTACTCAGTTACACCAGCCAATACGTCATTCTCGTTATCTAAAACGAGTGAGTAAAGTGACTCCGCGTTTCTTAGTAAAATTAGACTGTAGCCTTTACAAAATTAAACAAATCATGATAGCCCAATTTATTCCGAAAGGAACAATCGCTTATTATTCCACTTTATTTCAGCACGAAATGAATTCGCTTATTGTTTTACTTAAAACCCAGCTGGAAAATAAAATAGAAATATATTAAAACATCGTACGCCGAGGCGTGGAGTTTATGGTTTACGTAATGCAGAATATAGCGTTATATTATATTTAAAAGTAAAAAAATAAAAAGGAAAAGCGGGTGGCCGTACATTTTATTCGTGCCCTTTGTATTCGAAATAGCGTACGCCATTGTACTAACTCGAACTAACAATAATGGAATCGTTATAATCGCGCGTGCTCGCGAGATTATTTTTACCGTCGCCGGGGCTCTACGAGCTTGTTATTTTTTCATTTCCCGTTCTACAAATTCAGCCCAATAAAATTTTGTAATTTTATTTCGCATTTCATCTTTGTTACCGATGTAGGTCAATTGCACATTCAAGCCAATACCGGAAATAAAGGCGAATATTTATTTTTGAATTCCCCGCGCCATTGTTGAATCTCCCCCGCCCCCCCCCCCACCCGGCCGCGTTATTTGTCAAACATTTACAATCGCGCGCGTCGCGTTAAACCGTCTGCTTAAAACCTGAATCGATACGCGCGCGGATCGTAAAATAATCCCGCAACGACACCTGGCAGACGTATCAGCAGTCCGGTAATGACCGGGCGCCAAGTGAAAAGCGCGCCCGTTAATACGCGGCTCTTATAAACGACTGCGATGCTGTTTAGCCGTTAACACGACGATAGAGAGCGGCTGGCGCAATTCTCAGGAATCGGAACGGCCGTCCATTGAGCCAGCCTCGAGTGCGCTATCGTCGTGAGAGCGTCGCTGAATTTTTTTTTCTCTCTCTCTTTCTCTCTTTTTTTTTAAAGCTACTCCTCTTTTCCCGGGCGCGGCGGAAAAATGTTGCCTTCACCCCAGTGCGCGTTTATGATAATTTTTCGCGATGTAGCGCGGAATCCTCGACTCGGCGGCGGCTGCGGTGGCTGACCTACATCGCTCACTACTACTGGCTGCCGCGTCCAGCTCCAGACACAAATCACGACCCAAAGTGCTGCCGAGAGAGAAAGAGAGAGGGAGGGAGGGAGGGGGATGGAGGACGGAGCTCAAGTTTCTTTTTCCGCCTGATTTCCTAACTGGCATGTAAATACATATTTCTGGCTGGAATGCCGGAGATTTACGATTGGCTCCGCCGAGGAAGCGCGTGAGATATAACGCCGGCGCCCTTTTTGTTTTTTAGCGGTCGAGGCGAGCCCGGGAAAAAGGGAGAGTTTATTGTTCGACAAGGAAGTTTGACTCGCTGGGTAATAACAAACGAGAGCTTCGAAGCCGAGGATACTTATACGCTGAAGGTCCATTTTCGTGGAAAGTTTTCCAAGTTTTTGCAGCTGCCAGCGGAGCTGCTCTGATTGTTCACTTTGTCTCATTTACATCGTCGGAGATTTTAAGTGAAAATTATTGTCCTACCCACTTTGTCTCTTACTACTAGTGGACGCATTTGATAAAGAGTAAAAATGGATAATTTTTAAAATAATCACGCCTTTCAGACCCGTCGCATTATCCTCTGTATATCATCCTTTCTTAAAAATAAAAATTTATGTGGACAATTTCTTTTAAAGTGTTCATTTTTGTAGTTCAAAAGATTGTCAAATTTTTAATGTAATCCTACAACACTATGGCTTACTGCATCAGTCTGTTACTACTTATATGTAATTATCAAGTATTAGGAGCAATAAATATATTTTATGCTGTTTATGGACATAGATTAATTAGTTTTTTTTTCAAAAATTAAACATCTACGTATCTCAAACGAATAAGAATTGAAATACTTTAATTTAAACCAAATGGCTGACCATATCCGCTTATTACTACTGATATGCAATTATCAAGTTTTGATAATAATTAATTATATTTTAGTCTCTCTACGGAGATAGATTAGTTTATTTTTTATAAAAATGAAACTTGTTTGACATACTGCTGACGAACAATAATTGAGACAACTTAGAAACTCAATGGCTTACCCACCCGTCTGTTACTACTTACAGCTAATTATCAAGTGCCGGAAATAATTAAATATATTTTAGGATCTTTATGGACATGGACCAGTAAGTTTTTTAAAAAATAAAACATCTTTTAGATACCTCTGATAAATAAGAATTGATACAACTCAATTTAAACGCGATGGCTGACCATAAATGTCTGTTACTACTGGCAATTACTAAGTTTCGGGCCCAATAAAATATGTTTTAAGCTTCTTATGAAGACAGACTTTTAGTTTATTTTTAAAAAATTAAATGAGTTTTCAATACCTCTGATCAATAAGAATTGAAACAACTTGATTTAGGTGGAATGGCTGACCATATCCGCTTATTACTACTGATATGCAATTATCAAGTTTCGGACACAATTAAATATATTTCAGGTTCTTTATGGAGATGGACTAGTTATTTTTTTCAAAAATGAAACTTGTTTCAAATATTGCTGACGAACAATAATTGAGACAACTGAGAAACTTCAATGGCTTACCATACCCGACTGTTACTACTGATGTGTTATTATCAAGTATTAGGCGTAATTAAATAAATTTTAGGCTACTTATAGAGATTGATTGGTTAGTTTTTTTCAAAAATTAAACATCTTTTACGTACTTCTGATAAATAAGAATTAAAACAAGATAATTTAAACTCTATGGCTTAGCAAATACGTCTGTTACTACTTGTAATTATGAAGAATCGAGCGTAATTAAATATATTATGCACTCTCCGTGAAGATGAATTATTTTTTAATAATTAAATATATTTTTACATATTTTTCGTTGATAAATTTTAAAAAACTTTATTTAAAGTCCTTGTCTTACTAGATCCGTCTTTTTCTACTTCCGCGGGACAGTTACAATAAATCTACGTTAAACAATTAATTCATATTTGAATACATCACTTTAATTTTTAATTTTTAAACAGTATCTCTAGTAAAAATTATAAGTTACATTTTAAGTTTTTTTAACAAAGAAAAAGAAGAAAGTGAATAATAATCGTTCCGTTTTTCCTTCACAAGCAATAGCCACGTGTCACTTTAGTTATGATAATAATGTACGATGACATAAATGAAATACCTATTCACCAATAAATAATTTATTTATGAGATTCCGATGAAAAGTTTTATTGTCAATATTGAATAGAAACCATGAAATTTCCATCCATAAAAATAAGCTCCGCTATTGACACGCAAAAAAAAAGCGTCGAAAACGGACTGACGATCGAATCGAAAGAAAGAAAAAACAAAATCTCGATCTCGAACTGCAAGCTAAAGCTCTTACCCCCTTGCGTCGTATTTATAGGCGCGTCGAGCGAACCGAAAATCCGCATGAATCGATCTTTATCTAAACTATTAAGGCTCGTATTTCAACCACGCAACCCAGTTCATGCATGCGCTCGCATATCCGGGGTGCCCCGGCGCTACGTCTCCTCGTATTCCGGGCGGCATTTTTCATCGATCCCGCGGCCCCGGCGATATGATAGTCCCCGGGGAACGCGCGCAGGTATGACGACGACTCGGGGAGCCACTCGTTCTAGGCAAAGCGACGGCTGCCAAGCGGCGGGCGGCCGCGCAACTGGATCAAATTGAGTTAGCCCGCAGTTGCCACCGCTCGAGTCGCGTCGGCCGCTTAACGTCCCAATCGACCCCGAGAAAACTCGATTATTTCCGGGCAAATCGTCGTAGTCGTCGCATTCTCTCCCCCTCCCCTCTCTATCTCCATCTCGCCTCTCTCTTTCTCTCTCTATTTCTCTTTCGCCCTATCTTTATCTCTTTTTCTTCTCGGTCTCTCGCAAAGTGGATGCATATCCCGCTGGGATGGACAGAAAGCGAGAAGCACTTGCGCGCCGGCCGATCAGATGCGGAATTGGACCGAAAAAGAGATTTCGAATTGAAGAATAAAGGTGTAATGGGGGAAGCGGGCGAAAAAAAAAGTTGGCCGAAATAAAACCAACAAAATTCATTTTTCGACCGCTGATTACGCACGAGTGTTATTTACATATGCATGGATGCACTGAATTTTCCAATTCTGTTTAATTTAACTCTAAATTGATTTACAGCTTAAGTTATATTGGCATATTCGATAAATATATCGCGGAGTTACGAAATTACTCATTTAGTTTACGATTAATAATTTGGTAGCGTATGCTACTCGCATTTTAATTAATTTCTCGTTACTTTACATTTTGTGTCCATTGAATATCTGCGCTTGTAATGTTTGTTTGTTACTGTTAAAATATGTATGTTGATGAATTAATTTTAATTAAAAGTTTCGTCGTTATAATTTGTAATCCAACATTGCAACTACCCAGAACTAACGGTTACCATTAAAATTAATTTCCGCTTAAATTGTTAATGCATTTGCTCGCGATGGAACCTAGAAAAGTTAATAATAAAAAGACGAGTAGAAACTGGGGTACCGCGTAGCAACGAGAAAGAGAGATAGAGAGACAGACAGGCATAGAGAGAAAAATAGAGAGAGAAAGTAAGAGAAAGAGAAAGGGAAGGGAAGAGAGAGAGAGAGAGAGCTAAAAGTGGTACCGCCGTAACACGCAATTTGAACGCGGCAAATTAGTCTCGGAAGTCTTTTCCGTTGAAGCGAGAGGAGCGCGGCCCGGGGCTCGCAGGCGCGCATTTTCAAACTCGCCGACGCGACTCGTCCCGCGGAAAACCTAATAACATTAGCAGTTAAATCGACGCCGGCGAAATGAATTTGACCGCGAGGCGCGTCAAGTCGATTTGCCCTGGCGCGGCGAGGGGAGGGAGGGGGCGGAGGGACGCAGCCAGTCTGCACAAAGTCATTTTCCGCTTCGAACGCCCCGCTACCCGGCTCGCTCTCTTTTATATATACGGATACCGTATATACGCGCCGTATTGCGCGCGCGCCCCCCCTGTATACAGCGGCGGCGCCGGTCCGATCGAGTGCGCCGGATCCCGCCGGCGCGCGGCGCAACTACATTCCACCCAGGACAGTCAGTTATTTTCTGCTTGGACTAATTCTATTTTCCACGGATGAAAATCATTTCCAGCAGCCGCGCAAAGTACGCTGGCCGCAAGGAAACATCCAGAAATCGTGTATTCGAAAGCTTCTGGGCGCGCGCGCGCGTGTGTGTGTGTGTGTGTGTGTGTGTGTGTGTGTGTGTGTGTGAGTGTGCGTGAGTGAGCATAAGCGTGTATAGGTGTGAGTAAATGAATGATGAGCGTAAATGTGGCTGGATGTACGATGCGTGAGTGTGAGTGATAATACGAGTGTGGGTGTGTTCGCGGGAGTAGATGTGCTGCGGGTAACTACGCGCTCGGATAGCTTCTAAGGGATTATGCGAGCTAAGAATAAAAAATTGTGCCTCGCTTTTTAAATGAAAGTGTGCGAGCGAACGGTGTGGGTCGAGGAGAAAAAAGTATTTAATCACGTAACTCAAGAAGCAAAGACATCGCGGTCACATTTTACAAAAAAAAAATTGTTTTATTACAAGGATCCTGCTCGTTGAGCGTAATTAGCTTTTCACATTTTATTAAGTAATTACCTTTTTCCTTGTTAAGTTAAACATTGCCGACGCCATTAATTAGTTTTTGTTTTGCTGTATTTTATGTGTTTCATTTAATGAAACGAATAATATTGTAAAAAAATTGGAACTTATTCCAATTTGTCTTCAAGATTCGAAATCTCTTCCGCTCGAATTCTCTGTTGCCTTACATTAGCAATTGCAGAAACGTCACTTTGTGCTCCAATGAAGCATAAATGGATTTGTAATTTGACTTAATAATTTCGTATACCGTGAAATTGGAATCTTCCGTAAGATATTAAGTTTAATTCCTAAATTGTATAATATCCAAGCTTCATCTATAACATTTCAGTACTGATCACACATTATCAAAAAAGTTGAAAATTTCTACTTAAAGAGAACAAAGATTCCTCTCAAACAAGTAAAATCGTAAATAAACAAAACCAAAGTAATATTAAAAAAAATTTGCCATCGTGTAACGCATTTGTTCAAAGTATCAGCGGCGCATAAGCAACGTAGTAAAATAAAAATTCGGACTCACCGTTTTATCGCCGAGATTGTGAACCCTACACGTGAGGTACGCCGATTTCCCGACTAACGCCGTAACGTTTGTGGGTTGCATTAGATCGAAGCCCGGCTCCATCTTCGACTTTTGGCTCGCCGAGGTATCGAGTAGCTGCTGGCGCGGCCTGCTCGCGCTCAAGTGCCTCTCCGTGGTATCCATTGTCCGATCACCCAGGCTCAAGGTGTCTATGGGCAACAAGACCAGAATTTGAAATAAAGCTCGCCGTGTACGGAATATAAGCGAGCGCAGATGAGGGGAGAAAGGGAATTTCTTAGGGGGAAGCGACATTAAAGCTCGCGCTCGAAATTCAGACGGAGCGCTTTTAATATTTGAAGGGCGGAAGGTTTACGTAAGGAGCCGGATTACAATATAAGAGAATTTTAAGGGATCAGCCGGTCATGCAGCCCGCTATAACGTTTCATTTAAATATACATTAAAAGCTCCGAGGGAGATCCTCTATAATGCTTAAATGAAATCTTTTACACTTTTACCGTGCATAAACTACTGCCGTGACAGTAAGTAAATTATTATAGTTTAATACAAAAAAATTGTTTTTTGATTATATATATTCGATTCTTTTTCAATTTGTAATTTCAAAAGAATACTGTTGCTACTGAAGTAATTGACTTACATGAATTCATTTTGTACGTGAATGTTCACGAGGCAATTATCAAGAAGAATGTACTGTATGAAACGTATTCGAATGTTACGTATATATGGAAAATAAGAGAACTTCGTTGTGAAGGTTTTGGTTAGAGAAGTTAATATACAAACGAGTCTTTGAATTATTGAATTTTCGAAAAATAATAAAACAACATTGAACGAAACTAGTTTCTGAGTATGTTTCTTTTCTTTCAAGTAATTACTCGATTTGTTGGGAATAATTGTAATAAGAAAAAAAAATTACTTTGGAAATCATTTACTAATGGTGAATTCAAATAACCAGTCCGTGTGATGCGGTTGAGTTCTATGTATAATCTATAAATCACACAACACAGTCAAATAACTTATTCGCTGAAAGTTGTAGCCAGTTCCTGGCCGAACCGTTTTCGCAGCGGTTTCCCCCTAACTTTAAGTCATTTATATGCACAGAGAGCCTCAATAATGAATGAGATTCTCAATCATCGACTGAATAAAAAAGATGGAGTCGAATTCTTCAAATTCAGTTTACTGAATACATTCCATTTCGCGTTATTTCATATTTCAATATTTTTGAATGCCACCCATTCATTTTTTTGGTTAATATATATGAAAGAATATTTTTATTATTTTTGCAGATACTTTTTCGAATAAATGAGCGATTTTTTGCACTGGCGCTTTATTCCGGATCCTCTATTCCACATTCAATTTCGACTACGTCAATGCAGGTGAGTTGAAAGTATTCATTAAAATAAGAGAGCTGGTCAAAGTGCAAACTTTTTTTAAGCTTTTATAACTAAGAGTGAAGATTGAAAATACAAAAGTCTAGGTAAAAATAATCTCAATTGATCATTCAAGGAATGAAATATTTTTCCCTGCATCAAATGATTCATGAAAGAAAATTCAATAAAACATTGTTATTGTAGTGCTGAACATAAATAAATTTAGGGATAATATTTCGAGAAAATTCTTATATTACTTTATAAATTAATTATTGATGAAATCTGCATGCTCGAAGGATAATTAATTATGAGTTTATTAATCTTATATCATCAGAATAATTAATTAATTAAATAATTTTTAAAATCGTAAATAATAAAATGACCCACTTTTGCGTAAATTTCTCATTTTTCTATTTAATATTTATTAGAAATTTTAACAAGAAGAGTTGATAACTTAGGGGAACATATTTAGTAGAAACTTTGAATATAAGTCTAGTTCTTGAAGTAAAGTTTTACTCGTGCAGTATAGCCGCAAATAATTGAAATTTTAAAATAAAAACTAAAACTAAAATAATCTTTCCCAATATTAATTTCGTAATTATTTAAAAAAATGAAATAATCAATTTTTAAATGTTCACCAATTATTAAAAAGAAATCCTGATCTAAAGCTAAGTAAATAATACAGTAAAATAATAATAATTTTGATTTTACCATTTTAAATGTCTCTATTAGTATTTAAGAACATAAAGGTGATAATTATAATGGATAAACAAATTTATTTTATTTAAATAGATCTCTATTTTCGATTTGATATATTGAAAAAATTTATACTGACGAAACAATGTTAGCGTTAAAAGATTTAAAACGAAACATTTTCTGCTACTCGATCCGCAAAAAACGCAAGTGTACGCGATTATTTGAATTAAATAATACTGTTACACGTAAAGTAAAACCTGGCATGCAAATTCTTTTTAAATCAAAGTAAAGCAACCTAAGTTTATTGCGAATCTCGTATATCTTGCTTGTTTTAACAAACGTGACTCTTTCACGCGATATTTGTGTAATCACGTCACTACGGCGAAGGTATTAAAAGAACGTAAAAAGAACTGCACAAAGGGAGAGTACGAGAAAATGTCCTACTTTTTATATAAAATTAATAAAAAAATACCTAAAATGTCGCGCAAAAATAGTTTTGACACGAAAAATAGTTTTGAAATTTCTTTGTTTCTGCTAATTTGATTCAAATGCCTCTAGTTAAAACAGCCTTTGTAATTACGAAGGAAAGTCCGAGTGTACCCTTTTTTATTTAATTGCGTGTCCCCTTGTTAGCTTTTACATGATTATTATCATTACAGCGGGATGGGTAATATTTATAGCTTATTAAAACTGAAAGATATCTCATTAAAACTTTGAATGTTAAAAGAAAATTTAAATACAATGTTAAAGAATAACGACAGAAGTCCAATGTTTATAATTAATTTTGCACTGCAATTAATTTATTAATACTGTGATTGTTAAAACTTAATTATGTATTTGTTTACATTTGAATAAACAAAATCTATTAACATGAATTTACATCATTTATATAATTACGTATTTAACTATAGTATGTTATTGCTTAATTAAAATGATTTAAATTTCAATTATAGTTATTTGGTTGCTACAATAACTTTTCAGTTGATATCATAAATTCGTATAAATTAAACGCGTCAAAATGAATTTTAACGTTTATACAACAGCGCGTTCGAATTTGATTTGTTACAATTTAATTAAACAATTCAACAAAATTATTAACAAACTCTACTTTTTCCACCGCGACCGCGTAATTTTAGCGCTTGAAAGTTACAGATTACAATTAATTAATTTTCACTCTCACGATGCTCCTCGCTATCAGTATAATATATCTCGGCACGTACTGCGAGGATCAATCATGCGGCTGTACCCCTTAGGTGTAATTTCCCGGCTTTTCGTTATCGAACGTCGCGATGCAGCAACATCGGCGAGGGATAGCTGGCGGAGGCGTTAGAATTCTGACTCGATGTGGACGTAACTGCGTCGACATCGGGTCGTACCGGGGACGAGTAATTACACCTGCTCTCCGCTAAGAGGAGAGGAGGGAAAGAGACGAGGGGGTCGGAAGGGACACACGGAGACAAGGGGAAGAGTCCGAAGGCCGTTACGTCGTCTGCGCACAAGTACCGCGGGGGGAGGGAGGAAGTAGAGTTTACTCGCTAAGGTGTCTTGGGATATTGTTCAGTTTTAATTGAAAAGTATTTGTGATCAGCGGCTCGCGGGGAGTATACGTGAGGGGCCTTCGCTTCTTCGCTTCTTCTCTTTTTTTTTCTTCTTCGACTTCGTTTTGAGAGGTAACACGAGGGTTTAACGAACGACGTCTGCTCGGAGAGAGGCGAAAGAAACACTACACTGTTTTCAGCTGTAATTGCTTGAAATTGCTTGGCTTTCTTTTTGGCGGAAGTGTTATAATTAAAAGCGTTTCGTAATAACGTAAATTTTTTTTGTTATTGATTGGGAAATGCCATTGCCTCGGCTCTCTCTCGATTCTTATTACATAAATCCATTTCGATACGTCGCTCAAAAACTTGATTGTGATCCAAATTGAAAAAGCATGAAAATACAGCCATTTTTACTGAGATTAACTACGGTTAAGGATATAGCGGTTCGCGAAGATTGATAGTCTGTCTAGTTACTGTAAAAAGCAAAGAAAGTCAAATTACAAACGTATATAAAGAGAGAATGATTCCACAAAAATTAACTCATTTTTTTGTAAAAATTACTACATAGTTAGTGATCTTAGAATTAAATGACTTGTTCGGTAAAAATTACTCACAACTTGATAAAAATTGCCTGAACTAGGTAAAAACTGTGTACAATACTGCTTCGGTGAGTATTTTTTTACAACCAGATCATTTGCTTCCGAAATTACTAAAAAAATAATTATTTTATCGAACCACTCTCTCCGTGTACTTAATGTTTAATAGTCGTTGAAAAAATAAAAGAAAATCGATCTTTTAATAGATAGTGATCTTCCATAAACGGAGAGTTTATTTTAAAGGCTGATACGAGCTTCCGTTACAATTAGTAGTCATTACTTCAAATTCAACAGTTTAAACAGGAGAGTCACTAATTTGCGTGCCTTAAATAGAAGAATGCTATATTGATTTTTAAGAAATTAACTATTAATAGACGTGAGGTTCATTGCGCCTCATGCATAATTATGTTGACGAGACTGAATTATCGATTTTTCCTTAATTAACCTTATCTCAGATCCAAATTTGTTGGATAAAATTATTTTACATTAATGTACAAACTTGACAATGCACAAATATTCTTATAACTTTTTAGTTTATGAAGTAGAATGTTTAACTTTAACTTTTTTTGAAAATTAAATTAAAAAGTAGCTTCACCATAATATTCATTAGCAAACGATAAAAAAATAATGTAGGGTACGTTAAAAAATTGCAGATTCCGCGATAAGTTTTTCTGTGCCTTAAATTATTCATATGACCGGGAATTAGTGACATTATGTAGCAAGAAAGATAAGTGTCAGTTGACACATTTAAAGAAAATACAATACCTAGAAATAATGCTTACTTCATAAGTTGCAATAACTCATGAACATTCTAGAAACTCGCGATTCATTTAAATTTGCAAATAGTACGTATTTTTTTTTTTTTTCAAACTCGGAAAATTCGTAACTAGCAGCCTCTTGTTGAGCAAAGGATAATTAGCCACTTATTCGTTTGTTACTTTTTAGGAAAATTCGCGGAGTTCACCTGGCAAACACCATTGCAATATTTAAGCGGGTTTCAAACTAAAAGTGTTATTTAGAAATTTACATAGAGGTTGTAGTTTCTATTCGAAAAAAGTACAGTTTATAATTGGAGCTTCAATTTTCTAATTCATATTCTACCATAGTCAAACAAATATACTTTTAATTAATTTAATTTAATTTAATTTAATTGTTCATTGTTTTAAACAATTGTTCTCTATTTAAAAGAAAAGGAAAGCAACGTTGAAAGAAGAAAAGAATTAATTTAACGAATAATATTCTCTAAATTTCTTTTTTCTGGTCTTTAATCTTGATATGGTTAACGCTATTATACGCCACGGAACCCCAAGATCAAACGACTCCCGGGAGATGTGCGCGTGAAATTCTAGCCAAAAGACAGATAGGAATAGAGGCATATTGCGAGATTGAGAGATAGGGGGTGGGAAAGAGAGGGGGAGACGTATGGAGTGGGGGTGGGGAAGGTACCGTCATACAGCTATTTGTCGGATATGTCATTGGCAAGGACCGCTAATCAAGTTTGTACCGCGTCGGGTCAGAGGGGTGAATATCATTTTGCGGATTGAGTTGCGCCGGCGCTCCGAAATTAATTTGCTCACCTATCGAAAAGAGGGTTGGCGCTGTAAGTGATGAAAGGAAAACTGAATGCTCGGGGGGACGTAAAAGTGTCGTAAAAAAGGATTATGTTTCAATAAGATCCTTAGTTTTTAGATAAGGAACTCGCAATTCGAGCCCTGGTTGTATGAAAAAAAATCCATAAAAAGATACCGCATGCTGCAATTAGTTTGTTTGTTAGCGACGCGTTACAAAAAAATGTGTTTCATAAAGAAAAAACTGAAAACTAATTTAATTAAAATAGTTTTTAATAGCAAATTATTCAAAAGCATTTATTTATTTATTTTTTTTTTAATTTCTCTTTTGCTATTTTATCTATAAACGATTAAAAATTGATAGCTTTATTTATTAAATTTAACGAAATCCTGTTTTTATGATAAAAGTAAATTCTCAACATTTTTATTTCAAAAAGGGTAGCTTTAAAAATTTTGCATTCTACATCTATATTTCGTAAAAAGTCAATTTTAGGCGAACTGATCTATAAATTTTGCGCTGAAAAGGTGGGTGTCATAGCTGTGAAAAAATGTTGTGAAGTTTTTATAAAACGCGCTTTATAAAAGATGGGTATTTAAAATTGCATAAATTCTTTATAAAACATATTTTTTAAGATGAACTATCAGAAAATGTAATAATAAAATAGTTTTACATTTTATAAATATTTATAAATTTAAATCTTAAAAAATTTATTTCAGAAAGAATTTGTAAAACTTTGTGTTCATTTTTTTTTGTATAAATCACGTTCTACAAAATTTGTTCACGTATATTTTAAAGACGTGTAGGCTTCATTATCTCTACATATAATTACTTATTATGTAAACATTGCATTAATATGCAATCGATTTATTCCGAAACGCTCTTTTACTAGTCTTGTCACTGTATTTATAAATTATCATATAGATGGTTAAAATTTGGCTTTGCCTACAACTTGTGAAATATTTACTAAATGAAATATAATCGAAATGCAAATGAGTTATTAAAACCAGCAAGTATTTTTCTTTTATTTCCTTGGACCTATGCTTGTTTAATTAACAGAATAAAACTAAAAATGTATTTTCACAATTAATTGTTTTCCTGGTAGAGGACTAATTTCTAAAAGGCTAGAAGATGCTTCATTTCTCTACCGGGATTCCTATATCCGCACAACGAATATTTGAACTCAAATAGGTATAAACCTACGTGACGATGGTAATAACAGATCAGACAATATAAGTAACTTTAACGAACCTCAATTAACTCTCCTCAAACGGGAAAATCGCTTCGCGCACAGTCAATACCCAGACCCATCGTATACGCGTCGAATACATATATACATGGTAAACGTGTACACTCGCGTCTTCAGCGGCAAAAAAGCGCGCTCCAGCGGCGCGGAAAAAGTATCGCCGTAGAGAAGGTCCGCGACGCAACATCGTGCGATTTCGCGCACAACAGCGAGGACACCGGAAATCTAGCGGAAACGCGAGCGAGCCCCCGGCTCGAGCAGATTATTGAAACGAAATTCGCGGCTAGTACTTCCTCGAAAAAGAATCCGTGCCAGCGAGAAGTCAGGAAGCGCCGGGGAAGGGGCTGGTAAGAAGCGGGCGAGACGACCAACTAAGGCTGCAAGCGAACTCGTTGGCGTAGGTATACCCTTAAAAGTGTGCACGTGTGTGTGTACGCGCGCGAGCAAGGAAAAAACGACTGTACCGAAAAATACCGAAGAGGAGAAAAAAGAACATTGGGGATTTAAAGGGAGGGGGGAGGGAAAAGAAAACAATGAGCGGGGGGTGAAGGAGCGTGAGTGGAAAATAGAGTGAACGGCTTTGAACGTGTACTGTTCTGTTTTGCAACGACTTTGAATAAGAATCGTAGTTTGCCTGAGTTGCTCGAGGTGGATTTAAAAATCGCCTAACTTTGTGTACAATATGTTAATTTTGTGCCTTGTTAGGGTCAATTGGGGGAGGAAGAACACGGGCTTCTAGACTTTTACGCAATTTTACGGATTAACGGGGGACTCGTTCGCTGAGGAGACAATTAGTAATTTGACGCGGGTTACAAATTATCCGTTTCTTCGGGTATTGGATTATATTGAGTGCAATTAATTCAACATTTTCGGGGATTTCAGAGGTGTGCAAAAAAAAAAGTTGGCGCAATTACCGTAAAAGAGGAGATTTCTATCGGTAAAGGAATTAACACAAAGATTTTAATGAAGCTCGGTACGCGTAGTTAGAGATGAAATTTAAAAAAGGTTACTTTAGTGAACAAAGGATATGTTGTAATTAACGTATTCCTGATTTTTATTGTGCGCAGAGGCAGTGTTGTAATCACGATGAAAAAAGGTTTCGGAATAAATTTGATTTTAACCATTTTACGCTAAATTACAAATAAGTACTTTTTGAATAAGAGAAAGCTAACGACCAACTAACAGCGATTTTTTAATATGTCAAATATAATAGTTGTTTAATATTGTTGTTAAATAACTAGAGTAAATTTAGTTTACTAACTCAGTTTTATATTGTTTCGTAAGAACACGTTACTACAGATTCTTACGAAACAATGTTAACTAAATGTATTCCAGAAATAAACTTTAATTCATATTTTACTCGTGTGAAAATTTATAATTTGATACAGTCTTAAACTATTTTATTTTATTTAGTTTTTTCTTAAATTTTCATTAAATTGAACGAAATACTGAGTAGAAATCAACTGTCAGTGCTGTAAAATCGAAGTAACTCGGGAAGCAGACAAGTGAAAAGCTCGAAACGTACGGTAAGGTGCAAATCTCTTGTACGCCAATTCGCGATGGTCGGTTTGTACGCGACCTAACCTGAACCAACAATCAATTCGACAATTTTGTCCCACCGCAGTTCCTATTGAACCGCTGCAACCAGAAGTTGCACTTAGAAAATAAATGTATTTTGTAGCCTCTTTTAAAGGAATTCCTTTTCGAACAGTGTCTTTAAGTTCAAAATAAAAAATAAATATTAAATAAATGAAACGTTTATTTATCTACAAATAAATTACGAGATTATAGTGCAGGGTAAATAAATAAATGTAATGCTGCTTGGGTAAATACCAGTATAAATTAATAGCATGTATACATCGATATCCTATGTAGTACGTGCTAAATACACTGCGGTACTTATTCGGTATTTGAAGTAAACAATTATATTTGACTATTCCGCATCTACGTTAAAATATTCATTGTATCCACACGACTGCGAGAGAATTTCGTATTCAAACAGAAGCTCGCTTAATTCAATTTCGCCGTGGAACAATAAGGAAGCGAGATCGATACAAAAAGCTCGCTCCTTTGTTCATTTTTACCGTATCGAAATGAAATTTCGGAAGACGCACACTCGCGCGCGTAACGAAGCAACAAACGTCGGGATGCCATGAATACGAGATCAAAAATTCGAACGGGACGGTAGGTGTCGAAGGGGGAAAGCGGTACACAAATAGAGGGAGAAAGAGGAGCGCGGGCAGTAGGATAAAGCCGTCATCGACCCAAAGCGGAAAGGTAAACTCTCATTTTTGGAAAAGGGGTCGGCCCCGCCGGACAACGGTATATACGCCGCGCGCGGACGCGAGCGTCCTGCATAATTCGAAAGGATTGTGCTTCGGCCGGGGCATCTGATGCACGTCGTGTCTAACCGAGCCGGACAGCGCACGGTTGTTGTTGCATTTTTTCGTACTTTTTTTTTTCGCCGTTCCATCGGCCGGCGAATACGAATACGAAATGTAATCCTGAAAGACACCGCGGCGAACTTTTTGCATTAGCCGGGGAGGAAGTTAGGATGGTCCGCGAAAATTTTTTAATCTTTTAGAGCACGCTCGAAGGGAGGGGGGAGGACGGGGGATTCGGTAGGTAGGGCACTTAACTTTCGAGGCGAAGTTTTCGCCATTTCGGAGAGATGTATGGTTATTATGTCTCATAATCACTGCTGTATATTACTTTATATCTTAAAAAAGATTCTGGAAGTAATAGAATAATGTCGTACGCGCTGCATACATCAGGCCGTGATTAAATGGAATGTATGGCAGTTTTTAAAGTATTGAGCGGCTTTTAAAAGATTATTTAAAAGGCACTTAGATTTTTTAAGTTTCTGAATTAAGTAACATCAAAAATCTAAGTGCCCTGTAAATAATTATTGATAAAATATTAATAAAATTGAAAACAATTATTAATAAAATTGTATGTCGAGTTAATTTAATCTTAATTACTGAATTTTAATTTAAGTTTATGCTTAATTTAAGTAGAATCACACAAGTTATTTTTCCAAGAACAAAAGAAAGATGTATTTTTATGGACTTTTTGTTGAAATTGATTTTTTAAAACGGAGTAAAAGTCTTATCTGGTAACAGTTTTGCTAATCTACTTAAAGTTTATTTTTAAACTCTTCTGCGATTATGTCAGTCTTTCGACAATACGTATTTGTTTTTGTCAAATAAAGTATAAGTATCTTGATAACCTTTGACTTGTCCTTCATGCATATAAATATTAACCAAATAATCATCGGCGTTGTGAAAACGCATCCAACAACAATAACCGAATGTATATTTTAAGACTTTATCATTCAATAGATTACAACATAAAGAAGTTTTCTTAAAAATTCACTCCATCATTTAAGCCGAATCTTAAAAACAAAGAAAAAAAATTTAGACACAACAAAGTTAATCGGGGTCGCTGTAAGAAACTCGTGCGCTTTTTCTCTTTATTACGACTTAATCCATAAATATCGGCTTTATAACGCCGGCAGTGAAAGGGGGATCCGATTGGCGTTGAATTTTACGATTAATAAAGCATCGCGATGGCTCGGTGCGGTGAAGAGCCGCCGCGCGCGTCTCAATATTTTCGCTCGCCGCGAGTTTTATACATTCGCGCGGCATATAAGGTTTAAGTGTACGCCCGGGCAATGTGAGCTTGTTTATGTATGATTTCTCATTCGCGCGCGCACCGGCTCCCGGCGCGCCGTGTAAGGGAAAAGCGATAAAGCTCCTTCCGCTTTTTATGACTGGAGAAACATTTTCCGTGTAATTTATTGCGTTTACGACGCGAATAAACGGCGGTTTAAGCGCAACGGCTTAGTTGAAAAGGTTTCGAGTATGGTGCGCGCGGAGATCGAGAATGGAAACTGCTAAAGGAGAAAGGAGGGTGGGAGGGGGGGGGGTGGAAAGAAGCGCGGCTACTTAAATATTGAGTTTGCTTTTTATAAGGCGAGAAAAGTAGGAGTCTCTAAAAGTTTTGACGAAGAAGAGGAATTTTCACGCTTGGCGGGGCCGCTATCGAGTTAATCATTTGAAAAGTGAATCTCCGCACTGATATGAGTAGTTTCCCGCGGACTTTCCGAGAATGGATGTTCATTTGAACTTTTCCGAGTAAAAAATTGATTTATGTTATTTACAACAAAGTGCTGTTTGATCTTAAAACACTCGACTTCTTGGTTCACCGCGCGAGTGCACTGTATAATTAAACTTTAAAATATTCGCGTTTCTATTAATTACTTTTGAGTGGTTATTTTTCTTTTGGAATTTCTAACGGAATGTTGACTTTCATTTTAGCTTCATATAAAGCTACTTTTTTTAAATGGTAATGTGTAAAAAGAGTTGAGTCTAAAAAGTGAGCCTAAAATAGTACCTTTTTTCTGACCAGCAGGCAAAAAAGTGAACTATTTTACTCGCTACTCTAAAATTACGCGAAATGCAAGAAATTAATCTTTAGACGGAAATCAATACATGAATTATAGAAAGTATAATGAATTTACGTATGCGGGTCTAGTGTGCATTTTTGACCTCTTGTGTTTACGAGTCGAAGGCGAGAGAGCACGAGATTTATACTGCAAACTCCACCTTCAGTTAAAAAAGACCCCCTTTACGCCCTAAGTACACCATTTTTGTATTTCTATTACTTATGATTATATTTGTATATTATAATTTTTATTTTTATTGTTTTGCATGTATAATTTCATATAATTTTCGCATCAAAATTGTTATACGATTTATTTGTTAGATATTACTATTTTTATAAAAATATTGTTTGTAGAAGAAATTTAAATTATTTAATTAATTATAATTAAATTTAGCTAAAGTTGTTATCATATTTGTTAATTAATATTTGACAATTTGAAAGGTAATATGTACATTAAAAAGAGTTGATTTATAAACTGAAATCAAATTAAAAATCAAATATCTCATTGTTAAAAGTCTAAATATTGTAAAATAAAAAAAATATTTAAAATTTCAATGCATAATGGCTCATTTTACTTCTTTAAACATTAATTCCACGTACTGCCACGGATGAAATAGCTCGATTTTGCTCGATTTCATACGAACAATTAAACTTTACGCTTCACTCATCCATCGTGCCTCAAATTTATTGTCAATGAAAATGAGTCCCTATAAAAAAAGCATACATGAACATATATTTTAACCATATTTTACAAATTCATTAAAAATGTTCAATTTTTAATGTTTTGAGTTCATAAATTACACTTCAAATTACTAGACCCTGTTTAATAATTACGTTTCATTAATCGATCTCTTTTAAAAACTGTGTATTATAAACAATAAATATAAATAGCAGCTAAGCTATAAATAAACACACTCGCTCTATTTATTACTACATTTTGATATAATGGGAGTATTAGAAAAAATTTATCTTTTCCTTAGAAATTTTAATAAGCGGTTAAAACGCTATTCTCAGTTGAAAACTTAAGTAAAATAATTTAAAGAATTTGCAGATTTTAGAACAGCAATAAAAAGTTTTTAATGAAAAGGTACCGAATTTTTTTTTCAAAAAAACTATTCCAACAATCGAATCGAAATTTACTCGCATTCAGCATCCCTCACCGCAACATAATATATAGATTTTACTACGATATCGCATTTACCTTCTGTGCAAATGAAGAGTATGGCAGCAATGGAAAGCTTCGCCTGCCATCTCAAAGCCATTTCCAATATCTGTGCTCACGTCCACTTATCAAATCAAATCATCAGCACACTTCACTGCTCGAACACGCCATCTCCTCTCTCTGCCTTCGTGCACTCGCAGAACAAAATGAGAAAAATAAAAGAATCACACATAGAAATCCGACAGCGCTGAATCTGTTCGTATCCTGCACGACGAATTACTGCGCTCGCTGCTTTTATCCGGCCACTCGGACGGCGAAAAAAAAAAAGCTCTTAAAGCCTTTTTTTATCACTCGGCCTCGCCGGAACCACCAGTGGCGCGGCTCCTCCGCGAATTTATCGCAAAACACGTGAGTACACCCATAGCCCGTGCGGCGCCAATGAAAAGCGCGATGATCGCGCCGTTCGCTCGTGGGGAGAGTATCCCGCGATGTCAATGAGCGAGGCCCGAGCAGCGAAAGTTCGCCTGGACTGTTACTGGCGAGGAGGCGCCCGGGCTCGTGTCCCTTTCCATGGGAACTTTTAACAATGCAAAGCGGCGTTGGCGCGAAACTTCGGCCAGTTTTTCTTGGGGCTGATACTTTCTCGTCGCCGGTTGTATATCCCGTCGCCGCGAGACGAAACTCTCCGCTCCTCCTGCGAGAGTAACGTCGCGTGCACAGGTGTATGTGTGAATGTGTGTGTGTGCGTGCGCCTCTCGAGTTCGAGAGATGTTTTCCTGCGCCCCCACTTCGTCCTCACTTTATCATGGAGATTTTTGTCGCGGCGAAAACTTGCCAGCGGGTAGACACTCCGCACGGCTCACTTGGAATTCCGATCGCGGCGCGAAAGTTCCCAAACTGGCGATGCTGCCGCTAATCGCTCGGTCGGTCGTCGACCCTCGCCCCTCATTAGCGCGCTGGCGAGAGCGCGGAGTGACTGTCCTCCTCCTCCTCCCTGGTGACCGATTCCCCGGCACTCCGATCCGAGTCGAGCACCGAACGCTGCACTCGGCGGGAAAATTTTTGAAAAGCTCCACGGTACCAGTCACTTCCACGCACTCCACCAAGAATTCACTGCGCTGGGGGGGAAAAATAACGGGGTGCAGGATAGACACGTCCGCGTAGGGGATTAGGAGCGCGGGTCCAGCTGCGGCTCGGCGTGAGACATGGCGTATATATCACTCCCGGCGCGGAGGCACGTCTTGATTCGGTGGCAGATTTTCCCTGACTGGGCTGATTCTTAGCCGTGCGAGCATGCGCACCCGCCGCTGCCGCCGCCGTCGCCGGAGCAAGAGAGAGAGAGAGGGGTTGGTGCGCGCGCGGGGGAGGGAGTAGGCGATGCCAGCGCGAAGGGATGGCGCCGGAGGGGTGGGGGAGGTGCGCGCGCGCGCGCTCGAGCGAGGTCTCGGGTGAGCTGGCGAAGCCCGCCACTCGGCGCGTGCACCGACCGATGGAGCCCCCTGGCCCGTGTGTGTCACCCCTTTTCTCGCGGCGGCGCTATCTGCTTTACCCTGCTCGCCCGCACTTTTCTTCGCCGGGGAGATTTGCCTGATGAGATTTGCCGCCGAGTTTAACCTGCTTACGATCTGTCGAACGCGCGCGCGCGCGCCGCGCAAACTCATTTCGCCGGGGGACCGGGATAACGGGAGGACGCGTAATTGCGTAAACAATAACTTTGGGAGGTGCGCTCGCGCGGGAGCTAACTTCGTTCGGTATTCAAGGTCGAAATTGCAAAAAATGGGATAGTGGTTCATAGTGAGGGATACTTTGGAAATGTGGAAGAGTGATAAATTTCTCGATTAGCCACTCGAACTTAGGCAGCAGACCTGTGTGACTCGACCGAGAAGAGAAGAGATTTGTATCGAAAAATTTCGGCGAAAAAATGAAGCGAGATCTGGTCTAGCCTCAAAAAATTTCGAAGACTCGCGAAGATCGAGATTCTCGAAGAAACCGAAACTCTCGTTCACATTTGGGGTTGTTTTTTCATCGAGTCTCGTGAAGATCGAGATTCTCGAAAAATACGAGTCTTGAAAAGCATCACGAAATTTTTTTATGCTAAGACGAGGCGAGAATATCTTGAAACTTTCTTTGTCTCCACAGGCTTATTCGACGTACAAAATATTGCATTCTTGCATGTAAAAAGAGTACGAAATAACATCTGCTGCATTAAGTAAATAATTTACATTTACATTTCACAGTGCTCGGAATTATAATCAACTGCAGTTGCTCGGCAATACAAATTAATTAGCAAACAATCACATTTTTTCCACGACTGTAGTCAATGTATGATTTTAATTTAAAAGTTACTTTTACAAAAATAGAAGGTATATATCTGCAAGTGAACATTAAAGTAATCAAACTAAAAGTATTTTTATTTGTCAATTTAATTTATAAGACAGAAGACATTTGTTAAGAAACTAGCAGTGCATTTTGGAAGAGTTCACTTACCTTATTGCACAGGAGGATTAAAAACCTGCTTTGAATGAAACGTTATGAATGATAAACTTTTATTGACTAATAAACAATGTTTGTAACGCAGCGCAGAAATAAGATAAAGCCGTTCTGTACGAAATTGAAAGAAACACGTTCCAAAAAGGTCGATAAAAGCTATGAATAGAGTCGTAAAAAAGTTAGAACGTGATCAGAGGCGTATACGACTTTTATTGTGTATATAGTTGTAAAGTTACGAAAAAAATGATAATCCCTTGTTGGCACTGTAATTGGCGTCGAAAATCATTTGGTATTTATTAGTCGAATATAAGACTAATTTTTCGTTGCAAAATTAAATTTTATGAAAATGAGCACTCGGCAACTGAATAAAGCGCTAAAATCATATTCGTGTAGCGCTTGACAGATTAATTAAAAGGGTATAATAGAATGAAAATGAAGTTGGTGCAAGATATATTTCAAGTAAGATAAAATTCTCTAAACATAATAACACGGAGCTTCACCCTTTTATAATCTTTTGGGAGAATATAGACACTTTAATAGTTTGTCTTTAAGTAGTACTAAAGACATCAGTGGATGCGTGGATCTCCTTCAATGAATTCAAATCTTCGGCGGTTATTCGTGCGTAAAAACTTTATTAAGTATCTCTAAATCTCAAATTCAACATGTTCTACCATTTTATACGTTTACGGTACATTAAAATTTGCTGGGATAGTTTTTTATCATAAAGTTGATTCCATTAGCCATGAAGTTTATTTTAGCATGCAATATTATATTAATTAATTGTGAGACGATGTCAGAGGCGTATTTTAATGTTATTTGCTCTGTTATTGAAAATTATATTGATATTATTTTAAACATATGCATCAAGCGTATTGATTGTATAATATTCAAATAAATTTTACATTTATTCATGAATTAATATGAAATAATAGAACAAAATGAATGTTTATTTAATTTTATTTTTTCATATAACCACATGAAAGAAATATAAATGTAAAAAGCATACTTTATTATTAATAACAAATATCAAAATTGAAAGTGAATTATAGTAATCCACCATTTTCTCCTGTTCTTTTTTGACTAAATTTTTTATATTTGTGTCATTGATTTTTTTATCACGTTTTAAATTTCATCCGAATTTTAATAAATTTTGCCAAGATTATCATATAACAACAATAATTCTTTATATATGCCTTAGAATTAAATGTATGTATTCCTTTTTTTAAGATATTATAGAATATATAAATTTTTTATCCGTTTACAAATATACCGAACGAACGAAAGGATTAATTAACTATAAAATTTTGATTTTACTATACACAAAATGATGCAATTAAAGAAGTAAAAGTAGTATTTGACTATGACAACGACACGCCTCGAATACCTTCGAGGCACTTGATCTTTTCAGAGTTCTATCTATAAAGCGCTACTTTCTAAAGCGTTTCCGTATTTCTTGATTCTCTGACGTGGAAGAAAAGTGAAAAAGTAAGAGACGCATCAAAAAGACAAAAGGAGAGAAATAAAAAACGAGTAAACCAAGATCACGATAGAGAATAGAAAGCTCTAGTTCGCGTCAAATTCGACCAACTATAATACGGCCAAAATAAGAATAAAAATCCCGGTATTGAATCGAAAAAGAATGTCGTATGAAAGGCAAATGAAAATGGAAAATGTAATAAAAAATTTTATCGTAAAATCCAAAGTAAAAATGAAATCAAATTAATTCTAATCAAATAATATTCAAACAAATATGATAAAAAAGAAAATTTTTCATAAAAATTGTAAAAGCAAAAGTTTAAAGAAAATCGAGAATCATCCTTTATTTATTTATTATTTCGAACAAAATAGAATTATATTTTCTGCAAGTTGAAACTTAAAACTTATAGGTATTATTTCACTTTGTGTGGATGATTTATGACGTATGTTGCGCCATGTAAATTTTTGTAATATCTACGAATATTTTCAAAGTAACATTTTAGGAATTTTTATTTAAAACGAAAGAAAATCTTTCAGACGTCGGGCAAAATACCCGTACATAGTTTGGCCAGTTTTATGTTCTTTCTCACTTTTTAATATAATTCAATTTTTATTATTACTATTTTTATAATATTAATTATACAAGGGCACTCTTATTATTGTAATTTTAAATAACTCAAGATCAATTGGGATAATTAGATCTACATAGAGCAAGACTAATCTATAAAAAACACTTGGCTGACTATACTCGTCTGTTTCTACTGTTTATGTTAAGCAAAGAATACAAATATAAGAACATTTTTGTCTTTGCAATATTAAATAATTTTAGATCAATTGGGATAATTCGAACTATTTAGAACACGAGCGTGCTTTAAAAACCAGGTGGCTGACTACACTCGTCTGTTTCTACTTTCTTATATCAACTAAACAATATAATTATATATAAGGACATTCTTATTGTAATTTTAAATAATTCTATTATCTTTAATAGATAAATAGGGATAATTTGATCTACTTAGAACACACCAATCTATAAAAAACATTTGTCTGACCGCACTCGTCTGTTTCTACTTACTATGTTAAGGAAATAACGTAATTATATCTACATTTGTACTACTGTAATATAAAATAATTCTAAACTAGATGGGATAATTCGAACTTCTAAAGAGCATAGGCAAGATATTTTCATTCTTACTTTTTAATTTTTATAATAATAATTAACAGACTTCGATATTGAATGTTTAAAATACATTTTCGGATAATATAATTATCAGAGTGCACTTTTTCTCGGTAATCTTAATATTCACAAATGAATTGAAAAAGTAACAACAATGAAACGTTAACAATTGTCGACTCGACTTTACAAGATTATTCTCGAATTATAAAAAGTTCTCAATGAAAAGCGCAATCAACAAACTCAAGATTTTTCAAAGACAGTAAGTTTAAAATGCAAAATATTTCCCTGTTGTGACTTGCATTCATCCACATAAATTCTATTTATTCTCTGGAAGGGGTCGAGGCAAAAGCTTCTTCTCGCGGTAGAAATCAAAGTGACGTTTCAGTTCTTGCTTTTATTTTTTTAAATACTCGCTGAATTGAGAAAAGAATTTGCGCTCCAAGGGTGCAAGAAGCGAAACAAGCTAATGAACTCATTCGAGAAGCTTAAAATAAGCCAGTGCGCCCGAGATAAGCAGATAGAAAGAAGGACGGGAGATAAAGCGAGAGAAGGAGGAGAGAGGAAAAAAAAGGGAACCGGAAGATTTAAGGAGCTCGGATAGATGTAGCGAAAGTAGTAGAGCGTCAGAAATAATATTTCATGCTCCGCGAACAGACTACGGCAACATCTGATAAGCTACGGAGAAATAAGACGGTGTTTTTTGCGCTATACATCGTGCGAATTTGCGAAATGCGAAATAAAAGATTAAAATTTAAAATTTGTTGCTCGATACGGGGTTGATAATAAAAGCTCCTTGGAGTGCGTATACCGCTTTTTTTCTCAGAAGTAAGTTAAAGTAAATGTTTTAGAAGCGAGTCGAAGTAACAGTTTTGTGTACTTTCCGAAAAACGTTTGGAGGGTGCGGTGTAATAAATTTGACAGGCATATTATTTTTCCCTTTTACTACCGTATTCTTTTAACTGCGCGTATATTCGAAACCCCTCTAAATTCACGGATGAGAAAGCTGATAATAGATTGTAAGGTGTTTATTAACACATATATTTGAAGAAATAAAGCAACATTTTGGAGGAGCTCTGTCTTTTTGTTTCTCTTGTGTATATTGAAAAATATGAAGTATATTTCAGAGCACTGTGTACTATATTTCTTTAGCGATTTTCGACAGGTTGTTTCCAAGATTGTAGATTCGTAGATACATCACAACAATTTTATAATAAATGAAATTGTAAATTTTTAAACAAGTGTATAATTGCTATGACAATTTACACAATAACTCAATTTTAACATTATTGTAAATGGAACATATTCAGCATCTTGTTGAATAAATTATTGAAAAGTTGTTTAACATTTCACAACGTTTAATTGATCGTTGAATATTTAATATCAGACGGTATCTCTTGGCGCAAAGCAAACGACTTAATCGCGCACAAAGTAGAACAATTTATTCATTTGCCTTTTGATGCTCCAGCGACATTTTAATTTTCAGTTAAAACTACCGCCTTTGAACATTTTAGAGATACCAGCCTCATAGCTTTTAGATCCGCAAGAACTCGCGTCTGAAATCAAAAAATGCAAAAGAGAACAATCTACTAAGGCAGGAAAAAAATTTTTTTAAAGAGAAAAATACGGAACGTCTGTAAAGCCAAAGAAGATTAAAGTGATTATCTTGGCGATACTTTGTAAGTTAGTAGCTAATGAGATAGGATGCGCGCGTCTCGCACTTTAGACGCAGCCCTTTTCTTTGTGCTTTACACTTTTTCCGAGATAAACCATTAGGAAATTCCATCGCGAAATGAAATTAAACAGCTTTTAATAAGGGGGATTAAATAATTTCATTTGTTTCATTTGGTACGGATGACAGGGTGCCGTAAGAAGAAAAACAATTTTAAAAAGTTCTCCCATAAAATATTTTTTGTTCCGCGGATATTCCAACTTTTTTTTAAAGAAATGCGAAGAGCTCGTCTAATTTTCTACTTTACAGTGATCCTAACTTTAAATAGACTTTTTTATAAAAACGTTAGTTAAAATTCTGAAATGTGCTTTAAACCCGATAGAGCAGAAATTGACTTAACATTTTCTCTCATATTAAAAATTTTTGTGGAAGGAATCCTTTTTAACGCACTGTCAATAGTAATTAAGCTTCTTTACGTTACTTATGAAAAGTGATCAAATACATATTTAAAATGATTCTCTAAAAAAAATAATTAAAAAAAAATAATTAAAAAAAAATTATTAAAAATAAATGATTTAATACGCTTCTACGTGGACGAGAATATAAAAATCCAAAGGTTTTTAACGAATAAAAAATTTGAATTTATTGATTAAATATTTTCGCATACTCGCACCGGCAACCCAAGGTGAAGCGGTATTCCAACTACGCGTTTTACGAATATCAGGCTTATCGCCGCAAACAGAACGTCCGAGCCTGCGCGGATATATACACAACTTTAATCCCACCCGAATGTCCTGCCACTCTTTTTCTCTCTCACCTGCTTGTTTTTCTCTCCACATTTCGCTCGCTTTCCGCCCCCCTCCCTCCCTTTTACCCGCGTCATGACTCTCTTTCTAAAATTCCCTCTATTTCTCTAGTGCTAAAGCCAGCTGGCAGATTTAGTAAGAGAATTACGTACGTCGATTCTCGCGACTGTAAACTTAAATTTTAATCAGAATCGAAAATCGTAGGTTAAATTTTCGTGCATTTGGAAATTAAATTGAATCGGCGGGGATAAATTTCGCCCGTCGCAACGGGGAAAAAAAAGTATTCAGTTGGAAATGAATAAATTTTCTTAAATTAAATTTGATCACCGCCCCTACACTCTTTCAAGTATTTTTAAGGTTATTGTAACCTCCTCCTACTTTAGCCAACTTTCTCCCGGGTATTCCGCTCCAAATTACCATGGTATAGTGTCCCTTAAATTTTCCCATCTTCCTCTTCTCTCGTTTGTTCTCCTTTTTTTCTTTTTTCTCGACGCGCGCGCGCGCCACGTCCCGGGCACAAAACCGACGCGTCCATAAGTCCATCTTGGACATTCACGAGCCGGTCGAAAAGGCTGTTCGCGCGCGCGAGAGCCGCCTCGATTAAGTAACCTCATAAACAATGCGATAAAAAGGGAAATAAAAATAAGGGTCTGCTGCGTAAAAGTAAGACCGCGAAGGATCCCCGGGCGTTGTTGCCCCGACGAAAACTCGTCAATCGCAACTAAACGAGACAGTGACTTAAGAGGCCTTTTATATAACAATCAGAGAGATTTATTTTTTATTTCATTATTCCACGAATATAAGTAACTCGTAAGGACCATATTTATCGCAGAGAAAATCAGTTCAATTAGTTGCCCTAATTGGATTCACGCTTGGATGAGTTTATATTACAACAAAATGTTACATACGTGAAGTGTTTATTTTCTCTTATTTTTAAATTCTCGCTTCGTGTTCCTTAGAAAATCATTTACGCGATTTATTAAATGTATTTCTACGAGAACAGATGTTGGGTATGTCCGATTCAGTACTTATTCTTTTTAATTGATGGTCCACTTTGGTCTTCACGACATAATTGGACGAGTAAGATGTGGATTATCTAAAATATGCTTTTTATTTTAATGAATGTCCTACGTTGACTAAAAACATTTTATTAGTTCTAATTTGGAAAATATATAATATAATAAAAAATTTACTAAAATTTTAATCTAGTATTCCTCTTCTATAACATCGTTTCTGTACGTAGATATTGTTTAATTAGGACGTGAGCGAGCTTTAAAAAGTAATTGGCTGACTATACTCATCTGTTTCTACTTGTTTATATCAATTAAAGATATAAAAATATAGATTACGAATATAAAGGACATTCTTGTATTGTAATATTAAATATTTGGCTGACTATACTCGTCTGTTTCTACTTACTATATTAAGGAAATAATGCAATTATAAGAACATTTGTATTATAGTAACATGAAATACTTCTCGACTAGTTGAAATAATCAGATTTTCTAAAGATCAAGTGCAATATTTAAAAATACAGTTGGCTGACTACACTTGTCTGTTTCTACTTACTCCATTCAAGTAAAGTATATAATTATGTAAGGTGATTCTTATTATTACCATATTAAATAATTTTATATAAATTGGGATCTTTTGATCTGCTTAGAACACGACCAATCTATAAAAAATATTTGGCTGACTATACTCGTCTGTTTCTACTTACTACGTTAAAGAAATACTGTAATTATAAGAACATTTGTATTATTGTAATATGACATATTTCTCGACTAGTTGAAATAATCAGATTTTCTAAAGATCATGGTCAATATTTAAGAAAACAGTTGGCTGACTACACTTGTCTGTTTCTACTTACTTAATTCAAGTAAAGAATATAATTATGTAAGGTCATCATTATTATTGTAATAAATAATTCTAGATAAGTTGGGATAATTCGAACTTCTAAAGAACATGAGGAACATTTCAAAAGCATTTGTCTGACTACACTCGTCTTTTTCTACTTTCGTAGCTTAAGCAAAGAATATAATTAGAAAATGGCATTCTTATTATTACAATGTTAAATAATTCTTCAATATTAAATTAAGCAAGGAACATAATTCTAATATGACTTTTTCTTCCTTATGAATTGAAATACCATCGAACGTTGCTTAAAAAATCAAGTGTCTACGAAAAAAAGGTGAAAAAACGATGTATATGAAAAAAGTTTTATTGAAGAACGAAAAGTTGCGGAAAGAGCAATCGCGCTCAAACGGATTCATTTGTTTACTTCGCAATGAAAGTTGAGAAAGTATTAGGAGGTGCAAGAGACGAAACGAATGAATAAAAAGACTAAGTAAGGAGGAAATCGTCACGATCTCTCTGTTGAAAATAGAATTCACGTGACGTATTGGCCAGTAGCCAAACGAAGATCGCGGTTTGTCAGCGTCGTCCGTGGAGGGAGAGCAAAAGGCCGGAGATGGGAGGTGAGTGCAGAAAAGTAGAGTACCAAAAGTAAAAGGCTAGAGTGCGAGAGAAAGAGAGAGAGAGAGTGGAAAAGAGGACGGGAGCAAAAAAATAGGACGAGAAAGAGAGAGCGAGGTATAGAATAAAATGAAGGGGTTGAGAGCCAGATAGAAAGTTGCCATGGAAGCGTGTAAACATATAAATCTCGTAACTGTTCGAAAACGAGGAGGTCCGAAGGAAAGGGGACCGAGGGAGGGAGAGAGCGGACGCGCGCGCGGAGCGAGAGAGAAGGACGTCGTCTGCGTAGGTTGAAGCCTGAAGTTAGCGTTTCCGCAGCGCTCGTCTCTCTTCACTATCGTTGTTCCCTTGTCGTCTCGCTTCGTTTGTGTCGACCGTGTTTCTCTTTATCATTTGAATGAGAACCTCGTCGCCCCCCTCCGTCCCCCCTGCTTTCGCCGCGCGCCCGGCGAACTTGCCCTATCGCCACCTCGACTGTTCCTACAACCTTTTTTTTTCACCTGACCTTCGTCCTACGCTTCCACCTAAACTTTTCGTTTATTTTAGAAACTGGCTATTTAAAAAAAAGGAAGTTTAGAATTTTTTTTTATATTTTCCGTGTACTATAGTAATGTCATGCCCTGCTTTCTACAATCCCATCTAATTGTTTCTTTAATTTTATAAACTATCCAATAAAAAAGTAGAAGTTTAGACTTTTTTTTGGATATTTTCAGTGTTCTCGTATGATTTTAACTTTTTTTAATTTAACTATAAATTAAAATTTTTTGACCATGGTGTACTTTTACAGTAGTGAATATTTTTAAAAGTTCTAAATAAAATGGTATTAAATAATTGAATCATTAAAATCGTAAATTTATCTTTTGGTCTTTAATGAGTTGATCAATTACTTTTCTTTAAAATAATTGTTATTTGATCGATAAACACAATAAATTACGAGATACTTATCGGTTGTATTCTTTTTCATCGGAGTTTACAATCGAGGGTTGAATTACTTGAAAGTATCTTATTTCTTCCGTTTATTGAACGGTTTTATATCTTTTTAGTAATTACATCTTTAATACGCCTTAGTTTATTGTTTGAAAACTCTCTATTATACATTAAAATTTATTATTAACACATGATTATTAAATAAGTATGTTCATTTTGAGGAAAACAAAGTAATCATATATAATAAAATCAGATCTTTACCTCATCCTCGAATTTATAAACTTTAAAAATAAAAAAAAAATTTATGAATTTAAGCTGGTCCAGCGATCCAAGCGCAGAAGTGCGTCTTCGCCGTTGGCCGTTAGAACCCCATATAAAGTATACGTATTCATACATATTTCTCAGGAAGAAATTGTCAAGCCGTAGTGAGTACTGGGCGCTGGCGTAGGAAACACTATATAAATTCGCATAAACTGCTTTATTGCCTGGAGTTAAAGGCGTGCACATCCGCGGTACACGCGATCGTAATATTTCGCTTGTAAAATACGCAAAACTTGGTATTTCTCCGCGCGCGGCATGCACAGGAGTGCACCGACGGATCCTCTTGATGCTACAGCTGTCGCGTTATATCGTTAGCGGTTTCGCCGAATGAATTTGATATCCCCATTATAACTGGTAGACTTAGAATATTTTTTGAAGCGCAGTAGTCCCGGTTTTATTTGCTATTTTACGAAGCCTGCTGGCGGTAGACCTTTTCTTTTAAGCATAAGGAAAAAATGTTACTTTGAATGTTAATGCAGTCTTTGCTAAAGCGTGGACAAACTCGAAAAGTCGCTGTACAATTGCATTAAAATTGAATAGGAGATCTTTAAAAATTTCTAGGTACTATACTTATTTTTCTGATTTTTCGCGTTTGTCCTCGTTTTACTTTAGTTTACGTAGACTACAGAAATTTAAAACATATTTAAACACGCGTTGCTTATATTGTATTATTAAAGCACATTGAATATTCAAATTTGAATATTCAAACAGATTACGGGTTGGGTACTGAAATGTTTCCCTGGAGCAGGTCACTTCAAGAAATAGTTTGTTTTTGATAAGATAAAATTGAAAAATATTGATTGCTGATAAAAAAGGTATAAAATCACTGATCTATTTAATTCGGTTTATGAAGGTACGGCATGGGAAACAATTTCATCCTTCTTTTTTAGCAGTAAAGCTTATTTATTATCAATTTAAGTAGAATTTAGCATCTTCGAGCAATTTAGATAAGTAATTGCCAAAGAATATCCAGGGAAACTGTAATCGGACGGAGATCACGTAATTTTGACCCTAATCCGTTTTTACCTTTCTCCGAACAATTTAACGCTTCCTCCATAATGAGAGCTCATATCAAACATTTTTACGCTTACGCGTCTGCTTTATTATACATTCGGGCTGAAGGAGCAGTAAAAATTTCGAAAATCCCTTAATCTTTAAATATCGAGGGTCCACTAGCGCAGGCGAGCGCGTAGATATCATTCTCCTCAAGGGTTGAGAGGGACTCCGCGTATATCCCGCGCGGTCGGCATCGAAACGTTGATCCTAAGGCCATTTTGAAGTAGCATGCTTCTGGCTAAATGGACCGAAAAAGGCGCTGATATTTATGGATTTTTTTTAAGGTCCGGCACGGGTCAACTGGGTTAAGCCAGGGTTACGTTTTCGGCGTCCGCTCGAATCGTCGCTGTACCACTTACAAAAGTACAAGGAGGCGGGGACGGAGGGGCGGGGGAGAAAAAGGAAGGTCTCGGAAGGAACCGTGGATGGTGTCGAGTTGCTCGATTTACTGGTAACTTACGAGGTTTCACGGCATTTTCCGCGACTTTCGCTCTGTATCATACATCATCTGCAGGTCACGTAATCGAATCAGCGAACTTGTTCTGCCGAACTGCCGTATATATAGTGGGCGCTGTATATATCGGGCCGCGAGCGCTGCGCGAAACTCCCTCCACCGGCGAAAATATTTTCAGACATCTAATTCAACGCTCCTTTTTACTGCGCCGAGCAAACAGATTTTCCCTCGGGTTACTTTTACTTTTAAAGTCAATGCGACTTTTTTTGCAAGTGAAGTGATATTAGATTCGCCGAGGAAAAATTCCAGCAAAAATTACAATACTGTGTAGGAAAGAGGCCCGCAGACAGACATTTAGTTAAAAATTGACATCCTCTCTAGTAAAATTTTATACAATTATAATTTATAATTATGCTAGACGCTATTGTAAATTTTACTAGAAAGTATGGTAATTTTACTAGAGAGAAAGGTAATTTTTAAACTAAATGTCAGTCTGTGGCTACTTTCCTTCACAGTATTGTAATTTTTACTAGAATTTTTCTCAGTGCATAAAACTGACTTGAGTGCAATAAATTCTTGAAAATGGGAAGTCGTAACCTATAAGTAAGGATTAGCGCGGATACGCGACACATTTAATTCGAAATATTGAATTGGCATCGTTTCCACTGCAGTGTATACACAGGTGGGTATTTAACAAATATTAATTTACAGCTATTGTTTTACTGTCCGAAATACAGTTTGAATTTATCATTCGCACATATTGTAATAATTCCGAAATATGAAACGAAATGAAACTTTTAAAACTTTTTATTGGAAAACAAAATAAACAATCGAATTTATACATTTTGTTCTCATATCGCAATACTTCTAAATGTATGAAAAAAAAAACAAAATAAATGAATGGAATCTTCACGAAAGCATGATAAAAAACATCCATTACCTTAAAAAAAAAAAACAAAAAAAGTGAGGTCGGGTTTCAGCGCTATATCTTCTCAAATACTACACAGAATATTTTTTACGAATATTAATTATACTTTTAGAGTATCAAGCGTGGAGTGGGCTTCGATTCGCGCGCATGCGCTGCTCCAGAGATTCCTAACACTCACCGACCAGAGATTCCTTGCAATCCACCCAACAAGTAAAATAATTACTTGTTCAACGCGTTTGCGCGTACACAGAGATCCCGCGCACAAGCACGCAGCATCCATTGTTTCCCGGTATGCACGCACTCGTCGCTCTTACCAATAGAAGCGCATTTAGCGTAGTTATCCTTTATACTAGATGTTTATGCGCGTCGTTACTACAATTTCAATCCTGGGTAGGCAGTTTGAAAGACCCGCGCAGTTGCCTCGTGCGCTGCAAGCTCCATCGTTATTTTAAAGCTTTGATTCGATATTCTCATTCTTGAAATGATTGTGCTAATTGGTGGGATTAGTCGTATTACACTTGCGGCTGTCATTGTACTTTTTTAACGAGGGATTTAAAAACTACCCTTTTTTCACCTGCCTTAAAAAACATTTGGCTGACTGCACTCGTCTGTTACTACTTATTAGGTTAAATACTTATTATAAAAGTCCATTACGCTGTTTAATGGGAGTTATGGGGGAAAACTATAATACTTTTTCAAATAACTTTAGATTTATGAAAGTTTACTCTTCAATTACTAAGTAATTGAATTAGTAATTGAATTACTAAGTAATTAATTTGTTCGTATTTTTCTGTAAAATTGTTCGAATTTTCAGAAAAAATAGTTTTTGTTCCTCGAACTGATTCACTATGTGAACGATCGTCGGACTAAGAATTTATGTATCTTTCGCATCACTGGGTGGCTAAAGTCCCGATGACTTTTATTAATGGACGGAGTCACTGGTCATGAATAGACTGAAAGCTTCTTACTCAATTCTTTTTTTATTTCTATTCAATAAATCGACGGACGGTATTACCGTTCCTATTAGAAAGTCAAATACGGTCTGTAACAACTTTTTTAAATTTAAATTTAAATTTTATGAATGCGAATATTAAATAATTATTCAAGTTACTTACTTCCAGAATTAATAGCAAATGGCTCCACTTAAAAAGAGAGCGTAAAAGAAGAAGCCACCGGAAATTTTTTAGTTCCTGTACACCTTTTAAAAGATGATATTAGTCGAATTAATTATTTACGAAAAGAGAAACTACGTCTGTACATAATGTATATAATAATACTATGAAATAAAAGAGCGAGTATACCAAGTAGAAAAATTAATATAATTTATAAAGTTTTGTCATCACAAATAGTAACATCACTTAGATTTAATTTATACATGCATAAACAAAATATTTACTTATATTATTAATATTTGAAGAATGTATATGCTGCTTAAACATCTGTATTCTGCATGTATATACGTATACATATATTGGTCATCAGCTACATAAAGGAATAGAACAGAGAAGCTCTCGGGTGCAGCAGCTTGTCCATTATTGACAGTGTCAATCCGCACTACCGCATGCTTCGCTGATAGACATTTTGTGTAGGTAAACCACAATGAGTCATGGCCCGACAACCTTGCAATAAGAGCATACATACTCTTTTCATTGTACCAATCTTGAATGTGTCATACTAGAAGATACGATTGTCTTTTAATTTGCCATTACATTGCTTGGTTTCTAATTTCAATCAAAAAGATAAAACTTTTACTTCACATAAACTTATTTCCATTAATAATCAACAATTGATCACGAAACCACTACGAGCTTCTAGTAAGGACTAGGTACAGGGGGTAATATTAATTACTGTCATTAATGAGCCATTTACAAGCCGAGTTGGTTGAGAGGCGCGAGGCAACCAAATTCACGGGCCGGATGGATTGCACCATGGGAATTTTGCGGAGCACCCCATTGGGCTGGCATTGTTCGCGGCGTGTCTCGGCCGACCTGGAATATCGACCGCCGAATTTCCAATCTTACGCAGCGTCCAAAGTCTCGGTTCTCCAGAAACCGCATTCGCGTTAATTGGAAATCGACACTAAGTGCAGGCACGTAAGAGGACACTGAGAACTTGCTAATTACGAGATAATTATCCCGCATGCTGGGCCGCAATGCACTTGTTTAGAATAATTTAGCCGCTCGGGGCGTCGATCGCAGTGCAGTTGCATCCGCTGGTCGATACCGTCTGTGCATCCCTTTTGATACGACGGAGAGAAATGACGGAAAATGAAGGTTAGATAATGAGAATAGGGTATCTGAAGATAAAATCCAGCATTTGTATTTTGCAGTGATCAGTAATTCTTAGTATATTGAAAGCTGGATTAACAAATGTTCGCCAAACAAATTATTGAAGTAAGCTAAGCTCAAATAAACCTTAGGTATATTCTATTTTTGAAATAATATTTGAAAAAACCTTAAGATACTCACTAATTACTTGTACAGTTATGTCCAGATCAAAGTAATTTAACGAGTTGTTCATTAAAATATAATTAAGGTAGTAAATGTTTTTTTACTGCTAATTATAAGGAAATTTTAATTAAAAATTTATCTTTGTGAGCGAATTTAATTTCATTGGATATATTTATGATTTTATGTTAGAACGAGCAAGTAAATACAGCTAATTTGTGAAAAATACGAAACTGAGTGAATCGAAAACTTAGGCTTTGCTAGAAATTTAAAGGAAAACTTGGAAAATATTCATAGATGTACTCGTTTACTTTTATAAAATTTAATTTTCATATATTCAAATTACTCTTGCTCATTGAATTTGTTCTGAGTTTCAAACTTGGAGAGCTTACTTGTAATAACGTCCTCTTGAATTTGTTGGAAAGATATTCAAATAGGACTTAAATTAGTTAAGAAACAAAACTTTTCAAGTTGGAGCAATTTCCGTAGAAAACATTCCCATGATTTATGAAAGAAAGCCATTGATAATCTCGAACGAAACGTGATATCAATGATTCGAAGTGTCACGAGCCAGGAGATAAGAGAAATAAGAAATATTTCCGAAAAAGTAATTTTTTAAAAAAAGTAAGTCATATTCTTTTCGACCGAATTTAAAGTGGAGACTCCGAATTTTATTCTGCGCCAAAGGCGGGCGTACACTCTGCCGAGCTAATTTTCCACTCAGAGCTGTTTCACTTTTGTACGTCTTCATATTGCTGATTCATATCTCGCACTACTTCGTCAGAGCGCTACGGCATACTTTACGCATCAGAAATTCTCCAATTTTCGAGCTTTTCGAAATCGCACACCTTTTCAGATACTTCACTTCCAAAAATTTACATTTATTTAAATGATCATTGTCTTTTATTCGGAAGTACGGATTTCAAATCGCGTACCTTTTCGCACTGAGAAAAATGATGATACTACTTGGTAAAATGGTCCCTGACTGACATTCTGAAAAAAATTACCGTACTTTATAGTACAATTTACCAAAGGTATTGTAAATTTTACTAAACAGTATTATTATAAATTTTCATACATGTATAATAAATTTTCCTATAAAGTGTGGTCATTTTTTCACGTCAGTCTTCGACTACTTTCCCTCTCAGTGCAGGTATTTCGTTTCCAAAATTTACATTTATCGAAATGAACATTGTCTTTTCTTCGATCGCGATTTCTTCGTACCAGTGAATTTTCTCGCGAGTAGCATCGGCCAGCAGATCGATCTTTGCTTGGGCGCGCTTTACAAAAACAGGTCTGGCTTTGATTTGAAAAACCGTAAAACGTATTTACCGAGGAACTGGCAGAGAGCATTGGGGCGCGCCTCCGCAGAAACTCAACACCGCGGCCGCGAACGTGCTTTCCACTTTATGTTAGCGCTCTTCCTTTATCTCTTCCTTTCTCTCTCTCTCTTTCTCTCTCTCGCTGCCTCTCTCTTTCTGTCTTTCTCTCTATCTATCTCTCTCTCTCGCTCGTCCCGTCCTTTTTGCTTTTGTTTCAAACGCCTTGCGCCGCGCGGCACCATTTTATCCCTCTTACCGTTTGTCCCCCTTTATTTATTTTCCATCCTTCTTAAATCGCCGAGACCTACTCGAACGTTAGCGCGCGCGCACCTCTGTGGAGCACTCGGCAAATGGGAGCCCAGACAACGCCAGAAGTATCATAATTCCGTGGCGAAAAGCGATGCTGGTCAGCCGAAAGATGACTACCTAGCACTTTTTCTCCCTCGGGGAGGCGTCTTTTACACCCAGCGACGTCGTTGAGTCTGAAAAAAATTGTTTTGTCTTCGTGAAGATGCTTTTAATGTCGATGACTTATTTACTCGTGTTACGAACTTTTCTGCTTTCTTTGTAGCGTACGGCGAAAAAAAATTGTGATCTAGTTTTTATACGTAAGAGCAGGTAATTATGTAAGCTCAGAAGGTTAAAAAATAAGGTATGTAATAATATATATTGTATATAATATACATTAAGGTTGGGTTCTGAATTTTAGGTAAATTTAAGACATGTAAAAAATGACAAATTATTCCTTTTTGTTTTTATTTTAATAATTTGAATTGCAGATTGTAATTCCTGTATTTTTTAATTTTTTATAACATTTAATCGATTACATTTTTCAGAAAGAATAAATTTTTGTTGCTTAGGTAAAGAAGTATCTTCAGTTTGACCAAGTTTTTGGTCTGACATGGATCGTTACTCGTGGCAGGTTATGATGTAGTTTTATTGAAAGCGATCCGTGCGTTGGTTATGATTGATTTGACGTGTACTGCAAGATGCTTGGGTTTAACACTTTTTCCCAAAAAATGTCTAATATCCAACGGTAGCATTTTAATTAAATTTTGTATGAGTTTATACAACTATTTTTTATAATTGCTCTCTTTTTGCTTTTAACAAAAAGGTAGATTTTAAAAAATACAGGATGCGAGCTTATGTTTTAGAATTTTTAAAATAATGTATACCTTTCCATCAATTAATTCATCGAAAACAAAGTCCGGCCAATTAATTGATTTAAAAATACCAGCATTTCCATTAGGGTAATATTAGACATTAATTTAATTAACAAGAAACACCGAAGCTTTCAATTTTGCTAATGCATGTCCCATTCTCTCTTGCAGTTTATTTTTTCGCCACACGTACTCTTTGCAGGACAATAGCTATTTTTGTCTTTGATTGAAGTGCACTAAACATTAGCAATCTATGAGCAGAAAAGGTTTTGCTGCAATTTAAAATGTAAAATAAAATAAAAAAAATCAAGAGAAGAACAAAAGATTATTTATTATTTGCACTTCAGATAAGTAATTGTAACAGTACTACTAAACATCACTTAATTTTCAATTTATCCAAATAAATGAATTACTCGGTTTTTGTAATTAATGCACTCGTCATTTCACATTTTTAAAATATTTTTAATATAAAATTCATTGGACTAGAACGATAAAATAATTTCAAGCTCCTCTTTTCCATGTCTGATGCATAATTTCTGCTTAACAAACAGTAAGAGTTACCCTCTATTTCCTATCGTGCCTTTTTCTCAATATTTACTTTCATCGCAAGGAAAATTTCGTATCTCCCTAAGTTAAAAATCAAAAAGTTCTTAAATAACGCAAGTTAAGCGTCGAGTAATCCGAGGCCTACTCTCGCTACTTATGAGGCATCGGCAAAATTAAAGGGCCTCTAAGCCCCTACATCCGTCCCTATAATGGGCGCGCAACGAGAGCTTGTCAGATTAACATAAACACTCGGAGTCGCCTCGCGCGTTCCTTTCGCCAAATTTAAAAGCCGGATTATCCCCAATAAGTACAGCGTGTTAACTCTTGGAGTCTTTACGGCTTCGGCCTAGGCGCTATCGCCGCCCCGCTCGATACGCCGCTTAACTATTCCTCCGCCAGCCTTTCCTTCGGCGGCCCCGCGGATGCGCAGACGCTAATTTCGCAATGAAAACTTAATGCACTGCCGGCAGTTTGCGCGTGTTCATAACTAACTGGATTTGCATTTTTACGGTGCCCGGGCCTTTGGAGAAAACGGCTGTGTTATAATTGTACCTTGGTAAAGAGTCATCACTTTTTTAAGCATTTTTTGAAACGTTTTGCGCGCTTACGAAGAGACCAGAATTTTTTTGTTAATCTTTTGGATGGAATTTCTTATGCAATATTTTCTTCGCGTGTGTTTAACTTGAATTTATTTAATGCAATGGTTCTGTTTTGCTTGTACTTAAGCATGCAAAGCTTAATCAATATTTACGGTGCCCATTGTTTAATAAAAGGGAGCTTATACCAGTAAACGCTTGTTACAATTAGGTGTATTAAATATTTATCTGTGGTTACGTAGAAAATTAAACCTTACATTCAAATGAAAGTAAAATAGTCTTTGAACTTTAAAATTCTTCTTAAATTATGTCGCTGTTGTAAAATCAATGTATAAAAAATTGATATTATTGATAATTCAGTTTTTAACCTTTCAATTTATTTATTTATTTATTAAATTAACGAGATTAAATTCCTTTTACACAACTATTAATTAGAACGCAAAGTAGTATGTACATATACTGGATTATTAACAGAATTTTTGGACATCGAATCTTATATAATTCTTAAAAGAGAGTGAAGATTTAAATTGTGAAATATCACAAGCAAGTTTATTTCAATTCCTCCTTATCTATAATTGGAAAATGATATCTAGATGTATATTTACAATTAGTCTCATTTAACGATCTTAGGTGCCTTATACTTTATTCTCCCAAGACCTAAGAGAAAAAAGATTTGCAATCTCAGGATCTTTACAATAATCAACTAAGAATTTTTAAGTGAATATTATATCAAACAAATTATGGAGCGAGTTGATTAAGTTTTGAAAGAAAAGAAATAAGATGTAAGATGCTCAGCGGTGCGTTTAAAAAGAACCGCTGAAAAATTTCATCGAGTCATGGGAAAAACGAGGCAGCGACTTGTCAAATATAATCTCAATTAGTAAACTTGTAATTCATTGTCTATCCGAAACCAAATGCAAACAGCAATCAATCTTAGTTTTATCACGATCAGGAGGGGGTAAACAGCGTGTCCCTTTGAAACGAGGCGGTGATATCCGCTGGTTAAACAACTAATTAACGTTCCTGTCTATAAATGGCTACGAAACTTCGGTGTGTCCACATTCTTAGCGAAATCGCGGTGGTAAGGGCGTAGCCGGTGTAGCGGGCAAAGCCAACGAGATTATCTGCCGTAATGCCCGTAACGTAACGTTGGCTCGCATTATATCTAAAATCCACTCCAGACGGTTAGCAAGAAATTAATTCCCGTTTAATACAGTCCCTGGTTAGCATTGCAAATCTCCGGGTGCGCACTTGTCCTTTTCTTCGCCTCTCTTCCACCGCGGCGCGGGGACTCGCTCCGCCCCATTCTTTTCGTCGCCACCGCGAGGCTCCTTCCGAGACTCCCCGACCTCCCTCCTCCTCTCTGTCTCTATCTTTTGTTCTCCGTACATACCCGTCCCTCTCGCTCCCTTCCTCTAACCTCGCAGCGTATTAAAGAGATCTCAACGGATCTTTAGCCGAGCTCGAGGTTCTTTTTTCTCGCCGAACTGTGTGTCTTCCCTCCCTCCGATTCTTTTTTTTACTTTGTTCTCCTTTTTTTTACCCCCCACATCCTTCGGGGATTTTACTCCAACGGCGGGTTGGCACCTCAACGCTGATAAAGGTATGATTTGGAGTTTTTCCGGAAATTAGATTGCCACTTTTTACGGACGTTCGCCAGACAGTGTTTTGATGGAATGAATTACGTTAATGAGAAAGTCGCCCGGGGACGGACGGCGCCTTTATTGACTTTCTATAAAAAGAAAATCAAAGGAAACTCGCAAAAACTGATCGTTCGGAGTAAAAAATTTAGCGACTCCGTATTTAGATCCGGGAAGAAACGACAAGTTAAAGAGGATCGCACCGCGAGAGACACGTTTACTCAATTTTCGCGTGTTTGTACTCCTTTGAGTAAAGACTTTCATTATTTTCTGAAGAAAATGTTTCTTCTCTCGCTAACTGCATTATTTTAATGCGTTCCCACGAGTATTCTTAGTAATCTATTTCGAGCTGAATAAAAATAATTAAGTTTTTATGCGCGCTGCACGCGTTTCATCCTTCGGAATTCTACCGCGAAGTTGTGCATACCCTCCTCTCTCTCTCTGGGTCTCTTTCCCTCCTAAGACAAAGTTTCTGTTGAATTTTGGAATTCATTCACTTTAAAATTAACGGGAAACTCCTCGTGATCTCTCACTCATCCTGGGACTCGACTGGGCATGAACTGACGCGCTGGCACTATATAAAAGTCTCGCGTAGCACTCTCATCTTGCGATTTGTTTCATGAATTTTTACTTCATCGCGAATTCCTTTTTTAACGTAGCAGTTGAATCTAAAAACTTGTGTTCGATCGCGTTCTGTATTTCTACGTGATAATCTGATTTATTAATTATTATCTGATATTTCGGAAATCAGGCGGACGACGTCAATGGATTTCAAGTTTTTCGTCAGGATGGGAAGCAGCAGGGGGCCGAAGGTTAGATAGGTGTGCCCCTGTTGTAGTCATAAGATTATAATGGAGGACCAAAATGCCGACATTTTGCAAAATAGCAGTGACGCCCAATTTGTACGCGAATTGTGTAGGGAGCTGTCGCTTCAGGCGGCTCAGCAGGATGCCACGCACCGTACACCCACGCCTCGCATCTCGTGGATTGACCTTATTCTTGTCGATGAAATCGAAACGATACTTGACGCACGAAATGTCCCGGTGACCTTTCCAAGTGGACACTATATAATCGATATTCTTCATCCCTGGGTGTATCAATCGGATGAAAATAATGTCATAGTCATTTAGAAATTTGATCTGCAGAAAAGGTTGAGCTAATCAACAACTTTGACTAATTATTGTAGTTAGAGGAAGTATCAAAGAAGTAATTAATTTTACGGCAGTAATAGAGTAACAACTTGCTCGTAAATGTTTGCAGTATTTTTCAGTTTACCAATAATTCATCAATACCTTCACAGATGAAAAGGATCAGTGGAAATGAAAAGGACTGATAAAAAGGATCAGAGGGAAAGCATTAATTCATTTAAAAGTAAATTTCTTTGTGATGTTTGCCTCGAACGAATATTTAAAGTCATCATTAAAATAATTAATTATCATTAATTATTATTTAAAGTCATCGTCGTTAATTGTTAAGACAGGGTCAAACGATCCCTTTTAGCTGCGTTTAATCAGAAAAATCAGGTAATTTTTCAGTTAAACAGATAGACAGATATATTTATCATACCTTTAGAAACACAAAGTTCACCAGTAAGGTATTACTTCGAGGTATCGAATGAGAAAAAATCAGGTACATCAGAATATCATCGACAAAGCTTGGACCGCCCGCCAGAAATAAAACCCGACGAATACTCCGCTCGTCATCGAATTAATTTCGTCGCTCCTCATATTCGGCCTCCCCCCTCCACGCTCGGCCGAATAGTTTCGTCACTAGATATAACGCGGTTCATTATGCAGATTCGCATAAACGGCGGAGTGCGTCGGCCGGGCGTGCATGCCTTGGGCAATGAATTTCGAATGGAAACGCGGCGAAAGCCCATTGAGCCTGAACGAGCCGATGGGCGCGTCGGCCCGGATGTGTATTTATGCATTCGGCCTATGCCCATTGACGACGCGCGCGCCTATCTATTTATGCATCAGCGAAGTGTAAAACAACGCCGGCAATTCGTTTGGGCACGCGCGAGAATTTCTGCCGCGCGCTACCTGCCGCCGATGTAGTCCGGGACTGCAGTCGGTCCCCCATAAATTTTTTAACCGACCGCCTCTCCTCCCCGATATTTGTAAATGTTCGGGCGGCGTTGATTCTCTTTTTTTTTTTGGCGGAAGGGAAATAATGCGGGAGCTTCGGTACTAACGACGATGATCGCGTGATTTTTTTTTACGGTGGGGTTGGAGATCGCCTCGGTCCGGTGGGAGGGAGTACGGGTGTTGGGGTAGTTGCCCCTATTTGTGAACCTGTCCAAATTATTATGTCACGTTGTTTAAACACAATGCGGAAATAAACAGTATTGAAATATTTTTATACGGAATATCGGAAGCTCATATTTGGATAAAACTAATAAAATTTATTAAAAACAAAGAAATGGTATTTTATTAAAATTCTGATATTAATTCCTATAAGTATTAACTTTTTTAACAAAATTTTTTATGCGGATAATTAAATTACACGATCTATATAAAACGTTATTCTAAAGTTATATACATATACGGCTTAATCAATTTATCATTCATCGTGGAAGCTAAAACGATTCTTAAATCCACCTCGAATATACAAAATAAACGCGTGAAAAATACATTGAAATAAATTTAACTTTGTTATCTTGATGAGTAAGTTTAAAAAAAATTATTAAGATTAGTACCTTTTGTGTCAACGCCTGTTTCTATATTTACGTTGTAGAAAGTAGGGGAAAGTAATAGCCTTCTTTTAATATATTTTTCTGGAATTTAAGGTAGTCATCATTTTATTTAAATTAAATTCCTTTTCGAAAATTAAATGCTAGTTTTTGTTTCATAAATTTAATTGTAATAGGAGCAGAGGACGAGATTTTTTATATTTTGCTTCCTCCTAGATGAAGCTTTGTATTAGCAAAATTAAAATAAAAAATCCTCCTTTGTATTAACAAAATTAAAATTTTTTTTAAATATAGTTTTAAACAATATTATAATAAAAAGACCTTACCTTATTTAAATTTAATATACCAACATTTATAAGTCAATACGTAATAGATAAGTACTTCACATAAGTAGTAAAGCCAGGGTATAGTCAGACTTCACTGAGTATAGTTTAAATCATCACCAAATGCTATTGTCCTCTTATCTCTTTAATCTAATGTGCCTTCTCATCTGCGGGGCTATTCAGATGATGACTTGTTGGTTCTACAGGTATATTTTTGAACGGTGGAAAATTTGACTATTTATAAATCCAAAGGTAAAGAGCTTGGCTTTACGAGTCTTGATATCAACTCAGATTGTAAATTGCGTGAACAACCTCATAAACAGCTGGGCTGCTTCAAGAACTAATGGAATATTTCTCCGAGCGATTCACTTAATGGGACATAAAATGTTAAAGTCCTAAAAATGGGGTTTATTTTTATAGGTATTAAAAAAAGCAGTAAAACGCTTTAATATTTACTTTTTTCATTAATATTAAGAAAAGAAATTAAATAAAAATTTTGTTTAGAGATTCTTTGATTTAGATAAATATAACTTGAACTGAAATTTAGTTTTATTTATCGTAGATACAAAAATTTATTTTCAAAAGTAGCACGTCAGCTTCTTTTAGTTGTAAAAGTGTAATTTTCTAAAGCATCGCATTTTACGCATCATTTGAAAGGAAAAAGAACGTTAAAAAAATATATAATTAGCTAACGATTTCAGCTTCATTATCAAAGTAAATTAATCAAACGTGAAGCATCAGCGCCAAATACAAGAGAGCAAATTAATTAGGATTGATAATCAACTTTTGATCACTTCACTAGAAGAGATCAATTTAGGTCAAAAAGTTTATTGTACAAATAATTTTATGTCAATTGATTTAAAAGTACATTTCAATCTGCAATTCTGCTGCAGTAGAGTGATGTTTTTTTTGCCACTTATTGCTACGTACACTATTGGGTTTCGCTTTTATTTTTCGCACAAAAGAATTAAATTAAATTATAATCGAAGTGCAAGCTTTTAAAAATACGATTCTGTAAACTAATATTTTTTTTTATTGTTATTTAATTAATTAATTGCACGATCATTTTGTTTATTTTCCATTTAGGTACCGATTTAATACTTTAAATTAAAAAAAAATGTTTACCTCTAATAATTGTTTATCGTGAAACTCAAAAGCATCGAACAGCCCTTTTTCCTATACCCACTTATTTCACTTTTTCCCTTTCAGACAATATGTATACAAGCGTAAGTAGTAAATATAGGTATATAGGTATACCCACCCTATTACATACATTATTTTCTCTCTAGCGGAGTCTTGTAAAAGTAGGAACCTAAAAAGGTCGCGGTGCATGTTGGAAAAAGTAAAAAAAAATATGACATCGATTCATCCGAAAAAGTTTGACCATATGGTATCTTACTACTTAGAGTGCAAAGTTTCCACGTGAGTGAAAAGGAAGAAATCGAGGGATAGCAGTCGTTTCGACAGTTAGGTGTAAAAAAAGGAGCGCCAGAAAGAAAGAGCGAGAGAGAAAGAAATATCTCGAAGGGAAGGAAGAAACTAAGTGGAAAACGACGAGTTCTTCGGCAAACGCCAACTGAATAAGTAGAACAGTATCAGGTGTGGTGAGACACGCTACTTAGAGCAAGTAACGAGAAAAAGTGAAAGAGACGGAAAATGGACAAACTTCTTTCGGTTAAAAGATTTTTTAAATCTTAAGTTTAGAAAAAGTAAAATTGCCTCTATTTTCTTATAATTCGGTAGAAATATATATTTCAAGTGTTAGATTTTATAAACAAAAAAATCGAGTATTCATTTTTCTTTTAATGTAATAAAAAAGAAAATACATTGTTCTTTCTTGTAAACTTATTCTTCATTGTTTTTAGTTTAATGGAAAAAGAACGGAGTAAAGTAAAGTATGGATTTAATCAAGAATTCAACTGCAATTCATTAGCATTTAAAATAAAAACAAATGGAGTCGGTATGAGTTGACTTCGGGCTGTATTTTTAAAGGTAGAAATGACGTTGAGTGACATCATCAGCAGTTTCATAATACAAGGAAAGTTTTGTAACATTCCGTAAATTACTCTAAAGCTCCTATACTCAATACGTGCAGCTGAAAACTAGAACGTACAATAAAAAACACACGTTTCGAAGTCACCTTTAATGATAAACCGATTTAAACGTTACTACCTCCCCCTCTTCCTAACGGGCTAGATTTTCAAAGAGGTAAATGTGTGCATTAACAATGAATTGGACATTATTGTTACCGAGAATTTGCTGTTGTTGTGAACTTCGTGCGTAATCCCTTTGTCCGTACGTATATTTCTCTTGCGCAGCTTAATTCCTATTTACTAGTCCATAACAACATTGTTTTAACAGCAATTAGCAAGTTGCAACGCACTAAAGCTAACAAATAGTTCCGTAATTCCGCGCTGAAAAATCTTTGAGTTTCCAATCAATTAACATCAAAGCGGCCAATTCAATGCCACAAATTATTTTCACTTTAATACCCATCGCACTTGCGCCTTTCTTTTTCCCTCAAATATAAATACGAACGGCATTTATATATAAATCGTCCAATTAGTTATCGAATCGAGCCGATAATTGGCAAATAAACAAAAGATTTATTTCTTTTTCAATTGCAGCGCTCCACCGGCGTGTGTGTGTGTGTGTGTGTGTGTGTGTGTGTGTGTGTGTGTTTCGCGGTAAGTCAGTCGCAAAACTTTCGGTGATTTATCTGCGGGTAGTCACGTTGCACAAATCAATGGCGCGAAAAGATTATGAACGGAGAAGCGCCGCCGTCTACACGGGACGCGCGCGGGCATTCGGAGTCGGATAATTCCGCGCGTCGTCATTCTCCTGCATACGCAGCGCAATTTTCTCCTGCCTAATGGTCCATAACCTTTGATTGAACTATGTTTACGCGGCGCTTTTAACGCTACCGGTGGAGTGGCGGCTAATGAGTGACTCGCCCGTGCACAGGTCGTTGCTTAATTTTTTTTTTTTTCCACCCAACCCCTTTTGTATACGCGTTCCTCTTAATGATTATTTTTGTTTTGCATGCGCAGCTTGATTAATGGTCGGGAGATGATGCGACAAGAAGGTTTTATGCCCGGACAAAAATAGCTTCCGTTTTAATTTAATATGAGGGTCAATTTATGCATTGTAGTTATTTTGTAATGGACGCAATTACTTTCAATGATTCGTGCGGACTTTATTTTAGGTTTCCTCGGCGACTGTGTGCTGGTTAATCACTTTTTCCAGTGTCGTATTAGCATTGTAATGGCATTATGTTAACAGTGATATTTACATATATATTGGTAAATTCAAAACTTTTATGTAGATTTTGAGAATAAAGGTTTTGAGAACAGTAGTACGGAAAAAAAAACAAAAAAAATGTGTAATGTAACTATTAAGTGTATTGTGTATATTCTTGTATACAATTTTGTGAAAAAAAAGGAAATCAAAGTAAAATTAACTTACACACTCATGTGATAAATGTATTTAATATAAAAATTGTATATCAGTAAAAATAATTGGACCCTAGTTTATAGAAAAGCTTGAAAAAGCTTGATGTCTGACTAATATCAGATGTTACTACTTATCAGCATCTTAATATATACAACACTTATAGCTTTTAATTCGACAAATTGAACTTATTTTCAAATGATGAATATCGTAAATTTCATACACTTCTTACGAAATTATATTAAGATGCTGTTAAGTAGTAACATCTGATATTAGTCAGCCATCAAGCTGATCATGATATTTTAAAATATTTCTTAAAAAATTGAAACGCCTTATGAATATTTTGAATTTCATTATTTTCTTGTATGTTTTACCATTGAGTTTCCAAATTATTAAATAAATATTCTTCTCTGGGTCAGTATATGCATAAAAGATATTTATAACAATATCGTTAGGTCAGCTATTGTAAGATTTTGTTAAACAATCTATTGTTATGTAATTTTATGTCATTGCACCCATTTTACCGCAAATAATCGATCAATTCACGTTGAATTAATAAAAATAAAATGCTAATACATCCAAATAATTCTAATATAAAAAAATAATCTATACTAAAAAAAATATTAATAAATCTCAATCGAGAAAACATCCATCTCCATGAATATCGGCCCGGTGAAAACTCATCGCTAGAAGCGCGGGCCCCTCGCGCGTTATTGACGCGAGCCCCCCGCGCACTCGACGATTGTTTGTCGAAATTTTAATTTTCGAACGCAATAATCTCGGGCGCTCTTTGTACGGCGCCGGGGCGGGAGGGGGGCCCGAGTGGACGCGATATACGCGATTGCGAACGACAGAATAACGGATGCCAAGTGTACTCGTCGCGAGCAATTAATCAGAGCGTACAATTCGGCGGAGCCGCGCGACATAACACCTGCCAGCTTGAGCCCGCGCGCACACGGGGGGCCGAGTAGCCGCGCGCGCGCGCGGCCGGACCGCGGGACCCACTAAATGTCAGCGCGCGTCTCGCAAGAGCCGCGCCCGCGGCAAAAGTGCCACACCCGCCAAGCGTTTGCCGGCTCGGTTATACGCCGGGAGGAGGGGGGGACGCGAGTGGGAAGAGCGCGCGGTTCGCTTTTTTATGCCGGCCGGTCCGGCGATATTATATTTGCTCGTATTTGCGCGCGCAAAACGCGATACGAAAGGTGTAATGGAAAATGAATACGGCATCTCGCGCGTCACGAGTGTAACGACATTAAATCCTGCGAGCGGGTCGCGACTCGCGGATGGATTTTAAAATAAAATGAAAAATGTTTTAATTTTTTTTTTGTTTTTGTCCTCTCGCTTGGCGCGTAAAATGTGCGTATTCGCGAAAATGATAAATGAAGAGAAATGGCGATCGCTGCTGCTAAAGAAAAAGTCTCTCGTATATCATCTTAATGTTGTTGTAAAATACTCGTATCTTTGTAAAGGATTAACTTTTTTGTTATAATCTGTCAACAATAAAGAACACTTCTATTTGTCGTTTTAGGAAAAAATGTGTATAGCAAGCATAGGACTTAATAAATAAAACAAAAATTTAATTTTTCTTAACATTTGTTTCTACTAAAATTGCTATGAGATAAATGTAAGTTTGATCTTATATTATATTTTTGGAACGACTTTAATAATAATATAATTAATTTTTACTCTTATAGACTTACAGGCACATTGTTTGCTTAAACTAAACTACGCGGTTCTAAATTACTTTCTTGGACTGGATTTGGTGGCAGTTAACTACACTAGGCATTCGACGTGGCTCAAAACCGACCTGAATCAGCTACTTCGATCCATCGAGCGTTGGAAGGTTAAAGGTAATCTCTTTAATTAAATGAAAGTCCGTAACTTCTTTCTAATTAAGATTCTTCTATTAATTCGGAAAAAAATGGTTTTACATTTAGTTTTACTGTACCCGATGTAGCTTCGCAGTTCATTAATTTTATATAATCTATGATTTTTAATTAGTGAACTTCAGGTAATGAAGTTTAAATCAGAAATTAGAGTAGCTGTTAAAATTCCTTTCAGTTTACGAATATAACTTTAGTACATTAATTTTACACAACTTCAATGGCATGTAATTAGTGAAAGTTTTAGTACGAAAAACTCAATAAACTGTTGAAAATATTATTATTTTAAAATCCTGAACAAAATGAGTCTAAGCAGGTCTTTGATACATATTGAACACTAATAATGTAAACTAGACAAATTGAAAAATCGAAATATCATAGACTGAGAAACCCTTAAGATACCAGTGCAATTGATGCCTCAGATGTATTCCATGATTTGTAATTTGATTTAGGAAACCTACCAAATTGCGGACCCAGCTTTTAGTAACTGTACCGAGTGAATACACCCCAGAAGCCCAAAAAGTTTTTCAGTGTCCATGAAATAGCATATCGAGGCAGACCGAAGAAATTTAAACTTTTTTACTGGATACTGTTACAAGAATTGGAATGTTAGGTGTTTCAATGCACTATGAAATCCTACTTTACACTATATACAGTCCAACTACTCAGATTATTGTTTTAATTGAAGCAAAAAAAAACTGTGTCGAATTGAAAGCCGTTTTACTATGATTGAGGTGGAAAAATAAGTAGAAAGTTTCATTGTGCAAATGTCGTTATAAAAACAAAAGACAGCGCGTTTCGAATCTAATGGTCTAGTATGCTAAAAAATACTAGGCCAGTGAATCAAAAACCATCTCTACAGTATTTTATAATAGACAATCTAATTTAACTTAACCATTGCATTAGAGTTTTTTTCAATAACACGAAGCATTAGAACAGGCGAATATTCGAGTTCGAAAACTGCCGGAATCACTTTAAACCCAGTTTTTTTTTCCTAAGCATAAAGTTGAAAATTGCCCCGCCGGTCGACTAGATTTCACATAAGTCGTTGCCAGCCGTGATAACGTAATGGTCGGCTTCCTGAGCGTCTAATGGCCGAGCGGCTGCACGCTCCCGGGGAACCTCGGCTGGAGGCTACGACATCCTATACGCGATAATCGCGCTGATTTAAGGCTCGTGCTTCCGACCATGCAGGAAAACCCTTCGGTGTCGACCACACCTCCTGGCGAGGAACCACCGTCTCGACGCTGCACTCCGCGCCGGCTCCACTTCTGGTTACACTGAAAAAGGCGGGAGTTCGGCGATCCGTATAATTATGCACCTTCTCCTGTACAGTTAATTTGCAAAATTCGTGGAAAAATAATTAATGGATCCGCGCTTCTGTTCTTGTAATGGAACAATCAGGGTACGCTGCGAAAATTTCGGTAGATTGGAGGGTGAAAAATTATCTGGGAATTCGGAAATTGTACCTTAGTCGATGAGACTCTCTATCACTAGCGACTGTCTACTTAATCAGTTTCTTAGTAGGGCGCGCTCGGGAGATTACACTGCAAAAATGTTCTCTATTCGGTTACTCAATTACTCGGTTATTGGCATTTTTCAGCAAAAGTTATTTGCAAATGTACATTTTTGACTAAATTGAAAACGATTTTATATTATGAATCTGCAAAAATGTTTGAAGCGACATATTAACCGACATTTTTCGTTAAATTTTCAACTGATTTCCGATAAAAATTTCAATAAACTTTCCAATATAAGCAAAGCTACGTCGTTCCTTTTTCCAAAATGTCGGTCGCTGCGATAAAAAATTTAATACGCGAATTTGTCACCTCATCCAGCAGATAATTAGCGCACGAAAAGTAAAGTAAAAGTAAAGTAAAGGTACTAAAACTGGAAGGGAAGAAAAGAAAAGAAAACTGCAAGAAAAGAAGAGAAAGCTGCAAGAGAAGAAGAGAAAACTGCGAGAAGGATGGAGTGGAAAATGGAGAGAGAGAGAGAGAGAGAGAGAGAGAGAGAGAGAAAGAGGGGTGAGAAACCTTATTTGGTGTAAAACTTGAGCGCTGGCGTGATATCGGGCAGTATTCGATAATTTTGGATAATTTCGCGTTTCCTGGATTAACGTCATGGTTGTTTTACGCCAAGCGCTTTGTGGGTTCGCGCGCAAAATTGTCGCGTGCGCGCACGCCACTCCGCTATACCCCGGCGCTGTTCTCGCTAAGCCCGCGCTATTACATGCTTTGAGGCATTTGCAGCCCTCCGCCCGCGTGCGCTCGGGGTTTTCTCATCGCCCCCGGTGTTTTTTCCTTTTACGATTAGCCCCCCCTCCCCACCCCTCCCCCGCACGCCCGGGCGGCGCTAATCGGCGAGCAGCTCGCTCGCGCCCGCGCTAATTACCTTTCTCCGATGTTTCACGCAGCCCGGGTGATTGATCGATCCGCGACGGGCGATGGTAATGACTCACTTTTATGAGTACTCGCTTAAACCTCGATTCTTTCTCTTCCGTTTTTTTCGGGGCGCCGGTGCAGCGAGAGGCGTTAAACAGTTTATCACGTGACTGCTAAACTGTTTCCTCGATTTCACCGCGGTGCGGATGATTTTTCAAAGATAATGACTACGCTCACGAAGATCGCGGTTGCTTCGGGGGCGCACCGATTAAGCTTCACAGGTGTTTAGCTTTTCATTCGACAGTGATGAATTGGGATTCAAAATCTGAATTTTTATTATAAAATTCTTTTTTTGGAATTGGGCATTGTAATGCTGTACTTTTTAAAGACTTGTAAATGCCAGTTCTGCAATTTAAGTAAATATTTCAGATAAAACACTAATACCCAATTTTAAAACGCTCGCTTTAATAATAGTACGTATTAAGTGAATAATTATCCACCTAAACAAACCCATTTTTTCGCTCATTTAAATTGGAAGCTCGAGGAAGAATTCCGCTGTCGCCTCGGCAGCGACGTCTGAGCTCTCGTGCATTCCGTCGCATGTTTCACGGTGTAATAACGAACGGCAATCGATAAGCCATCCATCGTAGATTCTCGATAACGAAGAATCCGTCGGTGCGCGGCGCTCCGAATTCTTCGCGTCGCCAAGGCGAGGACTCGCGGGGAAACAATCGCGCGCGCGTGTGTCTCGCCTCCGCCCCCGCCCTTATTCGGTATTTTGCGTTACGGGGAAAGGAACTCATAAGAACGACCCTAAGAAATATTCAATCCCGCTGTCAATCCCCAATATATCACCCGGTGACACGTGACGCTTGATGGTCTTCCCTTCGTGACGGCCCCGCTAACAGAGCAGATTTACCATTTATTAGGAAGGCCCGGGTCGATCTTTGACCCTCGCCCGAGCGGGTAACCTTCGTAAAAAAAAAACTCCCGATTGAACCGGCCGTCGTCGGCATTAACTGAATTTCGTTCGACGACTAGACGAATGGTTTTATTACTCTTTCAGTAGTTTGGGCGGTCTCGATATGAATAATAATAATAAATAAATTGATAAATGAATAACGGTTTTTAATATTGTAAATTGACTGAGGATTGATTTAAGTACTTATCTTTACGGATGATTGAAAGGTTGAAGTTACGTCAACTTAGGTAATCTTAATCTTTTTATCCGCAAGAATTGTTATAAAAATTTTGAAGGGAATTTAATCAACATATTTATTAATATCAAATCTTGAGAATCTCAGTTTTTGACTTGCACATTTTATAATTTTTAGTTTTTTGTGTGCAGATAACCGTATATTCTTAAATTTATTAAAAGCTTTTTTTATTTTATTAAACTATATATTACTGTTTTTCTACCTACTTTCTTAATCCAGTGAATTCAGTCGACTTTCTCGTTAAATCAGAAGCTTCTTAAATATCTAAAAATGCCTTGAAGCGTCACTTAAATATTTATCGTTGTGGATCTTTTATGAAAAGATAAAATCGTTCCTCTTCGCCTGAATTGGATTAATCAGATTTTATCTTTTCTAAAATGCAAAAGGAAACGAAAAGGCAGTTCTAATGAAAACGGGGATACCGTTATTCAGGAAAAAATAATTTTTTTTTCACGATGTCCATAATAAATCCGGTTAGATTTATCTTGCGAAAAAGAGAGATTGAATTCTCTTAAGTGTATGTACGAAGGTGTGTTATGCGTTCGGCGGAAATACGTGGTTTGCTCGAATTCGCTTGGCTCGCAGTGGAGTAGGGTGTCGTTACACGGTTAGACGCCGGCTCTTTACTGTGTCGAGCTTAGCTGTTGAATCGGTATCGGTTGACAGTGGTAAACCCAAGCTGCTATCTAGACTGAAGAGGGAAACGGCCCTTGAACTCGAAGCCCCTTGCATGATTCCTTGACGACATAAAGGGGTATTTTAGATACGGCATCGAGCACGTAGGAATTGCTGTTAAGAAAAACTGGATGTTATCTCCACAATTGGAAAATTCAGTTTACTGGATTTTTTTTTTGTAAGTACAGGTGACCTTGTTTTAATTATAAATAGGCGTTAAAATGTAACTCACTTAGTCATTTATAGTAGAAATAATAAATTGACGATCTGTCATCTTGTTCTATAAAAATCTTCAGTTAGTTGAATTTCTGTAGGGAGAATAAAGTTCTATTAAAAATTACAGTAGTTTATTTGAAAGTTCTCATAAAAAAATTGCAGAAGTTTCTTGTAAAAATTACTAGAATTATATTTATATATATAGTGAAGTGTCTTAGATTTCTAGTAAATTTCAATACAAATTTAATTATAGTAATTATTTTTACAAGAAATTATTGCAATTTTGCAAACAAGGACAGTATGAGAGAACTTTTAAATAGACCTACTGCAATTTTTATTAGCACTTTTTTGTCCGTGTAGCTTTAGTCCAAATTTATAATTTAGTCAGCTTTTAAACGTAAATACATCAGATTAACTTTCCCAATCTTATGTATTGTGTTGATTGGATTTCGCCATCTCATTGCTCCAAATTAATCGACCTCGATTATGCATTCACGCATTTTCGTTTCGGTGTCAAGAGTTCACAAGTTCATTCTTGTTTTTCCGCTTAATTTCTTCTGCTTCAGCGTGCGGCGCACATCGCGCAAAGCCTCCGTAAACGTCCCGAGCAAACACCGTTTTAATGGAACAAAATAAGCGCGCGAAGAAAAAGTATACAAAGCGACATTAATATCCCAAGCAGCGAGCATCGCAATATCCCCTCAACGCCGGTCGAAAAAAAAACCGTCCTTCCTGCCAGCGATTCTCCAAACGCCGCGCCCTTTTAATTCTCCCCAGCGTCCACCGAGAGAGGCTGTTTAAATTTTTACACGCGGCCAAAAAGACACAGCCCCGCCGTTACGCGGGACGCGGGACTTTACTTCGCGTTTTCGCGAGCGCAAACCTAATCATCTCGCCGCGTTATAAGATTAAAATACCGCGGCCGAAGACAATGTAAACGCGGAATAATGTCTCATGCAAATGCGGCGGGCATTTCTCGGTCACATTTAGGAGCCGTGGCGTCTCGCCCGCGCGTGCGGCTTTCACCGCCGCCCCCCCGCCGGAATGCGGACTTCCATTTCGTTGCCGCGCTTTGCACTTGTCGCGCGATCCTCTTTTGCCCGCGAGAATTCGCATTCTCTCGCCCTTCGCTCGCCTGCCCCGCCCGGCTGCGGTGGCCATCCCCCGCGAGGAGCGGCGGGGCTTTTTCGCCAAGGCTTGATAGCTGCAGGCTGAACGCTAAGCCGTTTGTGTGCTCCGCCGGCACCGAGTGCATATTACCGCGCGCCCGGGAGATCCCTTGAACATCGCTGGAATTCATTTGCACCTACGCGCTGGACGAGGGAAATAAGTGACGGCGATGATCTCTCACTTTTAGGATTTTTTCGAGATTTTTTTTAGTTTTAGGGTTATGTGTTCCTAAAACTTTGCGCAATACTTGATGGGAAATTTGGAAAATGTAAAAGTGCATTAGATTTTGAGGGAAAAATGCTGTTCATGCTTAACTTTATTGATTCGTGATAAATGCGGTGGCTTGAAGCTTCAGAAATCGAGTAGTATAATTTGTGTATGATCAGACTGATTGAATTAATTTTGATTCCCGTTTAGAGAAAAAATAAGTAGTATAATTCATATATGGTCAGGCAGATTAAATTTGATAAGAAGTGGATCAATTTTAGATAATAAATGTTGTTCAAGCCTAATATTTTGTTGATTCATATCAAATGAGATGTCGCAAGGATTCAGAAATCAAGTGATACAATTCATATATGGTCAGACTTATTGATC